>OZ008368.1:292328240-292928240 GCA_963931995.1 Phaonia tiefii
AATAACAAATGGTTTCCCGTTACATCCCATGAAAGGAGCAGGGAGAGCTACTCACAAAGCAGTGAGCTGAGCTCGTCGTAGTTTTATACTCACTGATTGTGTCCTACAGTTTTACACCGGTTCTGAACGGTATTTTGAGAAGCTATTTCATGGATGAATACTCGATAGTGTCGCCGGCAGTAAGCTAAGAAAAAGTATGATTTTTTTTTACAAAAAATACTATTTTAAGGACAGGTACTTTTTAAAGAACTGGCACTCTTTTTAGGATAAGATTATTTTTTTTTAGGAAAAACTACTTATTTACTACTACTTATCTCAAGAAAACAAAAGAAAAGGTGGTAATTTAATTTTAAGAAATGGTAATTTTAAGAAAAGGAATTTTTGTAAGAAAAGGTATTTTTTGTAAGAGATGGTATTTTTTGTTGAAGAAAAGCTTTGTTTTACGAAATAATAGATATAATTTTAAGAGTACGTACTTATCTCAAGAAAACTTATTTTGTTTCACAAAAAATGTATTCTTTAAAGAAAATTTAGTTTTTTAAGAAAAGGCAATTTGTTGTAAGATAATGTACTTTTTTAAGAATAGGTACTTATTTAAAAAAATTAATTTTTTTATGTAAGAAAGTTACTTCTTTATGATGTTATTTTTTTAAACTTCTTTCACTTTGGCTTTTCTAAATCTACTTTTTATTCGGTTCAAACTACAATATGTAAGAAACAGGCTCCACCTAGAAAATTTCCTATTAAACAAGAAATATGTTAGTCTGGACACAAACCAAAAGTGCGAGTGTAAGAGTGCTGCCAAATATAATTCCATTCTGAGGGTTGTGTTTCATGGATTTGCCAGTCTTGCACTTTGGCTTTTGTAAGATAACTTTTATTGGGTTCAAAACTACAATATGTATTATATAGGCTCCACGTAGAAAAGTTCCCTTTAAACCAAACCAAAAGTACTCAATATAGTTGATAATAATGGGTTGTAATAAAGTAGTTAAACAAAAGTTGTTTAAAAATTGTGCAGTTAGCCCCCATCCCGCAACGTGCGAAAAGGAACTTCGTTCTAAAACTTCGTTCCAATAGTTATATGTATCGTGAATAAGAATTTTGAATATATTATTGGCTTCTTTTTCATATCAGCTATTTTCAGTAGAAGAAAGTCTTATTTCTGTCAGTACCCACAAGAGTTATGTTGCGGGTAATAGTTGCAGAGGAAAATTACACGTGAAGAAAAAATTTACAATGATAAGACTGGTCCTTCACCTATATAGACATTGACATATGTCACTCAAACTATGCCCATATAAAATGGCATGATTTTTCTGGGGTTATGAGTTCCTGGCACGACCGCAGTAAACATCAACGTTCCATGCATAGTTGGTTGTAGAGTCACATAATGCCCATATTTTTAGCACGTTTTTCGCCGGTTTGGATGGCAACCAGTTGCTCATCGATGGTGCAGTTGCTATGTGGGTTATAGAAAACTATAAGCTGATTATACCACTTATCTGCAAGTTTATGACGCTGGCGACGACCCAAGATATCTACAGATTTGTCACAGCGTATTCTTGTAGAAATTGCCATGAATCACTTGGCTCTCTCTCTCTCTCTCTCATGGTTGCCTGAAAAATGGGTCTACTGTTTTAATCGTCCCATAAATTTGCTAAATTTCACCATGAGATTTCATTACTCCTGCGATGATGAGAAGCCCAAGATAAGCATCGAATTCGATGAGATACATTGGCTTCTACTCTGTTCCAAAAATCTGAGATTCAGCTTTTCTTTACCAAAAATAAAAGTGAATAAAAAGTTGAAAATAAAATACATGTGAATTCGATAAAGTCGCTAGCTACTTAGTAATATTGGGTCAACTTGACCCAAAAGGTGTTATGTATACCAAAAACGTATAATCGGTTATAGCGTAAAATCTGCAAAGAATTTAAATTTGTCTTCCATGTGTATTTGGAGACTATAGGCATATTTACAATATGTAAAAGTTTCAATACGATATCGTTATACTAACTTGGTAAAACTTGTCGTAGAAAATTTTTTTTAAGTCAATTTGACCCAAAGATAGCAGAAGGGTTAAGGCAGGCCCTGTGTTACATGTTCTGTAGTGCATTCAAAACCGAAACCGGTTAACCGAATTTCGCCACGTTAGCCGTACTTCAGTTTTGTGAAAATTCTGGGTTATAAAAGAACTTTTACACAACTGACATTACAACACAGAATAACAACCCTAAAGCCTGAATAAATTGCTCACTATGGTTTCTGAACCCATCACGCAGACAGAATAGACGTTTCCAACGAATTATTGCATCGCCTGTTTCGCGAAATAAGTTGTCCAATGTATGTTCCGGAACTAATGATAACGCAAGTAGTATGTTACTTGAAATGCATAAAACAATAAACAGTATTCCCAATTTTAATAAAATTAAAAAGAATGAAGTATACGAACGCTGCCCTAAACACGACATTAAGAGTATTCTGGGCGATTTTAATGCCAAATTGGAAATGAAAAGTGTCTTTCGACCAACCGTCGGTATTCACAGTCTACATGATACCACCTCCGTTAATGGAATAAGACTGATAGAATTCGGCGATGCCAAGAACATGGTAGTTAGTAGCGCAGGATTCCAGTATAAGAACATAAATAAGGCGGCCTGGATATCTCCTGGTCAGCGGACGAAGAACCAGATTGAACACTTGGTAATATATGGCAGGCACCCTTCCAGTGTAATAGATGTACGTGTGATTCGAAGAACCAATATCGACTCAGATCATTACCTGGTGACAGCGAAAGTTCGCACAAAACTGAGCAGGATGAAAAACGTGCGAACCCGAACACGGGAAAAGCTAGATACTGACAAGCTACAAATACCAGAGATATCAATGTCCTATCAGCAAAAGCTCTCTCTCCTGCTAGCGCAGAATACCCCCCCACTCGAGGATACAGATGCGCAGTGGAGACACATCTCCAATTCTTTGGAAGCCGCTGCAAGGACTGACCTCGGCTATCAGAAACCGCAGAAGGATAACCCATGGTACGAAGAAGAATGTCGTATTGCAACTGATAAAAACGACACTGCACGTATGGCAACGGAACAATCAGTTACAACGCTTGCTGCGTGGGAGCTATACAAACGGCTGAGAAGGAAGGAAAGCCAACTATTTAGGCAGAAAAAATGGCAGTGCGAGCAGAGGGAGAGGGAAAAGAGCGAATTTTGCGGAATAAATGGTGAATACCGAAAATTTTTCCAGAGGTAAGAAGATCGAATAACGAACCTAATAATGGGGTGCCCTCTTGCAAGGACGAAAACGGGGATCTGGTGACTGACAAGCAGTGTGTGGTCAAAATGTGGAGAGACTACTTTTCACACTACTCCTCTCATAGTCTTCTACTGAAGATCAGGAGGTAATGATAGTGGAAGACAGTGAAATGAGAAAAGCTGCAGTAACTACGAACAAGAACATTAAGTCGAATTCATATGTTGCTTGCATATGCTGACGACATAGACATCATTCGGCGAAATTTGTGCGAGGTTACTGAAGTATTTTCAAGAATCAAAAAATAATCAGCGAAGGTGGATCTTGTTGTTATTGAAGGCAAGACAAAATTAATGGTGTCAACGACTAGAGAAACCTCTCGACTTGGTCCGCACTTGAACGTTAACAACCGATTTAATTTTGGAGCGGTAGATGGATTTTGTCTACCTTGGAACCGCCGTTGACAAGAACTACAACGTCAGCCTGAAAGGTAAATAGGAGAATTGTGCTTGCAAATAGATGCTATTTTGGGCTCAGCAAGCAGTTTAGGAACAAATTCTTCTCTCGACGGACAAAAGTCCAGCTATATCAGACTCTCATTTTACCTGTCTTGACATATGGCTCCGAAACTTGGGTCATATCGCAAGCGGATGAAAAACACCTGGCAGTATTCCAAGGACAATTTCTCCATAAAATATATGGTGCTGTTAGAGAAAACGTCGAGTACCGAGCGTCGCTGAAACCAATAGCTTTATAATTCCAACCAATAGCGCGAAATTGGCTTTTTTTTAATTTTTAAAAAAATTCACGAGGGAGTTTGTTTTGAACAGCTGTTAAACGCAAAGTAAATGGCGGAACTGGTTCAAAATTTGACAGTAGTCTACTAACAGGTGGTACTTGACGGAAGCTGTGTTGCATTTCATATAACTACGAGGGAAGTTTGAACATAGAAAGAAATAAAATATAATTTTTATCGAAAAATGTACCCGATTATCGGTTTTATAATTTTAATATCTTTAATAATCCTTGGCTCTTTGCCTATAACCGATTTCTGCAGAACTTTGAAATGGTCCCTAGATCAAAAGATATTGAATATTGGCCCATGGGAATGAGTTCTGAACGTCAAATGTTTTGCATTGTATCGTTTGGCGATACTATACTGAGAAAATTGTCGTGTCTACATTTGTTTTGCTATCAACATTCGCTCAGCTGTAAGGTGTCAAATATAACATTTGCTACAGCAAGTGCATTTAAGGAACTTGGCGTCTAATTTCTCAGTGCACCTTTTTGTCACTTTAAAGTCAATTGTTTATAAATTTTGAGCGTACAAGTTTTAGGTGAAAGTAAGGGGTATATCTAAAAAAATATCCAAATGTTTGTGGCCTATGTATATCTACTTTAATAGCAGTGAATGTTTCATGGAGTGAAACTTTTGGAATTCGATAGTGTTCGGTCTAATTCTTGTTTTGTTTATTAATTCGGATTATTGTTGTTGTGAAACGTCCAATGTGGCATGCAACTTCGCGCAAGATATTGATAAGCACACACTTTTCTTTTCTTTGGTACAATGAAAACATCCCAACTAGAAAATTTTCGACTGTGGAGGCCCACGTATTTAATAATATAATAGACTAAACTAAATATGCTGACGATGAATGCCAAGATATAAAAAAAAATTAGCAGCTTTCTATGCAAATTTGTTGAGAAGTGGAAGAGCTGCCACAGAATATTATCGTATTTTGAAGAACGTAACAAAGAATGGTTGGACAGTGAACTAATCTTACTGGATCCAACAAGTAACACTTCTTTCGGACGATCTGCAAAGGATTTCACAGAATGTACCTCCAAGTACCTTTCACAGAATGTAGACCCCAAGTGAACAAAATTGCACAGCTTGTAAATTCTTGTGATGAACTTTGGTAGAAATGCTTTAGAAGTGGTATGCATGGTACATTCTAATATTGAGGTCGCATCAAAGATTTAAAAAATGATTACTTCTAAATGATTGCTCTGATGAAGCTTCAGCTTTTTACGTGGACGGGGATTTCAAAAAGCACTCGTATAAATAGATACAATCTGGTGCAAAAATAAGAAACACAAACATATATCCAACATATGATGCATGGCTAGTAGTAAAAAAGAAGTGATATTTGAAGTGTCCCTAAGGAGCGTGGTTGTTCATACTCTTACAAGTATCGTAGAATTATAGAAGGATATTTTTGTAATGTATGAACTTTTATTTGCTGTGTTTTATTCTCTGCGAGAATTCTCGGGCTTCTTCTACTAGGTTTCTTAGACCTGTTAAATTGATTTGTGAAAAATAAAATTACTCAAATATAATTTGAAAATTACTCAAATATAATTTGAGTCGTTTCAAATTCATCAACTATTTGACATGACAATGATCGATGACAAAGTTTTTAGTGTGAATGGTGAATCCTCGCCACAAAGATGTTGCATTTGTGGTGCTACACCAAATATTATGAATGACTTCAATTCTATGTATTAAAAATCTACCGGTTATTAATAGTATACATGAGAATGACTTGTCAACAATACACGCTTGGACAACATGTTTTGAATGCATTTCACGTATTTCATATAGATCGCCAATTTAGAAATGGCAAGTTCGGCAGGTAATCTATTGTATGTGGATGTTAAGAAATGAGATGCGTTTACTAGTTGACATTCCTTAACCTGGTTCGGGAAATACCAATACCCGAAATACTGTTAGATTGTTTTTCCAACAAGCAAAATTGGCTGTACTTTTAACTGGAATCAGTGGTAAAAATGACCAGTAGATTCAGTGTAATTTTATGAACTATGGCTAGTGAATATAAAGCTAACACACATTCATTCAAAATATATTCCTTTGAAACAGTGGAAATCTTTGTCGAAAAATACCCATAGATATATATGCCATCTTCCGTGAACAAAATATTAATTCGAGGTGCTAACAAGAAGCACAGGAAGCCCGAAATAAGGACTAAAGGAATTTTGGAGAGCACCACACACGCAAAAATTCAATAGAAAACTAAGTGGGGAATTTAATGTACTCACTTCCTCTATCTTGATATCCTCTAATATCATCTCCCTCAAAACGACCATTAAGCTACTGCCGGAACAATATAGAAATAGGCAGATATGTACTTAATTTGCTTTCAGAGACAATTATAAAAGAATTACATTCAAATTGTTTAAAATGTAATACTTTATGCATTTGATAGTCAAAAATAACCACTTGGATTTGATAATTTACATTTATGCCTCAAATAGGATACCGTTTTGTGATAGCGATTGGTGTCAAGTTACGTTATCGTTATTGACACATAGTTGCGTTAGGTTGTACCGTAATTTTTGAATAAGAAAATACAACAATCCAATTCTTTGCAGATATTATGAAATTGTTGCTTTAGAGAGACACAGTGCTGTCCAAAAGAGGTCTGAAATTTAAAAAAAAATAAAGAGAATGCAAAGTATGGTAGAACTATTTATTAGGTAGGCGCATTAGCAATTCTGTGTGTCGGCTGACGCCTTATAATTTTACCATGATGCAAAGCAACAGACACATGAACATACATACATTGTTATGTTCGTAAATACGCTAAACAAGTTCACACAATTTTCATCATCACGTCATTAATCTCTTTGCTCTGAGAGTGCTCCGCACCCACACAAGGCAACTATACGCTTCCGCTACACCAGTATGTATTGTTTTTGGTAGTCTGACAATATGTGTTTCGCAGTCGGACAAATCTGTGTTCTATATAGGGGTGGGTCACCCTTATCATTTAAGAAAAATAGATGTTGGCCGATTTTGAGATTTACCCGATATGCACACAAAATTTCATACAAATCGGTCCAGCCGGTTCGGAGGAGTTTAACGGCAAACAATGTGTGATCGCAGTCGGACAATCTTTAAGATCGCAGTCGGACAAACTGTGTTTGAATGTATTCACTTTGTGAATTTAGGCTGTACCCGCACCTATAGATGTTAACACATCAAAACTGTATATAATAATTCTGTTGCCAAATTTTAAAAATCATTTGGATTCATTTTCAAAACCACTGTCACTCTAATACAATTGTGTGGTGAAATGCTTTTCTCATCTATCTACAAATAATTTGTTGGTCTGCAATCAGATTATAACATCATTTAAATCTGATGCCAACAAATATTGAATATTTAAATAAAAAATCTCCTTCTCATTCATCATATCTCTCCTATATCTAGTACACAAATTCTGTATTACACTTCAAATCCTTAACATACAAAACTTAAGTATTGGTCATTTTAGTCTGTATGAAATCGTTTAAATGTGTCTGTATCTATGCACTTCGTATTGGCAATAAAACTGTTTAAGTGTATTGATAATAAGGGTAATTATTTGCAGATGTTTCCATATATTTTTTCATTTTTATAATTTATATATTTCCGTTTATCAGTAGGGCTAAGTAGACAAGAAAAACATATGTATATTATATACATTAAGCCTCCTATATCTTGTAGGAGATTTATGACCCACTCCACGAACTCATTAAGTGCACATGTGTGAGTTGTGTATTTAGCTAATAGAGCATTCGATTTACATGTACAAATTTTGCATTACAATTGTGTTTAACTATATACTTTACTAACGGGTCAGCCATCTAACGTTTTTTTTTCCAGGTAGTGCTTATTTCGTGAACAGTAACACTTAGCTCATGTCTGATTTGACAGATAATTAGTTGTATCCTTCCGCTGAACGAACATGGTTGTGTATACGCTTGAACAACGCTGGGAAATATTGGAAACATGGGCCAGTGATCGACTTACAGAAGAGGTCGATTTTGCCAAAAAAAATCATCTTTTCAGATAAAGCTCATTTTCATCTTGGCGGGTATGTAAACAAGCAAGATTGATGCATTTGGGGCACCGAAAACCCGCACGCATACATTGAAAAGCCGATGCACCCAAAACCAGTCACTGTTTGGTGCGGATTTTGGTCTAGAGGCATAATTGGGCCATTTTTCTACGAAAATGAGCAAGGAGTGGCCGTTACAGTGAATGGCGATCGTTATCGGGCCATGTTGAACGAATTTTTGTTCACAAAAATTGAAGAGGAGGATATTGGCAACATGTGGTTTCAACAGGACGGCGCTACTTGCCACACAGCCGAAGCTACACTCGATGTTTTGCGCCCTGTTTTTGAAGATTGCATTATCAGTCGCAGAGCTGATGTCGTTTGGCCACCTCGTAGCTGCGATTTGACACCGTTCGACTATTATTTGTGGGGTACCCTCAAAGATAAGTGTTACGCCGACAAACCAGAGAAAATTGACGCTTTAAAGGACAATATTCGTGAAGCCATTGGTGAAATACAGCTGCACACAATCGATAATGTGATTAAAAATTGGACCGATCGTGTAGGCTACTGAATGACCAGCCGAGGCAGCCATTTGAATGAACTTATTTTCCATTATTAACCGGAAGGATTGTACTTTCAAATAAAAAAAGAAATTTGAGAAAATATTCAGTAGTTTTTTTTTATAGCATTTTCAAAAAAAAACAGTTATTTGGCGGACCCTTTATAAGCAGTTTCTTTATGTTTGGTTGTTACAGTGACAGATTCGAAAAAACTTAGTAGAACTACCTTATTGTAAACTCGATTTGGTCAACATTTTTCCTGTTTGACAAACAGTACAAAATACTGTCTTGTACAACAAATAAATGTCACGTGTTTCTTTTCTGTATCAGAGACAAACATTCATTGTAAGACAGCGAAATTTCTCTATGATATTCTAAAGACTAGGAATGAGAACACACCAATCCCTTTTGAGAATTAGTGGTATATTAAACTATTCCTTAGGTATGGGTAATATATTTACTAGGGTGGCTGGTTATATCTCGGACCTAATAATGACAAAACAAAACTTGATGACAGAAATTTTCTATATAGTTTTTCAAAATATTTTCGATGAAGATCAATACACTTTTTCGTGCCTTTGAACCAAATTTCAAAGCACTTTTTACCCTCGGCAAGAGGTAGCTCCAAAACGTGAGGTAGCCTAAAAACGTGGACCAAGCAAACTGTTTATAATGTGGGAAATCATTAGGTGCCAAATTCTAAAAGTCCAGTCATGGCAAATGGCACAGTTTTTCCAACATTTCGGCCGGTATTTCACCAATGGTACGGATAATGTTGGCTTGTTCTTTTTTATTTAAAATTGTATTATAATTGAAAATTTTTTTATAAAATCTGCTCAATAATTTATTGAATCTGCACAATAAGTATTTGCATTTTATATTCTAAACGGGGTTAAACCAATAATAATTAATTATAATTAATAGTGAGATTGATGTTGAAGCGAGCCTCTGTATCGTTGCGTTTATGATTTCTTTGTTAATTACAGTGTTGGGAATTCTCCCCTACGTAGATGGGATGAATTTGTTGTTATTCTTATATTTCTTGCTAGAGCATTTGTGTGTTGTGAAAGTTTTTGTTGGTGAATTTGTTTGATGCGGTGGATTTCGTCCTTTATCACAGGTATTTTAAATCTCTATATATATTATAATTTCGCATATGCCATGGTGCGTCGGTAATTACTCGTAGTATTATTGACTGGACTCTTTGGATAATTTCGATGTCCATTGCCCCATAGTTGAGAACCGTATGCTTAATTACACTGTTGTATATTTGAACTTTTTAGTCCAGTTGAATTTTCGAGCTCGAATTGAGCAGCGAATGCAGTTGATGAGTCTTCATATTAATATGTGTTTTCTTAGCTTCAAAATGTCTTCTCCAAGTCAGGGTGTATAGCTAAGTATGCGATTTCGTCACGTAAAGGATTCGGTATGTCGCACAGTGGTTTAAAATTCACATTTAACGCGAATTTATTAAAATTTCTTACATCTAAGAAATTTTGGTAAATATCGTTTGACTCCAAAACTTGTCCTTTAAATTTGTATTTTCGTGGCCTGGTAGCACCAACTTGCACAAAGTACACACGAGAATTTTATAACCAACATAGACAGCTGCTTTCATTAACAGATTCCGTTAACTTATTAAAATTTAATTTATTTTTGTCATCGTTCATTAAATGCTGTGGAAATTATTTATTATGTCTGCTGGAAAAGACAGTAAGCACATGTTGTTTATTACCAGGTAGAACCTCACTTAAAATTCATAGTGATTTTGATGAGAAACATACAAATAAGTGTGCCTACAAAAAATGATGGTGCTTTCAGGCTAAAAAGACTAATGTATTAATTAGTCCATACACTGGTATTTCATACTACAACGAAAACCGAATGCCCGCGTTACCTCAACATTCTATTTTTAAATTTTTCAGAAAATGCTGCTGGAATAACATACTTGGAGTTGTTTTAAGAATGGTTTAAATTAACAACTTTAACTATTGTAGAAATTGTCTCACCGCTGTTATTTCGGCTAATTGTATTAGTATTCAGGTATAAAATCATTATAATAATGCCATTGTTTGCCATTCGATGAATTACAGTACCACCTGTATGCAATTAAACGACAGGAATCCGATTTTTATGTTGTGCTGTAAGGAATATTTGGGACATAACTCAGGACAATGAACTCCGATTACTGCAATAAATACTAAAATGCGAAAGGGAATTTTACCAACTTTTTAGCTGCGTACTTACTTTTTTAAAGTTGTTGAAAAAAAAAATAGTTATTCACATTTAAGCACCGAAAAAGCTGAATTTGTTCATTAAATTAGCACTATCTGGTTTGTGTTCAATCGGGCGGGAGCAAACGTTACCATGCGAAATTGGGGAACAGATCAGCAGGTCAATTCTGTAATTCTCCTAGCTAAATCTCTAACTCTATCGCTAAAATGCTAAAAAAATTTCAAGGCAAATTTCTTAGAGATTTCTCTAAATCCGTATTCTATACCTGCAATCTCTTAGCTAAAATTTCCTATTTTCGCCGTAGCTAATTTGCTGAAAGTAGTCTATACTACTCACTCTGCTTTGATACAATGCTGAGGAAAAGAGACAAACATATTTCGCATACATTTGACACTTTATATTAGAGCTGCCAAGCTTCATATTTTGTTATCCTCAAAAACATATAGAATTTTCCTTTATAAAATTGTAAAAAGAACTTGTAAATTGCTAATTTTTAAAGGTAAACTTGAAAGTTCTTGTCAAATTGTATTTAGGTTTTGCAACATAGTACGTTTAGTATTTCGCCGAAAAACCACCTATTATTGATATCCCTCTAAAATTTTGCAAAACATGGCAGCTCTATAAAGGCTTAGTTCATTTTATGTAAAAAAGTAAACAAACAGTTTATAAAATTTGTGCTTCTCCATGTATTGAACTAAAATGAATTTCTGCTCCTTTGTTATTCTTTTGGTGATTTCCTCCATTTTACTGCTGAAATTACAATAATTTTAAGAAATTTTTTTTCAATTTACAATTACTTACCTTTTAGCGGCTTCAATTTTTGCTTGCTAAAAATTCTTCATTTAAGAGACAATTAACAGCTGTTTATTGCGTACAGAATACAAAATAAGAGTATTTTAGAGATGAAGGTTAACGCTAAAATTACGGCGAATTTCATTTTTAAGAGATAGCTAAATTTAGATACACGTTACAAAATTGGATGCTAAAAATATCTAAATTCATTTTAGAGTTTTTTAGCGATGGAGATTAAGCTTTAGCAACTTACAGAATCCAGCTGCAGATTTTCCAACTGTGTATCACATTCATTGGACGCGTTAGAAGCAGAGAAGTTGTGTTGGTCCAGATTCAAAAACGATATTTTTGATGTGCTAACAGCTATAGCGGCGTATAGGGACTAAATTTATCAAACTCAGATTTTATGCTGCTGCTAAAACCAGATTTTATGCTGCTGCTAAAACCAGATTTTCTGCGACTGCGAAAAAGAGTAATGACGTGGTAAACAAAAATGAGCGAGCAAGAGAGCAATGAAAGAGTGGTGTGGCAGGGGTGAGGCAAAGGAAATTGTGTATATAGCGAATGTATTAACATAATAGTATATGTATGTACATGTGTCTGTTGCTGTTGTTGAATGGAGATATAAAGCATAGCCACGCAAAATTTCATTTGCAAGCTTGCGCAGTCGACGTTATGGTGACACACTAATACGTCAGCTACTTCGTACAATGTATGTGTGATGTTGTGTGTTTGGCTGTTTCGTTGCTGTTGATATGGCAAACATGTGTTTATGTGACACACGTATCCGTCAGCTACTTCGGACAAAGTATATGTGATGTTGTGTGTTTGGTTGTTCGTTGTTGTTGCTATGGCCAAACAAAGCGAGTCATTTGATGTTCAGCATTGCCCGGTGTATACAAAAAACTATTATTTTTTATTTTCCAATGTAACATTTACTAATGTGTTCATAGAAATCGAACAGGTACCGTGTAGCAAAAAGGTGTTAATACACCATCCGTGATTTCGAACACACATTGATTTGTTTATATAATTAGTACCACCGAACAGGAATTGGTATCAAGAAAACTGATCCGCTAGATTATAGCAAATTAATCACTCTTTAGAAAAATAGGAAATTTGGGTGCAATATATCTAAAACTGAATAAGATAGATAGAAATTCGAAAAAAGAGGTCAAGTTTTTTCGTGTTTGAAAATTCGAAAATAGCCAACATCTGTATTGCGAAAAAATTTTAATTTTTTGAACGCATTATGAACAATTATGTCAAAAGATGTTAAATAAAACATAAAAGGGAAAAATCAAAACTTTTGTTTTCTTGGAAAACGAAAAAACACAAATAGTAGGCAATTTTGGAAATTTTTCTGAAATATACCCAATTGTGCGATTTTCAACTTTGATATATCGCCGTAGTTCCTGGCTCCTTGCCTACAATCGTCTTTTTACAGAACTTAAAACTGTTTACTAGATCAAAACATATTGAACTTTTACCCTATAGAAATCGATCCTGAACCACTGTGTGTCGTTTCGTTTTTTTTTTTGTGGACAGGTTTTTGTGTTCAGAGTAGACGTAACTTGTATGCTCTTTGTTACGTTTACTATTATTCTCCAGTTAGCAATCCAACTTTCTATTGTTTGGAGATGCTGGCTAAAAATGTTTGGAGCTATAACTGAATCTTTATGCCGGCTCAGTGTTGTAGTATCATCTGCGAAAGTGGACGTGAGTAAGTCGCTACTAGGTGGGATGTCAGCTGTAAATAGAAGATAAAGAAAGGGGCCCAGAACACTTCCTTGCGGAACCTTAGCATGTATTTCGCGTTCTTCTGAAATATGCTTTGCATATTTGACCCTAAAACTTCTATTTTTTAAGTAGCTTTCAAGTTGGCAATGAGTGTCTGCAGGAAGACATTTCATAATTTTATATTAATGCTTGAGCAACATCCAAAAATATCGCACAGCAATACTGCATTTTTTCAAAAGTTTTCTTAATCTCGTTGGTCAGATGCTTTACCTGTTGTAGTGTACTATGACCCTACCTTGTCCCTATAGACAAGAGATTACACGTGCCCCCCAAAAAATAGTCCATTGGTGTCAAATCTCAGGAACAAGGCGGTCAATTGCCAGCTCCACAACGTGAGATTAATTGCTAACCAAACGCGCCTCTCAGTTGGTACATGGAGTCGCGTGAAGTGTGACATGTGCCACCGTCCTGTTGAAATCACATGTCAACCACCACCAATTCTTAAATTTTTTATAAATAAAACAGCCTCCATTGACTCCGTTTTGCATTGGGTTGCGGTTTATTGGGTTGGAATTGAAACCGGGTATTAAAACCGGTTTGTCAAATTGATTATTTTATTTACTCCTCAGACGGTTTCTGAACCGGTTGAGTTTTATTTCTTACTCTTATCTGGATTTATTAATGATCTAGCATCTATTTTAGGCCATCTTAATGCTTTTTCTTCAAGGTGCCGTACTTTGACCCGCCATATCACCATGAAATCACTGAGAAGACTTTCTCTATTATATCTATTTATTATTACTATTATATCTTCTTGGAAGCGTACTAAAATAATAGAATCCCACTGCATTCCATTAAGGAATTGGGGAGAGCTTCTCACAACCAGAGAGCTGTGAGCGCTTTCTACACCATTTTCAATTGAAATTTGAAAAATATCAATTTAAATATGAATAATAACAATTGAAATTTGAAAATTATATTTGAAATTTGAAATACATCAATTGAAATTGAAAAATTCTATTTTAAATTTTAAATTCATCAATAGAAATTTGAAAGACATCAATTAAAATTTAAAACACATCAATTAAAATTTAAAACACATCAATTTAAATTTAGAAGACGTCAATTGAAATTTAAAACCCGTCAATTCAAATTCAAAATACACCAATATAAATTTAAAAATCTAATACATAAAATCCAGTAATAATTTTTAAATTTCAAGTAACGAATTTCCAATTTCAATTAATGTCTTCTAAATTTTAATTGATGTGTTTTAAATTTCACTTGATGTGTTTTAAATATCAATTGATGTATTTGAACTTTCAAATAGAATTTTAAAATTTCAATTGATGTATTTCTAATTTCAAATATCATTTTTAAATTTCAATTAATTTTTTTTCCACCAAGCGAGGTGACCGCCGCCGGGAGAAATTTAAGAAGAAAAATTTAATTTAAGAAATTGAATGCATACTTCAGCTAACATACCATTGTAATTATAATGGATTTCGAGTTCTCTAAATTCAGTTTTTGTAAATAAAACCGTAAAATATTAAATTCCACATTTTTAAAAATCGGAATTTTTCTTCCAAATCGGATTTCGAATCCTAGGTGTTAGTGGAATTAGTTAAATCTTTCCCATTTAATAACTTTCATTAACTGCAGAACTTTGGAAAGAAGCCCTAAAATTCAAAAAAACGATAAGTTTGATTGATTTCAAGGGGAACGTTTTTGTCTCCAAATTAAAGAAAAATACCAATTTATTTATTTTTTTCTAGTTTTGTCATAACGTCCGGTGGCCATCGGTGGTGCAATGCTTGGTACGCGCGACTCTAGTTCATTAGGACGTGGTTTCGATCCCAGCTTTGACCACTTTACATTTCTTTCGACGGCGCTCACCTCGCTCAGTGACGGCGACACATCCAGTATTTAGCCTTGAAAAAGCTTCTCAAAATTCCGGTGTAAAACTGTACTAATCCCTTTAAGGAATGTAATGAAATGGAATGTATATTTATTTAATGATAATGCTACATCTTAAAAATGTTCAAGAGCAGAAAATATGACTTCCTTCTTCGCCGCCAAAATTCAAATTGGACTAATTGAAAAATGCGTCTCATTAAATAATAACTAATTCCCATCGCCCATGATCCATCGGCCACGCGCTATAGCGGGCACCACCCGCAACAGTATCAACAACCAAACTCTACTGCATCATTTTACCAACAACGTGCATGAATCAAAGTTGTCATGTGACATGTTTGCTATTTGCTTTTTTTTGTTATTTCTTATTTTTCGTGAATGTATGATACTTTTGTGCATGTGTTGGCTGAGTATGCGTGGTCTGTGTGTGTGTGATTTCGTGTGTATGTGCGCATATATAATTTGAGTATCACAACGTTTCAATTTCTGTACGACCAAAAGCAAAATACTACTATCTTCGAACAATGTTCATCGTACGGTATGTTCTCGTTCAAAACGTTTCACTTTGAGTTGGGGTTTTTGTGGCATTTTTTTCCTTCCGATATTTCGACTCCTGTTTTTTTTTTTGGCATCGTGTCAGTTAAAAAATGGCATTTAACTCGACCTTAGTAAAATGTTGTCATAAATTACATACGGATCGTTCGCTTTTTCCTTGTTATATTTTTGTTTTTTTTTTTTTGATTTTTTGGCGCAATATTTTTGCAGTTTTTTGTGTTGCTTTGGTTTCTGAGACTGCAGTGTCATTTGGTGCAGCAAAAGTTTTACGAATATGCTGCTGCCACAGTTTATTTTAACCTCTCACTAACTGCCAACAGGGGCAAATATGGATGCGGTGTCTAGTACAGAAAGAGCGGTGCGGGGCATTGCATATACTACATACATTCGGACTTGGTTGGTGTAAGCTTTTAATCGTATGATAACAATAATAGCAGCAACAACATGTGCAGCAGCTAAAGAGCCAGCACTCAACATGCAACCACCACACACACGGACAAGTTATAGCTTTAGCTACAACAGTAGTACGAGTTGTACTCATCTATCTATCTGTTTCCATGTCCTGACATTTGTATGGATGTGGCTCTGGTACTGGCTGTTGTAGAAATTGTGTTTATGTGTCCGTTTTTTGTTCTTCCTGCGCTGTTTTTTTGCCCCATATTTTTTGGGCAAGAGCGCGACTTCAGCCTTATCATGGTCCTAACTAAGGATATACATACATCCATATGTGATGGGACGTGCAATTTATAAATGCACTTTGTTAGCGATAGTTGTGATAACGTTGTAAGTAATTAATTTTATTTAAACGTGACTCGGATTTTGAACATCTATTTATGTTTTGAACTTTGGAAATGTATGCATAATTGCATTTATGCCACTCACACATAACCTCAACTAGGAGCCAGATGAATTACAAAAAAGTGTTACTACGACTATGCCAACTTTAGTTGTGACAGATTTTATAGATCCGCTCAGAAACTTAATTAATATTAATCGAATAAACTTGTAATAACTGAGAGCCAACAATATCATGTTGATACGTTGATGTCCCTGAAACAAGTGCATAAGTTTTTAAAATAAAAAATATTAGATAAAAAAGGAAAATTCAATATTTAATACTATATAGGTGACTGGCCTAAAAAACAGTGAGATTTCATTAGGAATTCAAGATTCTCCGTTTGAGTCACAAAGTGAAATTTTTGCGTTTACTCTCGCTTGATTCAGGGAAAAAAGAACTCAACTTTGCTTGTACTGTCATTCCTTTATTGGTTAATATAATTAATATAATATAATTATATAAAAACGATTCCCTATTAATCGTTTTAACAGCCCGTAATGACCGGTCAAGAATATCAGTATCTTTAGATGACGCGTATTGCTACCAACCTCCATTATAAAGTTGATTAGAATCCAAAATATCCTGCGGACTTGCATAACATCTTTCACCAAATATCTTCAAAAACTTCCTGCAGGGATTCCTTGTCAGTCAGTGCCAATTTGCTTGGGTATAGCTTAGTGTATTCAAAAAAAAACTGGGTTTTCAAAAATGTCGGTTTTCGGATTCTTCGAATATTCCGATTTAGCGAAACCGGGTTTCGTTTAAACCGAGGTGTATTAGCCATTGTGGCCGTCGGTGGGGCAGTGGTTAGTGTGTGCGCCTCTTGTACATGAGATCTTGGGTTAGAACCCTGCTTGGCCACCTTAAAATTTCTTTCGGCGGCGGTCGCCTCGCATAGTGACGGCGACACTATCGAGTATTTAGCCAAGAAAAAGCTTCTCAAAATAACGTTCGAAATTGGTGTAAAACTGTAGGTCCCAAACAGTGAGTGAAAACTGGAAAGCGCACCGCTCAGTGATTGTGTGAAGCTCTCCCCTGTCCCTTCGTGGGATGTAATGGGAAACCATTTTTTTTTATAAGCCGGTTCATAACACGTTTCGGTTTTTATGACAAACTGGTAAACTGTGCATCAAAGCGAAATATTTCAACATCTCGTTAATTTGTGTGACGTTGAGGTCAAAAAATCATTTTATGAGCATCTGGAGGAAGTATACGAACGCTGCAATGACCACGACTAGTGTATTCAAAAAACCGGGTCTTCAAAACTGTCGGTTTCTTCGAATATCCCGATTTTAGAAAAACCGGGTTTCGGTTAAACCAACCTGTATAAACCGGTTGAAAACCGGTTTCGGCTTTTATGACCAAATGGTAAACTATGCCTTTTGTAAACGTCGTTTATTTTTAATTCAGTCTTTTTGAATTTCGAGATCGACTACCGAGCAGATAGCCATGAAATAGCAAGTCGAAATACAGTTCTAAACCGGTGTAAAACTCCAGGTTCCAATCAAAGTGTCATGGTATGTGATGGGAAACTAAAGTGCTGGCCATGTATAATTTGGAATTTATTTTCGCTTTAACAAAATGCTACTATTGACATAGTACCTCATTCGACCAACACAATTTTTCAGTACATTGTTAAATGTTTGGGCCTATATTTCGTGTTTTAAGGTTTCAGAGAAATTGGGATTGGGTGCGTAACACCTATCTTTCACGGCGCTGTAGAGATAATAGTCTAACGGGTTCAAACGGCAGCTGCGAGGCGGCCAATGGACTTCCCAGTTTCGGCAGATTATACTCTTTTCGAACACCGTGCGCAAAAGATCGATTGTAGCATTACTTCGCCCGTATCATCCTCTTCATCTTTTAGGAACAATTGTTTGCACATTTTGGAAGAAAAATTTACATATGATGCCGCTATGTCAAAAAGCGCTCCAAACAGACACTCGTTGTCGATGCATCGGCTTTTCCTCGACGACGTGTGGATTTTCCGAGCACCAAATGCGACAATTTTGTTCGTTAACGGAGCCCCGACGTGAAAGTGAGCTTCGTCTGGAAAGATTATTTTTCGGTAAAAGAGTTCGGCGAGTTGATGTTGATGGTTATTCCAGCACACTTTCAGCTACAGTGGCAATATTTTCCACTGGACGAGTACGTAGACGAGTTCTTTTGTTCAATAAGTACTCGGATTGACAAATAGCTTCACAAATTGATCCACAAACGGCGTTGATGGTGCCCTATTTCTGTCGAATTTTTTCGCAGATTTCCTACAGTGTGAGCTGAAGGCTCAGAAATTTTGATGAAAGTTTTTAATATTTCCCAATTTTCTTCAAGCGTAAAGCGACCCATTTCGTAAATTTCCAATCTTTTGCTAATAACATGCCACTTCATAACCGTCACATTGGTCATCTGCTTCGATATAAGGGGAATTTAATTCCAAATTTTACATAGCCCACCCTTTATTTATTTTATTTTATTCAACCTATCTGTTTTAATATTTGACTTCCCCAGTTAGGCAAAGTCATCGTTGAGTAAATATTCCTTTCCTGCATCACGTGAAACACTTCCGACCATAATGAAATTAGGTGTATGGCTTCACGTTATCAAAGGCTAATCACCGATGCCCATGCAATGGACGACTTAGTGTGAGGGTATGATTAAGTGATTAAGTAAGTTATGTACTGGTTTTAATTAAACTTCGTTCACATTGGCTTTTCTAAATTTACCCTTTAATGGGTTTAAAACTACAATCTATATATATAAAAATTAGTGTTTGTCTGTATGTCCTTTATAGAATCGTAAACTATGTAATTGATCATGTGATCATCTTTAGCAAAGTGGTTGTGCATGAGTCCACGACGGTTTCTGAGTTGGTACGACTAAATTTCGATTTATGGCGACACTGTCATTCCAATGAATTTCATATATTGCCGTGACAGTTCATGCTGATTTGAATTGAAAATTCTTCTCGAAATATCAATCCACCATGTCTTTGAAATGGAACCAAACATTCAGTGAAAATTAAATTTGAAGGCAAGTTAACGTTTGCCTGGGCAGCTGATATATTCTAAATATTGGTTACAGGCTGCACCTAGAAAACTTCCTATTTAATAAGAAATTTTCCAAAATATCTGAGACATCTAGTTAGTCTACACGCAAACCAAAGCAAAACTAAACAATATAGTTGATAATAGTGGGTTGAAGCATTACAGTGTTAAAACAAAAGTTGTTTAATCCTTTTTTCATTTAGCCCCCATACCGCAACGTGCGATAAGGAACTTCGTTCCAAAACAAATGTCTATTATTATTTTTTTTAATGCGAAATTAAATTCCAAATTGTGCATGGCCACCCTTTATGTTCCAAGGGATCAGAACTAATAGTGTCAGCTGATACAAGATTGTGTGCGGGTTAACTTTAAATACACTAATTAGGCCTTCGGCACTGTTAGTCAGTTAGTTAGTGTTATCTGGCTATCAATGAATTTTTTCATAGATCGAACAACTTAGTTCGTTCTTATCCATTGAACAAAAATTTTTTACTTTTCGCTTCTTTTTCGAATAAATATACACACTGTTTGAACTTGGTTGCATTATTTAACAGTGATACAATTTACTTTTGTTATGCTTTCATTTCCGCTGACCACTTTCCAAGATATATTGCTGGGCCATTCTCGATTAAACGTCTTAAATCACCAAGCAATTGTTTTTCCATTGTTTGCTTTGCCCCTAAAATTTTATGTGCACATTAATATCTGCAACTTCCGCTTTCAATAGTGAACGAATATTTTAAAATGGCCCCCCACAACAAAAAAAAAACATCAACTTAAATTTTCACCATGACACCCACATTTTAACCAATTTTCACTTTTAAAGGCTACCATGCTTACTTTTGTTGTTGTTGCTGTTAGTTCCACTTCTTTCGTATTTTGTTTTATAACGATATAAATTTAATTACGTTAACAATCGACCAAAATCATTACCAGTTCTAAAAGAAAATGCACACATACACTGGTGAGTGTTCAAACCCTTCCGGTGTCCTTCAGCAAATACTCAAGTAAAACCTCGAAAGGACTCAACACTTGAGTATCGTTCGTTTTTAAACAAATTCTACATGACCAGAGCAACCAATGCCGCAATTAAATGAATGGCTGAATGAATGAATGAAGTGAGTAAAATGGGAGAGAGTGCACGAAGAACGAACTGAAGAGAAAGGAGAATAATAATGAAAATAAAACACTATTAGACAACGCCTCAATGAATTTAAATCTTTTACGTTATTGGGAAAATAATTAAAAGTACCCAACAACATCAATGACGGCTGCTACAAAGAAGACTATGACAACCTCTATAATAGTACAAGAAGAACAAGCAGCAACAGCAACAACAATAACAACAAAAGCGGCAACAACAAAAATAACAACAAACACAACGTCATCAACTCTACTCTACTACTACAGAAACACACTCATTACAATTACAATGCAGAGTTTGCTATCACCAAAAATGCTTTAACTGAAAACAAAAAAAAAAACCGCGCACACACACAACAGAAGAAGGAATCTTACATATATGATGTGGAAAAGGGGGTAATGAACAACAAATAGTGGAAAAACTAAAGCTACTTGAACAAAAAGTACTTAACACACAAACACTACTTTGACTCAATAAAAACACACACATACAGCCCCCACATTCATATACAGTTGGGGTCTTTGAAAACTGTACAGGGCAGAATTAGGGATAAATGTTTTTCATGTAATTTATGTTGCCATCACATTTAAGAAATGTGTGAACTACTCTTTAACATTTAGTACACATGTTCTAATATTCAATTACAATTATTAACAAGATGGATAAATCAGATGATCGGAGATTTAATTGCGTAACACTACACAGAATAGCATAAAATAAACTGATTTGTCCTTAACTCGATGCAGTAACTTACTTACTTACCTATCCGGTCACGAACAACCCCGGGGGGTCAGGGAGCTTACACAACGAAGATAACATTTTCCGCCAAATCTTTTGCCTTATCTCTCCAGTTGGCAATACCAAGTGTATGCAGGGATTCGTCAACCTGATCTTTCCAGCGGGGTCTTGGTCTGCCTATTTTTCGTCTACCTTCGAGTTCGGTTTCGAAAACCCTTCGTGCTGGTTCATCTTCATCCATTCTACTGACATGGCCTAGCCAGCGCAATCGCGTTATCTTGATCCGCTTAACTATGTCAATGTCACGATAAAGCTCATACAGCTCATGGTTCATGCGTCGCAGATACTCGCCGTTGATGCATTAAAATCTCCTTTAAACGAAGTCTAAATCATCGTGATTTCCAGGACGATATATCGTTGCGGGGGTTATTGCCTGCAACGTGCATCCCAGTGACAAAATGTAACACCTTTACCGAGCCATGTAATTTAACGCGAGCAACTATACAAGTCATGGTTAGATCTTCTAATCTATTCAGGAGCATATTTGCGACATTTGGAAAATATGACAGCTAAATGTAACGGGTGGGACATGTAAAATTTGAAATTTAATTTCGATTTAAAAAAATCGCATGAGGTGTTAGGGGACACCCGGTTGGAACGAAGTTCCGTTCGCCATATATTCTGTACTAGTTAGTTCTAAAACGCCAAATGCACCCGTTGAAAAATACGATAACTTAAATGGATCTTTTAGAAGAGATACTTTTGTATAATGTTAAACTTTTTTTAAGAAATCTTTTATTTGTAGAATATATTTTTTTTTAAAAAAAAAAGTATATTTTTATGTCGTTTTTGTAAGAATATGTATTATATTTTCCCGAAAACGTCCTTTTCTAAAGAGAGGTACTTCTTTTATTAAAAGCTACTGTTTTTTTTTAAGAAAAATTAATTTCTGTTAGAGAAAGCCATAAGAGTATGAATTTTTTTTACAAATAAGTACTTTTTTTAAGAAGAGGTACTTTGTAAAGAAGTAGTACTCGTTTTAGGAAAATGCAATTTTTTAAGAAAATTTACTTATTTTCAGAAAGTCTACTTATCTGAAGATTATTTTATTTTTAAGAAAGTTACTTTTAAGAAACAGAATTTTTGCGACAAAAGGTATTTTTTAGGAGAAGGTATATTTTTTTGAAGAAAGTTTTTTATTTTAAGAAATGGGAATATTTTTTCCAATAGGTACTTTTTCAAGATTAGGTATATTTCTACGAGTAGATACTTATCTCAAGGAGACTTATTTTGTTTCACAGAAAAATAAAAATAAATGGTTTCCCATTACATCCCATGAAGGGACCGGGGAGAACTTCTCACAATCACTGAGCTGTGCGCTTTCCAGTTTTCACTCACTGATTGGGACCTACAGTTTTACACCGATTCCGAACGGTATTTTGAGAAGCTTTTTCATGGCTATATACTCGATAGTGCCGCCGTCACTATGCGAGGTGACCGCCGCCGAAAGAAATTATTTATTTTTTTTTTGAAGGTGGTCAGAGCCGCGCACACTAACCATTGCACCACCGACGGCCACGCAGAAAAGGTACTCTTTAAAGAAAAGGTAGTTTTCTAAGAAGAGGCAATTGTGGTATTTACAAAAAAAATACCTTTATTTAAGAAATCGTACTTTTTGTAAGAAAAGGTATTTTTGTAAGCAAGGGTACTTCCTTAAGATAAGGATTTAAAAAAAAGTACTTTGTTTAAAAATATGAATAGGTTTTTTTTTGAGAAATTTAATTTTTTTAAGAAAAGGCACTTATTTAAGAAAATGTTCTTTTTTTAAACTTCTATCACTTTGGCTTTTCTAAATTTAATTTTTATTGGGTTCAAAACTACAATATATAATAACCAGGCTCCACCTACAAAACTTCCCATTAAACAATAAATTTCCCCAGATATTTTAGCCTAGACACAAACCAAACCAAAAGTACCCCATATAGTTGATAATATAGATAAAGTAAACAAATAGATGAAATACAATTGTTGGGAAAATTTTAGTGTAATGGGTAATTTTCTAGATGTCGTTGAAAGCAATAAATAGGATTTTTTTGTTCCCAAACAAAAAGTCAAAAATATGACAATAAAAATCTAAAATTTCTTATCAAAAGAAAAAATAATTTTCAACAAAAATATCAAAAAAACAACACGGTCATTAAAGTAGAATATCTGATGGCCATCGAATTGCAAAGCCATGTCACCACCGTCTATGTCCTAATAAATTGGTTCTTTCTCCGGTTCAGCTATGGAATTATGGGAAACTTCAGTGAAAGTAACAGTAGTACAGGACAGCACCTTGTGAACAAAGTTGACAATGGTCGGGCTATGATTGACAATACAGTGTTGTTGCATAATAGTGCTAAAAAAGTAGATACATTTTTTTTTAATTTTTTTAATTCTTTTCAGAATATACCTTTTTAAAAATTTAATTTTTTCGAACACTTGCATGGTGGACAATTCTCAATTCAGATGAGTTTTAGTTTGGATTTAGTTTGATAAATTTTTCAAAATCAACATTCCAAACAACCGCTGATGAAGATCTGTGGCTAGATCTGAAATAACTATACGGTTTGCCAGGAATCATGAGCATGCAAAACATCTTCTTTTTTAGAGAGATATAGATGGTCTTGAGCTTGAATAATGAAATAAAATGTAAAAATTATAATTTTATGGCCAAGGCTCATTATTGACATTTATTAATGAAACACAACATTGTTCAAATAGCTTGCTTTACAATACCTCATTCGATCTATCGAATGTTTGAGTACATTTTCTATTACATGCGCTAGTAACGATTCCGTATTTTAAAGCGTCAGTGGACTCTGAATTGTTTGCGCAACACTTATCTTTCACGACGCCCAGAGGTCGTAGTCTAAACGGTTCCAATCGAAAATGTAAGGTCTGATTTGGGCTGATTATGTGGCTATCGAACATAGAGTGCAAAAGATCGATTTTAACTTTAGCTGTGTGGCACGCACCACCGTCCTGTTGAAACCATACGTCTGCCATATCATCCTCCCCAATTTTTGGAATTTTTGGCAAAGTCGCTGAGTATGTCACGGTAACGCTCGCCACCGAAGGTAATGGCGGTTCCTTGCTCATTTTCTAAAAAACGGGCCTATGATGGCGCCATGCCAAAATCCCACAACTAACAGTCACTGCACGCTAAAATATCTGTCTTTTTTCATGTTTGCCTGAAAATAGAACGCATGTTTGGAGCTTGCAGCAAGTATAGTATACTTGTGTCTAAACACAATGTGTTTGCTATTCAATATAACATGTTGGAGACACAATGCCTAATGTGTTTTAATATATGCGTTTGTGACCCAAGTATTCTGTGTTTGGGATAAAATAAATAAATGGTTTCCCATTACATCCCATGAAGGGACTGGGGAGAACTTCTCACAATCACTGAGCTGTGCGCTTTCCAGTTTTCACTCACTGATTGGGACCTACAGTTTTACACCGATTCCGAACGGTAATTTGAGAAGCTTTTTCATGGCTGGATACTCGATAGTGTCGCCGTCACTATGCGAGGTGACCGCCGCCGAAAGAATTTTTTTTTTTTTTTTTTTTTTTTTCTTTTGAAGGTGGTCAGAGCCGGGTTCGAACCCAGGATCTCATGTACAAGAGCCGCGCACACTAACCATTGCACCACCGACGGCCACCTGTGTTTGGGATACAATATGAAAAATTCCTAATGAGTGTGTAAATTGCAGATGAAGTGAGTATTTCTTACATCTGTTGAGTTTTTGTTTCATGTATTCAGTCGTCAATTGGACAAATGCGCTTGGTTGATTAAGTACCATGTTCTGGAAAAAATGTGTAGTACACGCTAAGAAATCAGTCTTTGTTTGTGCTTTTGTGTTTGCTAATCAATATTACATGTTGAAGAAACAACGATAAAAATGTTATAATTTATATGCTATTGTTCGAAATATATCTGTGTTTAGGATACAAAGGCTGCTGTATTTGTTGCACTATTTACTCAGAGCAAGATAATAAAATCGAGACAAAGAGAGATTATTCACAGTCTTACTTGGAAGTGTGTAACTGTATTTTTCTAGTATTCTTTCAATCAGTGATTCATACATATTTCTGAATGAGTGTGTAAATTGCGAAGAAAGTCAGTGTTCCTTTTTTTTTTGGCTGATGTATTGCGTTTTACTTTATTGCATTTAGTTGCTTTTCTTTTTACATATGGCTTTCGTAAATATGTGTTGAAGATCAGAAACCTTCCTTTGTTGTTTGTCAAATTTTTCTTCAGCTCTTTTCAACAAACAAAGCCTCATTTTTGGACAGAAAACATATATTATAGCCTATTAATCATTGTGTTTCCAACATGTAATATTGAATAACAAACACAAAATTTTTGTACACAAGTATAGTATATTTGCGATAAGCAACAAACACGTTATATTGGCATTCACACAACAACAAAAATGCAGATTATTCAGCGTTTAGTAAAATCCTTTATTGGGTATCTTGTGTTGCAGCTCTATGCCCTGTAATAAATTCTAAAAATTAGTTTCAGTTGTTGTGGCGTTGATGTAACTGTTAGCCAAGGCCACACCACGCTCTGCGATAGCATTTACCATATGCAATCGTCGCACTTTATGCGTTGCTTCGTGAAAGAATTTGTTGGTTTACCATTTGTTGGATCTGTTTGTAAAAAAATCAATAAAAATGTTATATGCTTCAAAAAAAACAAATAAATAAAGCTGGCTTTTGAAATGAAACTTTGGGTTTTTTTATTTTGAAACATGTATTGTCGTAAATCTGCTTTTACTATACGCTGAAAAGGCTCTTTTTTGTTGTTTCTATGCTAATATAATGTGTTTGTAGCTTGTCGCAAATATATTATACTTTAGATTTTTACTTTTAAACGCACCAGATCTTCAATACGTGAAAACAATGTGTGCAAACATATACATGGTTGCTGGGGCCGTTTTTTCAGCGCGTAATTCTTTGTCGTTACAGAGCGCATGTAGATTTTTCATTAATGCATTGTTTTCCTTAAGGCATTGTTAATCCGGTGCAGAAATTGCCAAACAGTTTATAACATTCTTAGTCTCATACAATGGGTAAAAATCACATGAGGTGTCAGGGGACACCCGGTTGGAACGAAGTTCCTTTCGCTATAACTATATTATGTAATAGTTAGTTCCAAAAAGAATCATGTTTTTTTATAGAATGTATTTTATTTTTGGAAAGTATATTTTTAGGTAGTGCTTGGAAGAAAAAGCCATGAGTATGAATTTTTTATAAGAGAATATATTTTTTTTAGAAATGTTTTTTTTTAAGAAATGGGAATATTTTTAGAATTGGTCCTTTTTTCAAGAATAGGTTAATTTTTAAGGGTAGATACTTATCTCACCACCGACCACAAAGCCACATTCTGTGAAAGTTTCAAAAAGATCAGTCCAATCGTTTTCGAGGCCATATGGTACTAAAATTTGCAGATTGATTTTTGTAATACATATTACTCAAATTTAATCATTACCATTGAAAAAAGTCTTTAAAACTCATAATATAATCATTAATATATCATTTTTATAATAAAACTCAATACGGTCCCAGACTTCAGTGGATGAATGAGCAACAGACGACGACGGTTTCGGAGATAAGAGAAAACTGTCCAAATTATCCAAGTTAGGAGTTACTGGCACAATTAAATTACGCCACTAGGAGCTGTTTTCCGTCTTGGAGAGGACGAGATGTCTTCAGGCCATTTAAAAGTATAAAACATATCATCCAACGATTTAAGTTTCAACCTATTACAGACAAAATCAGTATTTAAAGTTTGAAATCCTTTCTTTGCCTCCTTAAATAGATTAGATCCAGCGAAGCCCGCTTTCCTTAGCTGTATTATATCATAATGCCTTCCATTGAAGCCAGCACACTTCACATGGGCATGACTATCACAAAGCCAACATTGAAGAAATCAACCCTCATATATGTCCCTGACTGTACAAATCCTAACTCCTAAAAGTATGCAAAATAATACTGGGTTATATACAGGATTATAGCATAATACGGTTAAAAAAAGTTGTTTAAATTTTTTCATTTAGCCCTTATCCCGCAACGTGCGATAAGGAACTTCGTTGCAAAAGCTTTCAAATTGTATAACTCTGGAACAGTAACTGCAAATTGAATTTTTTTTCGAAATTTATCCGTTCTTTAAAGTGCAGTATGAAGTTTGTAAATTTTCATAGAAATTTTAAAAGTTATAAAGCGTTATTTACAAAGTTATCCAAAATTTACGAAAGAATGGTTTATGCATATACACGCTGAAAAACAACGGCATCTCTAACATATTCTAAGAAACATATTCTGCAGGAACTATGTATATGTTTGGAACGCACTTCAAACATTCAGACGTTTGCAAGTCCCAAACTCACTTTTACCTGGAAACATGAATTGTTAATCCCAAACATCCATATATTTACGTGGAAATATATGCGTATTTCCTCCCAAACATAACAATATTTAGAAACGAATTATTCTTTGAGTTCAATATATTTGCATTATATATTACAATTAATTATATCAATATAAATCCACATTTAAAAAAAATTAATACAACTAATTAAAAGATTTGAAACGGCCTTTTTTACATTTAGTTGCATTGAAAGCATTATTAGTTTTTTTTTCATGAAATGGGAAACTGCTGTTCTTTTGGTTCTCCTTTCTTTGTTGTCTCGCACGTTTTTTTTTTCAGAAGGTTTCAGTTATGCGTTGGTTATCACTATGCGTTGGTACACAGACAATATACAAATGTAGTACATGTAAGCCAAGCGTGGATTAATTACTTGTGCTTTTTTATTGTACTTATTTCACAAATGGTCCGCTGATCCGATTTTCTCAGTAAAGGCTCGGACAGACAAAGGGCTTCACGTTGTTGCCCTTTCCAGTTTGTTTCCTCAAAATCGTTTCTCACTTTGGTAGCACATAAGAATATTTTTATAAAAAGTATATATTTTTCTGCGTGTACTTATATAATATAAATTTGAACGTTTTGAGTTAAAAATGTTGATTTACAAACTAAGAAAATCGTGGATATTGTCCGAGTTTTAAGCAAAATTCAAAAAACGTCCGGAATGTCCGGAATCTTCCGAAAAATTTGAAAAAATTATCAAAAATATTTTATCCTATCAGCTTTCCAAATAAGCTTGAGCAACTATGAAAATCGAAAAAGAAACCATTATGGGACGCCCTAATGGTCACGAGTCTTCAGTCAGCAATTCAACTTTTTAAGCCTAACGCAATTGTGGCCAATTACTATGAATGCTGGCGAGATTATATTGGTGTTTTTTCGGGCACACTTTCGGTAACAGCGGCAATATTACTAGACCAGCATGTACTAGACCAGCATGTACACAAGTGCTTGTTGTCCAATAGTGACCCCAATTGAAGAACTCGCTTCAGAAATTGATTTGCAAACTGCGTTAATGACATTATATTTCTACCGAATTTATTTTGTATATCTCTTACAGTTGGAGGTGAAGACTCAGAATTTGGCAAGAAAGTTTTTAATATTTCGCAATTTTCTTCAAGCGCAAAGCGACCCATTTCGTAAGTTCTAATCTTTAACTAATACTCTGTCACTTCATATATGCCAAATAGGTGGCCTGCTTTGAAATAACGGCGGATTAAAATTTCAAATTTGGCATGGCCCACCCTTTAGTTGCTTTAATGCGAATAGCGCGAGTACTTTCACCCAGCTAGAGTCTACCCTTCTGTATACATGTCCTGTCTAGTGCATTTCCTGTATAGCGTAAAATCGGACAAATAAATTTGAAGAACATCTGCTAGTTTGATAATGGCATCGGGTCTGTATTCGCTTCTTACATTCCATGTGCATAAAATAAATTGTCTTAATTATAGCGTTTTCCGGACGCTGCATGTATTTTTCTCTATTCAGATTACCTTAAGAGTATTTTCACAATGGTTGAGCACAATGGTATTCCAATGATACCAGGGCTGTCTGCATATCCATGTCGGACATTGCCACGATTTTAATGAGATTTGTTAACATATTTTTTTGGTGAATTCGTCAAGACGTCAAAATCCTTATTATAGTAATGAGTATTCCTGTCTACATACCCTCGAATAATACAAAGCATAAGCATTTATTTGTTAAATTGCAATTGGGCTTGAGCTTGAATAAATTCTAAAGTTCAACTTTTAAATATATATTCATTTTGTTTTCTTTAGGTCTATTTTCCTCCGGACAGTATATCCGTAAGCCACGGATTTGTACAATTATCTGTAATTCGTACTGTTGATGTTCTGTTTTTCCCTTTCCGCATTCCCTCATGTTGCAGTTATTGCTAATACAAATACATTGTGTTCTTCTTTTTGGCCTTTACTATTCCGTTTCAGCGTCTGCAAAAGGCAAATGAAATCCAATTGTTTGTAATTGAATTTTTGTATTTTTTTTTTTGTAACGTTAATTTACCCCTTTCGATGATGTTGTTCCTATTTTTCTTCTTCTATTCTGTTCGCCAAAAACAATCGCAACTACAATAGAAGTACTACAAACACATACTAGAGGTTTAGTTGACGTCAAACACATACCAACAAAAGTTAGCATACAGCAGCAGCTGCAGCATTAACATTAACAATGTCAACGACAACGACACAGCGACGACATCATTGTATCCTCTCATTTAGACACATCTAAACAATCGCATACACACCCTCAAATAGTGAGGTACATTTATTCCTACGAACTAACAAACGTATAATTATAACTAGAAATTCATTGAAACTTGGCTAATGTTAAGGTGAAGTAGCTCTGGATTAGACGAGGTTGATGTAATAAGGAACATTTCTCAAAAATTGTGATAGACGGATTATTTTAATTAAAAACTGACTAAAATCAATTGACTAAATGATGACTCATTGACATTTATCAACGGGTTTTCAACGATTTTGATAAAAATGGGTGAAGGGTTTAGTCATACCCTACTTGTGTGTAATACATCTGTGGGAGATCATAGAAATTGAGAAACTAGAAACTCAATTCAGATACAGTGAGAAACTCTATGTATTCACAACCTCGAGTGTATGAAAGATATTGAAATAATTTTTAGCAACCACCTGGCGAGAACCCATAGATTAATTTATACATAGATTTGTTATACGTCTCACCTGACGTTTCTCTTTGCGCTTCTTCAACGAGAAAACGAACTTCTGTTAACACCGTTGAACAAAATCCTCCATTTTTAGATTTTTGCATTCACGATGTTCATATACATATTTACATATTTTGAACATTCAGAGTAACAATTTCGCCTGTGTTTGTCAAACCTCAGCGACAGAATTCTTCTCTTGAAGTTTAAACCCAAATTCGCTTCCATTCAATCATTAAATGGATGAGCGAGTTGACAAATCTATGTATAAATTAGTCTATGTGAGGACATAAGGTTTTCTAAAATAGGCATACAAGAGTTTTTAGTAAATTTTTTAAATAGCTTAATTTTGTTTATATGTTGTTGCATTTTTGAAGACATTTTGTGGAAGACAATTTTCTTGATGTTAAACAAATGTTCCTTGCACATATTGACAAATTTCGACTATTTTTTTAGTGCAGAATAATATTCACTGATATATCGTTCTCTGTGAAAATGTACATGCACTTCTCAGAACAACGTACGAAGGCTCCGGACAATACAAAGTAGATTTTCCAACCATTTGTTTCAACATCTTTATTTGGTTATAAGGTAGATTTTGACAGTTCATGTCAGTTATGTTGTTTAAAAAACAGATTTATCTATTACATCCCATGGAATATACATCTGTGATATCTTATATTGGCTGAAAAATCTTTATTTTTTTTGTTCGGATGCATTATAACGTGTATATGTGGCAAATATAAAGTGTGTTGTTTTTTCTTAGATAGAACTTGTGAAAGGGTAAGCTGTCAAACGAACTTCGCATACTGCGCTCACTTTTTAATACTTATAATCAGCATACTCTGACAAATCCTCATGAAGTGATTGACGTTTCAACACAGCGACCAAATTATTCAAATTTACTTTGAAAATCAGTCATCGATACGCGCAAGTTATAGACGACTTCGTGATTTTTATGGCGCAAATAATCGTCTATCTAAGGAAACCATCCGCCGAGCTGTGGATAAATTTCATAGCACATGCCCTCTTAATGAAAAAAAAATTGTGTCCATAACATCCCGTGGAGGGATAGGGGAGATCATGTCACAATCACTGAGATGTGCGCTTTCTAGTTTTGCACTCACTGATTGGGACCACCGGTTCTGAACCGTATTTTGAGAAGCTTTTTCATGGCTAAGTAAGTGTCGCCATAACTAAGCGAGGTGACCGTCGTCGAAAGAAATGTAAGGTGGTCTGAGTAGGGATCCAATCCACGTTCTCATGTACAAGAGCCACGCACACTAACCATTGAATCACCGACGGCTACCATAAATGATGCAATAGCAATAATACGTCGAAGAAATGTGCGCACTGAAGAGAATATCGCAGCTGTAAATAAAAGTGTGGTAGAAGATCTAAGTTTATCGATTCGTTGGCGGTCGCAGGAATTGGCGTAACCGAATTTAGAGGGTGTAACAATATCATTACAGGTTGACAAAACCTCATTAGAGGTTGCCACAACCGAATTTAGATAGTGTCACAAATGAATTTTGAAACTTTTTTTATTATTAACTATTGATTTATTTCCAGTATTCTTATAAAACGTTAGAGACGGAGAAAATAAAGTAATTTTACAGGGTAATCTTTACACATTTCTTTATTTATTTATTTTACATGCTTCTACCGACCTTTTTTGAATTTCCAGCCATCATGGGTTATCGTTCCAATTCTGGGGCGTATTTCGTACACAGATGAATAAATCTATTAAATAAACGACCTCGAAAAGCTTCAAAACTCTTGATATCTGTCCAACACTGTGCAAAATAAGCCGATGTAATAGAATAACCATAATTACAATATGTTTATTTACCTTTTTAATAACCACAATAAAAAAGACATCACCATGACGGGAACGTTACACTCTTTAACTTCATTTCATACAGTTTTTACAATTTTACAATTTTTTTTTACAAAAATTGTTTTTACAATTTTTAACGTCATGTTATATTGTGGTAACCGAATTGAAAACGAAATTCGGTTGTACCTACAGAATTCCTAACAAACTCAGTTACAGCAATCGACTAAAGGGTTAATTCGGTTATTGCAAAGGAATTTTTCGGTAGTTACAACCGACTTGATACCAATTTCGGTTGTCCCACCTGAACTAGTGCCACGTTCGGTTACTCCAACCGAATTTGGTTCCAATTTCAGTTCCTGCATCCGAATTAATTCCGATTGCGGTAGTTTCAACCGAAATTTTAAAAAATTTGGTTGACATAACGAAAATAATTCAAGATTCAGGTGTCACAACCGAATCAGTTATGAAACGAGATTGCTTCAACCGAATTTCAGTGGTGACGACTAAATTCTGGCAACCGCAAAATTCGGTGGTATCAGCCCAATTTAAGGTTGCTTACGGTTGTTGTTGAATGTACGGTTGCTAAACTGACCCGATGTTTTATCGCAATATTGTATTCAGCGATGAGCCTCATTGTGGCATAACGAGTTTGTTGATAGTCAAAATTGCCGCATGTGCAGTGGGTCCAACCTGCAACAAACCCTACAGACTCCATTATAAAAAAACCGTTTCCCATTACATGCCATGAAGGGATTGGGGAGACCTTCTCACCACCAGCGGAGCTGTGAGATTTCAAATTTTACAGTCATTGATTGGGACCTACAGTTTTACTCCGGTTCCGAACGGTATGTTGAGAAGCTTTTTTATGGCTAAGTACTCGATAGTGTCCCCATCACGAAGCCAGGTGGCCGTCGTCGAAGGAAATTTAAGGTGTCAGGCCAGGGATCCAACCCACGTTGTCATGCCCAAGAGCCGCACACACACTAGCCTTTCCACCACCGAAGGCCACTGTCCGTCTCGCACGTGGAAAATTTTGCCCAACGATCTTGGCCATAGACGATGCAGCTGGTAGATGAATTAGAGCCACGTGATGATATGCGCCGTTCATTCGCCGATTGCGCTCTAGAGTTATGTAGTTGGAAACTGACCTGATGTTTTGTCGCAAAATTGTTTTCGGAGATGAGGCTAATTTTTGGCTTAACGAGTTTGCTATTAAAAACAATTACCGGAAATTGATTGAGACCAATCCACAACAGACCCTACAGACTCCACTACATCCAGAAAACTGCATCGTTTCGTGCAGTTCACACGCTGGTGGCATCTTCGGACCTTATTTCTTCAAACAATTGCATAACGGTCAATGGAGATCATTATCGCACCATGATCAATTATATTTTCTTTATTGGTATGAAAGACATTGCTCCGGGCGAGATGTGGTTTCAATAGGATAGCGCTACGTGCTATACGGCGACCGCAATCATTGATGTACTTTATCCTGATAAGCCGGTGACAGTAGCGCACTCGAAGGTCGCAATTGTTCGTGTTATTCGTGACATACGACCAGGAATATAAATTATCCAAAATTGGACGTCCATGATGCGCTTCGTCATAAACAGTCACGATGATCATATGACCAAAATTATTTCAAATGTTAATGCCCTGCATTAATCTTCGGAATAAATTTAAAATTTTGATTTAAAAAATTTGAATTAAATTCTTTCTGCTATTTTTTACAATTTGAATTTCTTTTGAGTGTAAAAACACCCTTTACTGTACTTATATTTAAACACTTTCGGTCTCATTCATAAAAGGTAATGTGAGGTTTGAGTGCGAGTTTATCATACAAAACATCTCTCACAACTTTTTATGAATACGGCGGTTTGTGTTTACTTGTCAATACTAGTTGTTAGAGACACAAATTTTAGTATATTATAATCTATGTGTTTGTGACCAAATACGGCGTTGTTCATTGAAAACTGTTGAAAACAAAAACTGACGGACAACAAAGAAACAAAAATACAGCTCATCTTCAACTCCTGATAAAAATGCTTGCACGTAACTACATGTATGCTCCAAACATATACATGTTTCTTACAGCATGTTACATCGGCCGTTTTTTCAGCGTTCTGAGTCATTTCTAGCTCGTATGAGTCCATTGTAAATATCCCAACCCAACAAAATGTAAAAATTTTCGGTAGAAACAAAAAACTTGTTTTGGTCAGTCAAAACTGGATACATTCATGTTGCTTGCTTATTGCTTTTATGAAAAAAAATAAATAAAAATCTGAAAATTTTCTATTATTAACCTTTAACCTCGCAGTTAGGGTGAGATATATAAGCAGATAGATAACAGTTTGTCTACTTCGTTAGAACGTGAGACTGGACATTCAACAACATCACGCCTTCCGGTTGTTAGTAATTATTATTTAGTTATATAGCAGTTCAACCAAAAATTTATGAAACATGATATAAGTAGTTGTATTGTCTGGTCAAATAGCTCAGCTGTATCGCTAGAGATACTCCCGAAAACTCACTTCCCGGGCTGCGAGAACACATCCAGGTAGGTGCCGACATTATCAACTCAATACTCGGATACTTATGGTGTAGAGGATATAATCAGTCCAGACAGAATATCCTCGGCCATCAACAGCTTCTCACCATATAAATCTCCGGGCCCAGATGGTATTATTCCAAATATGCTGCAATGCGCGGAGGTCATAATTAGGCTGTGGCTCTGTATTTTATTCCGATCCTCCCTGACTCTTAACTTCTTACCAAAGAGCTGGACCCAGTTAAGATTCGTCTTCATTACCAAGGCGCTTGAAATGCTAATAGACGCACACATGCGCAAGAACATGGATGGATCGCCCAAACTAAAACGCAGCCAACATGCATATCTAAAAGGCCGCTCAACCGACAAAGCCCTGCACGAAGTCGTCAGAAACAATATTCCCTCGCGGCCTACTTGGATATAGAGGGTGCATTCAATAACGTGAGCTCAGCGGCTATAGAAGAATCACTTGAAGATCTAGGCGTGGATACATTCCTCAAGAGTTGGATAGTAATAATGCTACAGAGCAGAATTATCAACGCCTCTATGGGAAAAGCGAGTCATCAAAGCGAGTGAATACGGGAACTCCCAGGGTGGAGTCATCTCTCCCCTACTTTGGTTACATGTGATCAACATAATACTACTGAAACTAGACAATATGAGAATCAAAAACGTGGCGTATGCGGATGACGTGGTAATAATGGTGTCTGGTTTGTTCCCATTCGTGTTGAGCGAAATCATGAATGGGGCCTTGAAATCACTTAACGATTGGGCCACTGGGGTCATGATTTTTACCACGAAGATCTAGATACCAAAGTTTAATCCTCCTCGGCTAAGTGGAATAGAGATTCCACTGGCAACTCACGCCAAGTACTTGGGAGTGATTCTGGATCCTAAACCTTTCCTGGAAGCGGTCTCCGACCGAAAATATTGCTATGGATGTACACTAGCATAATCAGACCAATACTCTCCTATGGAGCAATGGAATGGTGGCCTGGCGCAGGGAAGACGTCAACTATGAAACTGTTGTATAGAGTACAGAGATCAGCTTGCATTGGCATAACAGGGGCAATGAGGACGTGTCCAGCTGAAGCCCTTAATGCAATGTTTCATATTATACGAATCGACCTTCTTATCATAACTAGTGCGGCCTGGAGTGCCACCCGACTAAACTCTCTTGGACTCTGGAAGAGCAACGCATATGGACATGCGAGTGTACTACTAATAGCAACTGATAAAAACAATCCCAAGAAAACTCAATATAACCACCGATTATTGCACCTCCTCATTGACGTTCGATATCCTTTTTGATGTCCGGTTTCCCAGGAGAATAGAGTGGGATAAAGGGGAACTACTTACAGGCTTTGACACCAAAGTATTTACGGACGGATCTAAAATGGAATGTGGAATCGGCTCGGGTGTCTTCTACGAAGAGGTGGGCCTCAATTTATCATTCAAACTCCCAGAGAAGTGCAGCGTTTTCCAAGCGGGGTACTGACCATCAAAGAAATCTGCGCCGCACTTATACTACAGCGAAGAACAGAGCACATTGGAATATTTGTAGATAGCCAAGCGGCTCTCCTATCTCTTAAATCTTGCAACAATGCATCTAAACTCGTTAGTAAATGTAGGGAGAAACTTGTCGAGCTAGACCGGCAGGCCAATGTGGTTTTTACTTGGATACCAGGCCACAAGGGCCTCCTAGAGAATGAAAAGGCAGACGAACTAGCCAGGGCAGGACCCTCTTCCACCGTAACTCCACGTGGTGTAAGTCGCAACGCCTATAGGGTTGGTTAAAAGAGACATTTTCCTGCATTACCTTGAACGAGCGAAGACGAGATGGGATAGGATGGAAACGTGCTGCATATCCAGAAACAGATGGCCAGAATATAACATTCGCTGGATAACTCCCTGATTAGCCATAACCGGGCAGACATATCTCGGCTAACTAGCGTGCTGACCGGGCACTGGCCAATAGGTAGTCACGCAAGATGGTCGAAGTTTCCATATAATGACCACTGCCGTGCCTGCGATAACGCAGAAGAGGAGGAGACGGTCGAGCATCTACTCTGCAGTTGTTCGGCTCTGATGAGTAGACGCCTGTAGACTATGGGCCGACCCGTCCTGCCTAACCTCACTGAGATACACAATATAGATCTTGGGGATCTAATGAGGTATCTCCGATTAACAGGCTGGATATAGACACGGTACTTTGAACTGCCCGAGTGATGTGGTATGCAAAGCGGTGTCTCAAGGTACTAATTGATGCTAAAAGTATCTATAGCAACCACGATAACCGATGATAATCTACCAGTTTCGTAAAAGTATGCTTCAAAAAATATGCCTCCGCCGCAATATACGAATTCGAAAATAATTTTTTTTTAATTTTTTTTCATCTAATTTAGTGGTTGATGATTTATTTTCCTGTACCAAGTGTGGTGAGTTGTATCTGTCGATTTAAGTTTTAAACCTTTCTATAAAAATACGATGGAAAAACTTCTCAAACTACCGATCGTAGAAAACTAAACTGTTGACAACTGCTTGTTTTACGTACTGACATCAGTGGATATTTTCGACAGAATAGGTAGTTTTAACGCAGAAACAATAATTACAATAATTTTACTTAACTTTCCAATAACCACAAAAAATCTTGACATCACTGCAACCGTAACAATTGTAAATCATTTTCAGCTTGTTTAATATAATACTTGCTTTTAGAAATGTAAACGTCGGGCTTGAAATATACACAATTATATCGTGGTAACTGAATTGATATTAAATTCCGTTGTCCCAACAGAATTCATGAAAAATTCGGTTACAGCAAGCGAATTGACGCCAAATTAGGTCGTTGCTACCGACATAAGACAAATATCGATTGGACCGAATTGATAGGATCTTCTATTGTTGCTACCGAATTGGTACTAAATTCGGTTGTTGCACCTGAATTGATGCCACATTTCGTTGCCACAACAGAATTTGGCAACAATTTCCCTTATTGCATCCGAATCTGTTCCAAACTCGGTAGCTTCAGCCGAAGTTAGTGAAAATGTAGTTGACCGAATCAATTATCGAACAAGGGTGCTCCAACTGAATTTCAGTTGTAGGGACTAAATTTGTTCGTGGCAACATGAATTCGGTTGTGGCAACCGCAATTCGGTGGCTACAGCCAAATTTGCGGTTGCTACAGCCTTTGTCCAACCAATTAGTTTTCAGAGTGTTTGATTTTTTAGCTCTATTCGATTTCAGTTTGCTGTATATACTCTAATGCCAATTACAACTCAATAACTGCGATTCTTTTACGATCCAATATCCCAAAGGTCAGGATTGTGCAACTGTGCAACTTAAATTTTGAAAATAGACATAAGCGTAGGTAAAATTGTACTAAAATCTGCAAATATCATACTTCCTTTCTCATCTGACTAACTTTATGGGAAACACTTTATAATAGTTGTTATCTAAGAATATAATGATCGACATTCTGCTAAATTTTTAAGAAAATATTATCGATAAAAATAGCGACTGATAAAAACGCATGTGTTATACCTGATTTCGAGGAGAAACAATAAGCGGAATTAGTGTATTTAAACCCGAAAACGGTTAAGCGGTTAACAGAATTCCTGCCGGTAAACCGTACGTCGGTTTTTTAAGAAGTGATATTTTCGATGAGGCGGTTTTACCGGTTATTTCAAGTCAATTAACCGGTTTTTTCGGTTTTTACACATCTAATATAACAACGCAGAATTAAAAATATAAATCCTTTATCATAGCTCAAAATGGTTACAGACCTAATCAGAAAGACACAAAAGACGTTGTCAACAAATTATGTCGTGGATAGTTTTCTGAAATATTCTGTCCAAGGCAATAGACGTTACTTCTCTCCACTGCGATTTAGATGTAAGTTCCGGAACTAATTACAACACAAGGTATTATGATAGTAGTAATGCATAAAACAATAAACCGATTCAATATCCAGAAAGAAGTAGAAAACGTCCAAAGGGATATTTACTCAACGATGATTGTGCCTAACTAAAATAACCCTCTTCCACTTCCTCATGGGGAAAGTTTCTTAGACACAATTTGTACTCGCTGATTGGGACCTAAAGTTTTATACCGGTTTCCAACGCTATTTTTAGAAGGTTTCGCATGGCTAAGTACTCGATAGTCGCGCCATCACTATGCGAGATGGCCCTCGTCGAAGGAAATGTAAGATGGTCAGAATATGGATCGAAGCCACGTTCTTATACACAAGAGCCGCGCACACTAGCCATTGCACCACCGACTGGGGAAGCCCAATATTAGAACATATAGTCGAATAAAATAAATAAAGGCTGGGCCATGAACAATTTTGAATTTGAATCCGCTATTATGGGGCCAATTTGACATTTATGAAGTGACAGATTATGAGTGACAGAAATGAGTCGTATGTACGAAATGGGTCGCTTTACGCTGGGAAAAAATTGGGAAATATTAAAAACTTTCTTATTTTCTTTTGAGTTTATATTATTCGATCTTTTGAGTTGTTATGTTTTTAATAATTGTTGGGCTCAAGACCAGTAACTATTAAAAATAACTTTTCCTATGAAAAAGTAAATTTTTATAGAAATATTAAAAAGAAATGTGTCAAATTGATCATTATGGTGAATGGTTGGGAATACAGCTATTTTAATGCCCACCATCATCAGCTCCCTTCTCCACAAGTATTTAGGTAGATCATCACACATTATAGGGTTAAACAAATCTCAAGTAAGCGAGAATTGTCTAAACTTCTATTTGTGCGAAAACATCCACAACTATACTTTACCATAACCATCAATATTCACAACATTTCTTTCCTATGGATGCTTTCAACGAAAGCCATTGGATAGATGTGTGATGATATTTAGCTCCCTTGTTTTTCTTCGAAAATTAGCAAGGAGCAACTGCTACTGTCAATGAACATCGTTACAGTGTCATGGTTAGCAAGGTCTTGCTCTACAAAGTTGAAGAGGATGATATGGACGGCACTTGTCATACAGTCAATGTTACAATCGATATTTTGCACACTGTGTTCGAAGACCAGATATTCAGCCGAAACTCGCAAGTCTATTGGAGGCTTCGCAGCTGCGATTTGAACCCGTTAGACTATTATCGCTGGAGCACCGTGAAAGGTAAGTGTGTCGCAAATAATACCGAATCAACTGAGGCCTTAAAGCACAAACTAGAGGCCCAAACAATCGGCAACTTACTGAAAATTGGGTTGGTCGAATGAGGTACTGTGTCTACATCATTACTTTTTACAGGGAAATTAAATTCTAAATTTTACATGGCCCACACTTTAGTTTCCCATCACATACCATGAAGGCATATTCTTACACATTCTGATTGGGGCCTGCAGTTTTACATCGGTTCCGAGTGGTATTTTGTCAAGCTTTTTCATGACTATTAACGCGGTAATCGATCTCAAAATTCAAAAAGACTGAACTAAAATTAAGTATTGTTTTTAAAAGGCATAGTTAACCATTTTGTCGTAAAAACCGAAACCGTTTGTCAACACGTTTCTACACCTTGGTTTAACCGAAAACGACTTGTTTCAAAAACCCGGTTTTTTGAATACACTAAGCCGAACGTTAATTTCTTTCAATTATATATCCCACTGGACTGTAATCTTTTATATAACTTAGTAATTTTATTGAAAGGTTTTTTAAAATCTTATTATCTGCCATCTCTACCATTGAAAACCTTAGTTAAATTTTCAATTTCTTCCTTAGTTAAATTTTCAATTTCTTCCTTTAAAAGGAAGTAATGGTTTATTTGTAAAATCAATCTGATGTAGAAATTCTACTCGTACCTCGTAATTCGTACCTTGTCCTTGTTGTACGTTCTCGGAAAATAGAATCTGCTTAAGCGAAACTTAAATATTGCCCCTCCTTAAGTTCCTTATAGAAAAGTGTTAAGTTAGTATTGCCACTATTTAAAAATTAAAACAAGTCGTTGGAACTGGCTATCAGCTCAAGAGCTTTTTGATAATGAATGAAAATTACAATGCAAGAGATGGAGACATGGAGAGTGAATAGAAAACGAAAGACGGAAACGTTTTCGTATAGGTAAGGGACAAGAAGAACAAGACATTATCTTAAGACCTTTCTGTGACATAATAATCGCAATGGCGAAAGGTCCTTAGGTGGAAAGAGTTAATGAAATCTTCTTAATGTTCTAAGAGAGATGGGGAATGGGAGGTATTTAATGCAGGTAATGGAATTACATTTACTTTTATTTTTGTGCTAACAAGTTAAAGCGATTAATATATAAATATGATTACACAGGTTTGGTTTTGAACATTGACAGTAATGTAATGCAAATTAATACTAATTTCATCTTAAAGAGATTTAAAAATCCAAAGGAAATTAGTTTGACATACATTAATGTTGTAACAGATCGGGAAGCGATTGTCCTTTAAACGCGTTTTGCCTATTGTATAGTATTAAATTGAATTAGATATTAAAGATAACAATCTAAATTGTCACCGGTAGTACATAGTGTTGCATTGTAATAACAATTTGTAGTCGTACTACAAAGTATATTGCTTTACAGGGGGACGTATGATTTATATATAATTATGCGATATCAACACTTATGCGCGAGAGTGGCTGATAGCAATCTCTTTACATAATTAACATGGTATGTTTTGTTGGATTTATTATGCAAATGGATTTATGTAGCCGGTTGTCATACATTTTCAGTATATCTGTGTATATAAATCAAATATAATTATGTCTATGGCTTCCTTTCTGTGTGTAAGAGTTGAACGTAAGTGGGTACTATGGAATATAAATTGAAGTACAAAACGTTGTTTGTCAAGATATTTATCATGATATTTAAAATGTTTAAAAAAAAAACGTTTTCAAAATATTGAACATAATAACAGTCTATATTTATACACACAATAAAATAATTAATCATAACTTCGTTCAATTAATAGTGGGTCAACTACGCTTGGATTGGTTTCAGAAGTAATATTTTATCGAGATTTTCCGTTCTTAAGTGTCTTTTATGCCTGGTCAAAACAATAGAAAGTACACTGAAGGGATACATTGTCGCAGAAACAGCTTGTGTGACTTCAGTAGTTTCCGCATTTATAACTCTTGTTTTCTCCAACTGCAGTACATCAAAGTGGAATCACAGATTTTGTCTACGTTTGGTGCATTTGCATAGAATAACGCCTAACATTTTCCATATGATTACCGAACGATATATCACATCTAAGTGCTGGGTCTAGAGTTTGGCAAAAGGCTACCAGGGGCCAGTGGCTCGCACTCCTTCCGGATGTTATATCCTTAAGTAGTGATTTTTGAATGTTGTGCTATTTTCAACCTAAATTTCACGTTGGAAAGCCACGTTATCACGTTATTTTCAGGCAGAGACTATTATTGTACAACAGCCACGCATGTGTTGCTAACGTTGTGTGTTGTTTGCATGTGTTACCTATAGATTGTTAACATATTATAAAAAGCATGGTCAAGATCTGGATTGAATATTACGCTAAACTTGATATTAATTTCTAGATAATGTATCTCTGTGCTAATAGATGTAATCAATAAAAAAGTGGTTTCCCATTACATCCCATGAAGGGACAGGGGGGAGCTTCTTACAATCACTAAGCTGTGGGCTCTCCAGTTTTGTTTTCACTCACAGATTGGGACCTACAATTTTATTTTAAGAAGCTCTTTCATGGCTAAATCTCGATAGTGTCGCCATCACTATGTGAGGTGACCGCCGCCGATCGAAATTTTATGTTTCGGGTGTAAAGAACAAAAACAAATATTAATCATCGAAAATCAGTTTATTGTTTTTCAAAATTTTCGCCATGAAGATTTATACACTTTTGCATGCGCTTAAACCAATTGTCGAAACACTTCTGCCACTCTGATTGAGGTATCTCCAAAACATGCATTCTGAATGCCAGCAACCCCTTCTTCAGGTGTCGAAAAACGTTGACCTCTCAGTTTGTTTTTTACGTACGGGAGTATAAAGAAGTCACTCGGTGCCACGTCAGGACTATACGGCGGATGACCCATCGAGTCGATGTTTTGGGTGCGCAAAAATGCAGTTGTTTCAGCCGATGTGTGAGAGCTCGCGTTGTCGTGGTGAAGAGTGATCCGTCTTCGCCGATTGGGTTTTCTGATTTCTTGGAAGACCACTGGCAAACAAATGGTTGTGTACCACTCAGAATTCACTGTTCTGCGTTGTTCTAGTGGTACGGTTGCGACATTTCCGGTTTTTTTCCGCAAAAACACGCGACCATTTGCTTGGAAGTGCTTCGGGCGCGAACAACTAATGTTGGATTTGGCTCATCTTGAAACACCCATACAGTTGACTGCTGTTTACTTTCGGGCTCATACGCTTAAATCCAGGATTCGTCCCTGTCACGATGTCATAGACGTGTTTCCAAGCACCGCGATCGTATTTTTGGAGCATTTCTTTCGACCAATCGACACGAACCTTTTTTTGAGCGATTGACAAATTGTGTGGGATCCAACGCGAAGAAATTTTTTTGACAGTCCAATGTGTATGCAATATTGAATGTATGCTGGTTCCCCTAATGCCCAAGGTTGTCTCAATCTCACTATAGGTCAAATGACGATCTTGCAAAATCAGTTCGCGCACAGCATCAGTGGTTTTCGGAACAACAGCTGAGTTTGGACGACCTTAGCGAAAGTAGTCTTGGAGTGAACTAAGACCACGATTGAATTCACCATACCATCGATAAACACTGGTCCTTGATGGAGCTTCATCGCCTAAAATTGAATTAAGTTCATCCATGCACTGTTGCTCAGTTAATCCACGTCGCTTTAAAAATTATATCCTTTCTTAAATTTGTGTCAGAAGTCAACTCATCTTTTCTACAAAAATTTTATAAATTACGTGTAAATACCCCAATTCATTCTCTGTACATAATATTTGACCAAGTCCCTATATATTGATTTGTCCCCTTGCTATCATATCTCTGACTTTTTAGCCAACAAATTTACACAAAAACCATCTACTAACTAGGTTAATGCAAAAGTTAATGCTATACCTTGAATTGTGGTTGTACGAACTTTGAAATAAATATTGTATTTAACATGCGACTTGTACATAAATGTTGCGGCTTCAATTGTTTGTCGAAATAAATATTGTATTTAACATGCGACTTGTACATAAATGTTGCGGCTTCAATTGTTTGTCATCCTATAAATAAACAATTGTTTGTATGTATATCGCACATGCTGGCATATATATGTTTAAAATTTTTTCTTACATTACATTCCGTTTCCTTAATTTGAAATACACATACTTTCATTGTCTGTACAAATGTCCTGGTCATCAAATAAAATGTGTGCATGAGATGAATGAAGCCATAATGCATCAGTATGTTAAGGTGTTACTCATTGCGTCAATTTCATTTCCAATTGTCATCATCGTACAAATCGGTGATGGTAAAACTACAAATCGTACAGCTCTGTGAATATAAGAAGCTTTCCCCAGCCCTTTCATAACATATAATTAACATATAATTGCAAAATGTTGCCGCAAGATGGCGCGATTTACATGTTTGTTAAAAAATTATAAAAATGGACCGTTATTTGCAATTTTTCAAAGTTGACACATTCAACAAAAATTATCATCTAATATTTTTAGACAAAATTGCAGAACATTGTCAAATGAAATTTTAAGGTTTTAAGTGTCAAATAAACGATTATCGTGAGTAACATAAAAATAACGGTACTTTCTCAGAAAACCCAAATTTAAAAAACTCGTGTAATAAATATTGTTTCTGAGTCCCCAAAGATTCATATTCAACAATAAAAAAGTTATTTTTCGCAAAAAGTCGTTTTTGACATATTGCTACATATAATGGAAAAATATTTATTTTTTTTATATAAGGGCAGTTTGGTACCTCAACTCTTTTTGAATAAAACATATTTTTTTTTCGGGAAAAAAGTTGGCAATACCAAGTATACGCACGGATTCGTCAACCTGCTCCATTCAGCGGAGTCTTGGTGTTCCTATTTTTCGTCTTCCTTCGAATTCAGTTTCGAAAACCTTTCGTGCTGGTTCGTCTTCATCCAATCTACTGACATGGCCTAGCCAGCGCAATCGCGCTATTTTGATCCGCTTAACTATGTCAATGTCGGGATATAGCTCATACAGCTCATGGGTCATGCGTCGCCGATACTCATCGTTGTGTACTGTAAGGCCATACATTTTTTGGGGTATTTTTCTCTCGAAGTCTCCTACAGATGTTTCGTCTGCTTGCGATAAGATTCAGGATTCTGCGCCATAAAGCCAGACAGGTTATGTGAGAGTCTTCTCCTCGATATTTCTCACGCAGCTAAAAGAAACACCCTTTATAACAATACAATTTGTTCAAGGAAGAACATTTTGACGTCGGTTGAGTACAAATTTTACGAATCAATAAAAGTTGAATCACCCTAATATAAATGCGCAAATGTGTCTATCACCCTTAGGTATCCATAGAGTCAATTTAGACAATGTGGCCACAAAATGTTAAATATTAATGATTTTTGATATTTATTACTCGTCTGTTAAAGTGCACAACTACAACGAACATAAAAAGTCAGAAAGAGTGTCTCAGTAAGAATGCACTTTTAAATACTAAAATAAAAAACGTATTTTTTGAAATAGTTGTGATTTTTGTATTGGCTTGTGAAAAAGTTATATTCCGATTAAATAGAGAACAAAATATCCGACTAATGACCCCACGGTTCTGATGACAGGTCATTATTATTTCCATGAAATTTTGCATGATTTTGTCACAGCGATTTGCTTGAATATCACTGATGACGCGTTGGGTCTCGGTTTTGAGCCCAGGAATTGTTTCTGGTTTATTCGTATAAACCCGAGATTTCACAAAAACCCCAAAGAAAGAAATCGCACGGCGTTAAATCGAAAGATCTTGGTGACCAGATGGCATTAGAATTTCTTGAGATAATTTGTTTTGGAAATCGTTGCTGCAATAAATCGATTGTTTCATGCGCGGTGTGGCAGGTGGCGCCGCACATAGGTTGAAGAGTGTACGAAATTCATTTTTTTCATGTTCGCCGATTTGGATAATTTTTTGGTATTTTGTTGTCAGATACCTTTATATTATGATTCCGTAATATTAGGCTGATATATTTATTAGTTATTTGGACAGACATGCTCGAAGTTCGTATATGTTCGGTTGTTTAAAATGGCATGCAAATTTACTGTATATTCAATCTTTTGGTACAATCACAGTAAACTTATCATTTGACTTTGTTGTATATATTCGTAAGTGACAATTGTCATAGATGAGATCTGTATTAAAGAAAGATAGAAAAAATGCAATGTAAAAAATTTTGTAGAACAAAATATAAACAACATCAAATTTTCAATGTTCATCAACTTCAGTGTACTGCATCTTTTTAGCGCTGTAGAGTGCTATTTAACGAAAGGTGTCAAATTACAGCTAGAAGTCTCAGATAAAAGTTAAAAAAAATTCAGCTGCTCCTACCTGCTCCTTTCAAAAATAAAACGGTAAAAACTATAAAGAGATAAGTAAGATTCTGGTGCATGGTATCAAAATTATTGCAGAAGCTATTCTGCCAATAGGTATGTCTCTATCTAAAGGCCCTTATTCAATGATTACATTTTTATGTTTTACATTTTAATTGATTATTTGTATCAGGTATGCTGTCCGAGGATGCTCAGGATGCGAGGAATAAAGACTATAGAGCCTACAGATTACATCATTCGCGAAGAATTTGACGTGTAGCCACTAATGAAGACGTAATGCCTAATCTTTTATTGTCTTCAGACCCATTTATACATAGATTTCGCTCAAAGCTGCAAATCAAAAAATTGGAGTAGGATAATGATGTTAAATTATTATATATTATATTATTATTATTAAAAGTCTATGCTTAAATTACTTATTCATGTTTTTTCTCTTTGTTTTTTTTTTAGAAATGCAATGTGTCAAAAAACAATGCCTTAGGTCCAAATTTAATTTTCACTTTGTATTTGAAGTGGGCGTAAAAGTGAGCGGATCATTTTGATTTTTCCATTTTTTTCTTGATTCAAATAAAAAATTCGTATGTGCCAAGTTTCATTGTCCTTCGACAACTTCTTCTATTTTTAGTCGCTCGTGCTATGAACCTCAACCAATGTTCGCCGTCTTGCTGAAACCACATGTCGTCCAGATCCATGCCGTTAAGTTGGGACCACAAGAATTCCATTATCATGCTCCTGTAACGAATGCCGTTCACAGTCGCTGTAATTTCGGCCTCATATTCAAAACAGTAAAGCCCAATCACGCTGCCTGACCAAAATGCAAACCAGAGACTTGGTTGTGGGTGCAGTAGTTTCTCATGGATTGTATGAAAAATTTCTGGGTAATTTGTATATTCACGAAGCCATTCAAATGGAAATGTACTTCATCGGAAAAGATGTTTTAACACCGATTGCGAGAGGTATTTCCAGAAGCTTTTTCATGGCTATATACTCGACCGCGTCGCCGTCACTACACGCTGAAAAATATGTAAAGTAACATATGTAAAATATGTAACTTTTTGTTGTTTGGATGAAAACATAATGGGTTTGTAGCTTGTCGCAAATATAGTATGCCTGCATACACACACATTGTGTTGGCTACTGAATACAACATGATTGGGACACAATGATTAATAGGTTATAAATACATGTATTTGTGACCCAATTGTGGCTTTGTTTGTTGGAAATTGTTAAAAACAAAAACGTGACAGACAATAAAGAATCAAAAACAACAGACCTTCAATTCAATTCAACAATGCTTGAAAACATGTACATTGTTCCTGCAATATGTTACCGCGGCCCTTCATTTCTAGCATGTATATGACGTGACCGCCGCCGTAAGAAACTTAAGGAGGTAAGAGTTGGAATCGAACACAGGATCAAATGTACAAGAGGCGTGTACAATAACCATTAAACTATCGACGGCCACACCCTTCGTAGAGGGCGGATCAATAAGTCCGTGACTTTTCGCACTACCCTCGTAATTATATGAAAAGCAAAACAGCTGCCACCAACTACCACCTATAAGTAGACTACTGTCAAATTTTGAGCAAGTTCTGTCATTTACTTTGCTTTTAATGGCTGTTCAAAACAGACAACCTCGTGCAATTATTTAAAACTGGAAAAATGTGAATTTCGAGAGCTCATTACACATTATTTTTTGCGAAAAAAAAAACGTCAATCAAACGAAGAAAAAGCTTGGTAAATACTATGGAGACTCTGTCCCATCGATTTCACCGGTAAAAAAGTGATTTACTGACTTTCGTTGTGGTTGCACAAGTCCAAATGACGCTGAACGTTCTGGACGGCCAATTGAAGTCAATACACCCGAGAATGTCGAAAAAATCCACTATATAGTGTTGGTCGATCGAAGAGTAAAAGTGCGTGAGATTCCTGATGCCATTGGCGTTTCAAATGGTTTCGATTTTAAAAGATCACTTAGGTTTAAGAAAGCTGTATGCAAGATGGGTGCCGCGTTTGCTCTCAATTGACAATAAACGTAATAGTGTGACAATTTCAATGGATTGTTTCGAGTTGTTTAACCGCAATTCGAAAGAGTGTTTGCGGTGTTTTGTAACTGTAGATGAAACCTGGATCTATTACAAAACTCCGTAGACCAATCAGAAGTATAAACAATGGGTTTCTCCGAGTGAACGGGTAATTTTGTCAGCCAATAAGGTGATGGAAACATTTTTTTGGGATGCACGCGGGATAATCCACATCGAATACCTTCAAAAAGGAAAAACAATAAACGGAGAATATATAACAAGAATTTAAAAAAATAAAAAAGTTATTTTTGATCAAGATAATGCACGGGTGCACACGTGTGTAGCCCCAATTGCAAACTTCCATGACTTCTGCTACGAAGTGGTACCTTATCCGCCATATTCTCCGGATTTAGCCCCTAGTGACTATTTTCTATTTCCAAACCTAAAGAGACGGCTCGGTGGAAAGAGATTTAGTTGCAACGATAAAATTATTGATCAAACAAATGCCTATATTATGGACCTCGAAAATCCAATTTTGTGGAAGGGATACAAAAATTGGAGAAACGTTGGACTGAGTGTATTGAGAAATAATTTAATAAAAATTATTTTATGTTTTTGCAAAAAAAGAACACTGTTTCATTCAAAAAGTCACGGACTTATTGTTCCGCCCTCTATTCATTTGATATCTTAACTTATTGTTACATTTTGCACTGACCCCCCTTAGATCATTTGGCAGTCTATCACACAATACTCAGCCCAGTACACTAAGTGGTTTTTAACATTTGTAATCTAATGGTTTTGTATATTTTCCTCAAAGTGTTTGACTTGCTCCAGCACTAGTACATACTCGTGTTATCGAAATCAGATTTACTGTTTTGTCTACCGAGAATTTGTTACGAACTTTGTAGACACTCATTCATCTAAAACTGCACCGAAGTATAAAGTAAATCTACCTATATCGTACATATGAATACTTACAGTCACCCAGACAAATGTAAGTATACTGAATATAGAGTAATGACGTATAGAGTAGCTAACTCTCTCAGCAAAGTTATGACATTTGGTGTGTTGCAGATGGGCGGCTGGATGTTGGAAAATATTGCTTTAATACCACCAGATAGAGTCAATGGTTTAAACCATCCAACAATAAATCAGCAATGACATTTCGTTTTGTGCGTTAAAATTTTTGTGTAAATGCACCACAAATTTATACTAATAATCAAATATAATACAAATGTCCAAAACACGTTTAAATTTCATAGCTTTTCAGCAAAACGATATGAAAATTTTAAGTCAAAAATTTTTGTAATTCCACCTGCTGTAAATCAATTTAAGTCAAATAACCCTCTATCGCACTGACCGCACCACGAAAAGTGTGAAAATTAGTGTCAGATGAGGAGAATGACAGCTCTATATGGCATTACTCTATGTTACTGAAGTGCCCTTATGCAGTTGAATCTAGACTCGTAGGGTTTCATTCACGTACATATATAGGTATGTGTATAATTAAGTTTACGGCTAAAAATCAGGTATGAAAACCTGAAGAGTAGAATAAAATATTAGGATAATTTCTAATTAATTATGTATGAGAGCGGAAGTGTCCATTATGTTGAATATTTATATTTTGATTTTGTTGTAGAATTTTGTGGTTTCTTTACCATTTCCTGCTTGTGGGAATTGAAATTTCAGGAAAAACTGTGTTCTGTTTTTCTTTCTCACATTGTACATGTAAACATGTATTTCTTTAGTACTGTATGTATGATAGAATGAAAGGCTGTTGCTACCAAAAATATTGGTTTGGGGTTTTCAATTATATATAACTTTAGGAAACAAGTTGTTGTTTAGTTTTATAGGTAATTAAATAATCAAGACAACGAATAAAATTCTGAGGCATAATATTTGTAATATTTTTCTATGCACATTTTGTGATGCTATTGTGTCCTCCTGTAAAACGATTTCGTTATTGAAAATTTGATTGACTATGGTAATTGCGGTTGCTATCATATGTTAACTTTTAAGACATTGGTTGCTTTAATTTGCTTTAGCGGTTATATGTAAGCGCAGCCATTTTTTTGCGGTCATCATGCTTGTGGGTTTATCATAAGGGCCCAGTATACATACCAGCCAGGGTGTCGCGTCAAATAAATATTTTGTGCTTTAAATTCCATGATAAAGTCTATATATTAATCAGAATTCGTAATTGTGAAACATCAGAATTATTTGTCGATGCTATTGATAGATTAATAATCGGTATTACTAAATACAAATTAGTACTACCGAATTTTAGTGGTATTAACCAATTTGAGTATTTCAAAAACCTCATTCATCTGAAATGGAAGATACAACTAATAAAAAGTGCAATATTAGAATTCGTGTTCAAATATAAGTCACTGTAATCATAGTTTTGTTTTTGTTAGAAAAACACTTGTTACAAAGTTATGTAGTCGTTTTTTCACAAGAGGCTTTGTTATTAAAGAGAAACTACGTATATTGGACTGTTACACGAGGACTTTACAGAAAAACTAATATTTTAAACAGAAACTGATAAACAAAGTTGTGAAAAAACAATAAAGTGTATAGATATCAGCCAGCGAAGAATACATATTATCATAAATAGAGGTGAAGTGAGAGTTTTAAACACAATCGTTGAATATGACGACACTATTACCGCCTTCACAAACAAATTGTGGACACTTGGCTGGAGGAACTATTGTTATGGATGACATAAATTAACTTAAACCTACATCTGAAACCCAGGGTACCCATCCCCATTTCTAATCGAAAATATGAAAAATTTAGAAAAAAAATTCTATATCTCGAAAACGAGGCTTCCAATCGAAAAAATAACAAATTTTTACGGGTTTCTGAGGGTTTCTCACAAAGTATTCCAATTTCGAATGTAATAATTTTTTTTTTAAATCGCCAAAATAAGAAAATCGCTAAAATAAAAAATGCCTATACTTCGGAAACAGTGGGCGCAATCGCAAAAATAATAAATTTTTTACCTCCGTAGGATGGTGTGGATGTCTTTTTTTAAATCGCTAAAACTAAAATTGCTGGCATCAAAAATCGCTAAAACAGCCCTATACCAATATCTCGGAAACGGAGCGTCCAATCGAAAGCAAAACTATGTTTTTCTAATTTCTAGGGATCTTTCAGAAAGCGTTCTAATGTACGGAAGATATTTTGTTCAAAAAATCATCAAAATATAAAAAACGCTGAAATTAAAAATGGCTGTAACTCGGACATCCATTGGTTAAAGCTTCTTATGGCGGTATAACATTTATTGCTTTTGCGGTTGGACTCACCGTTTCCGAGTTATAGCTATTTTTGTATTTTGGCGATTTTTATATTTTTCGATTTTTTTAAAAAAAATTATTTCATGCGAATGAAAACACTTTGTGAAAAACCCTTAGAAATCCGTAAAAAATTGTAATTTCCTCGATTGGATGCACCGTTTGCGAGATATAGAAATTTTTTCATATTTTCGATCAAAAATTAGCACGTAATACGAACCCTGGTTATAAATAATAATAAAGAAACAGAATATGAGGGTGCTGGATATAAAATACAATCCTAATTGGTTCTGAAATAAGGGCACAGTGGAAATACCACACGATGTAGAATGGCTACTATCCCATGGCAAAAAATTAGCATTACCACAGAGAAAAGAACATCTACCTACCCTTACTAAAATACATTACTGACGGAGAGGAGTATACCAGGACCATAACCGTAAGGGAAGATCAGGAAATCGCCAGAAACAAGTTCACCTCCATAATTGAATGCCATATTAATAAACATCGTTTGACCCATAGAGATAAATATACACTCCAGGTAATGGACCGAACAGCGAAATGTCTTTCACAGAATAGTAATAATAATACTAGAGGCGGACAAGGGAAATGTAACTGTGGCTATGGAGAGAACGGACAACGAGGAGAAGATTAATACTATAGTGAACGATATGATGATGTACAGGAGAATAAGCATGGATCCAACAACCACTATACAGAGAAAGAATAATGAATTTGTGGACAAATTATGTGCCCATATATAATCACTGAAGCGGAGAAAAGGAAGATGAAAACGGTAGTGGCTACCGTACCCAGAATTTATGGACTTCCTAAAATACATAAGTATAATTACCCCTCAGACCCATTTGCTCTTCAGTCAATGCACCATCGTCGGAACTTTGTAAGTACATCACCAGTATCTTAAACAGCCTAACCGAAAATTCGGCCTACAACGTCAAAAATTCGAAACAGTACAAGGAGGCGATCACAAATCTTACAATAGAAGAGGATGAGATAATGGTTTCGTTTGACGTTGTATCACTATTCCCCAGTATGCCAGTAGACCTCGCATTGAACATAATAAAGGGAAAGTTGACTGAAATACGGAAATTTAGCAACATGGATGAGGAACCGTTTTTGAAAATATTACGCTTCTGTATAGAGGATAGCAGATATTTCAAATATAAGGACAAAAATTTATCAACAAAAAAGAGGCCTACCGATGGGTTCTTTAGCGTCTCCAATAATGGCCGACATTGTAATGGAGGAGCTGTTGGATAAATGTATTGGAGACTGTTATATTAGACCTAAGATCTTGACTAAATATGTGGACGACCTCTTTGGGATATGTAAGATAACTGCGGTTGAAACTATACTGACGAAGCTCAATAGTTTTAACGGTAATATAAAATTTACGATGGAAAACGAGACTGGCGTATCTAGATACCATGGTTAGCAGAAGAAATAACAACTTCATCCTGGACTGGTATCAAAAGCCTACGGCATCAGGCTGATTTAAAGAACAGATATAATAATTTAACGCAAAAAACTGTACTAACGTCCCACTGTGCCAGAGAACAGCACCAAGCTGATTTGGATAATGTTCATGTTTTACAGAGTGAGAACAATTACAACAAACGAATGACACTGGAGATGCTTCATATCATGAATACATCAACAACGAAACGAATAAACTTCAAAACAGATATCGATGGTCTTTCTCAAAGCTATAGACTTCTGATTGGGATTTGGGGATTGGGTGGAAGAAGTAGTGGGATCGTTAGTGCAATGTGTGAAGAGTTAGGAGACAGTCGAAGCGGTAGAGAGCAATAAGTTGTTGTTATTTGCCAATCTGTAAGTTGTTTAATTTTTCTATATGTGTATGTTTATTTATATATATATTTGACTGTATGTAAATTTGTTATTTGTAGATATTCCGGGTGATGCCTTTCGATGAAATGCGAAATATCGAATAAAATTAAGATTGAATTTATTAATTGACTTTTTGGGGGAAACCCTTGGCCTTGAGCTTGATTTGGAAAATTTTGGGAAGATTAGAACGGAGGCCGAATAAGGACAATATATCAACAAATAATAATTTTGTTTATATTTAAATATATAATATAATAATAATAAATAATGTTGTTACTTTTTTCAATAAAATTCATAATTCATAAAGCATCACCAAATGGTTGTGACAGCCATTAAATTCAAGTACATAATTTGTTGGGCATTCCACTATATTATTTGGTGCAACCGAATTAGATTTTACATTTTCCATCTAATCATCCAACTAATAGAATATTCACCACTACAGGATAATTTGATTGCTACAACTAAACTCGATTGACAGATCACATTTATTTATTGTTGCTGTGGCTTCAATATTTCAGTTCTTGCAACCAAAACTGAATTGCAAATCAATTAATATACACAACATTTGGTGATAAAGAACACAATTATTGGTAATCACAACTGAATAATGTTATAGTTCAAGTAACCGCCAAATTTTAGTTGGCTGTAAATATAGTTGTGACAACGAATCTCTTCTCTTTGTGTATCTCTTCACTTAAATGCTGATGAATTACAAGAAATAAAAGTTTTTCCTTTATTAGTAAAAAAAAGTTTATGTGAAGTTGGTGCACCTGTGAAACGAAAACTGTCCACTTGCTTACATTGTATTTTGTATGAATTTGCCTAAAATATGAGGGCGGTCCCAAAAATAGCCAACCTGGCGTATAGATTGTGCCGGTAGTTTGAAAAACAAAATATTTTGGTGAAAAGTGGCAACCGTATAAAACATATGTTTTAACAGGTTAACAGTCCAAGGTATAGACTGAAGATTGTCTGACACGTCCATTGTTTTTTTTACTGGAAAATCTGTGTATAAGTTGTTTATATAAATACCTGCATGATTTAAACTACAGGCTGATTTTTAAAGGGTGTTTATTTTTAACAGCCCATATATGAGCTGTGGACTCCCTGAAACAAAATTTTTCAATATCTGAAACAAAATCTTCTATAAATCGCCCTCTGAGTCTACATACCACATGTGGGCTGCGAATATTTTCAGATTTTATATTTATTTTTTACAGACAGCATTATTCAAGTGAAACAACAAACAAAGTATACGGACGAGGAATTGAAAAGAATTCTAGAAGAGAGTGATTTTGAAGAATTCATCGATTGGAAGAGAACGTGATGTATCTGCTTTTGATAATAACGATAATATGATAGATCTTGACTTTTTTTACTAATCAACTAATTCCGATTTCGACGACGATAATAGCATTGAAATAAATGCGGTCGAACAAGCTGCAAGATAGACCTCAAGACCACCTGCGGAAAGCCAAATAAAAGAATTTAATGTATCTGGTTTTGATAGTGATGATAGTGTGACAGATTTCGTATTTCCTCTTGAGAATCCATCCACGCATCGTAGTCCTAGACAACTAATTGATTCTGATTCCGACGACAATAATAACATTGCAATAACGGCAGTTGAGGAAGCTCCAAGAAAGTTCGCAAGACCAGCTACATTAAGCCAAATGAAAGGAAATGTTAAGGAACATAGATGGAGTTAAGGAATTCGGCCTTTAGATCGGCAAAATTTTAGTGGTGAAGGACTCACCACAGTTACTGAAAACATTTTAGAAAATGCTGATATCTTTACAATATTTCGCCTTTTATTTGAGGACAATGGCTTTGACTTGATGATAAGACAGACTAATATATACGTTGAACAACTTATAACTAGTCGTGTCAGTCGTTGCAAACCAGTAAACAAGGAAGATATGGAAAAGTTATTGGGCATTTACTTGCTGACTGGTATAATCAAAGCTCATTCACTCTCACATTCTATCCTGCAGGTCAAACAGCTGCGGTTAGCAAAAGGGCCAAGTCTAAAGTTTATGAAAACAAAAATTTGTTGCCAGAAGTAATCAAAACGAACCTTAATATTATAGTGATTTGAACGAATTGTTATGTTATTGTTATTCGGGTATAATGTTTAAATTATACAAGCAAAAAAGGGTATACCAAGAAGTAGAATTTGCACCACAACTACTTGGTAAGATGTAGTCCTAATTTAAGTGCAGAAGTACTTCTTTTAATATGGCGTTGTCCAACGCAGCACTACTTCTTATTTGACTGCTTGGAAGAGCAGTTTATGCTAACATTTTTATGCTACATTTCGTCCGCAAACGAGCAACCAAAACTATTATTTCAACAATTTTTAAATTTCTTGTCATTTGAAACTTTTCAATAAGTTATGACTTTAAGCTACAACTTTAGGTCTTAACTTTTTAACCTTTTATATAACCGATTATTTTATTGATTGACCTTTTATTAGTACTCCAAATGCTTCTGTCAACAGGTGAAAAAGAAAGGAAATGAAAAGCGATTTGAAAGAAAGTAAATACAAATTAAAAACAAGTAATATATTTAGGCATCTTTGCAATTGTCCACTACCCCTTTAGCTCTTTAATAAATTTGCATCATAATGGATGTGATGCAAATGTAGATTTTTTGGAGTTGTTTTTGATCAGAATCAAAATTGCATTAAAAATGCGCATAATGTTGCAGAAGGTGTGCAAAAGTAATAACTTCTACTAGAACTACTTCATTTTATTTTTGCTGGGATTAGTCAGGTTTACGTGTTGAAAATGGTTTCCCAAGATTATCCAAATAATTCTTAGTTTATTTTTTGCTTTAGGGTTTCACTTATTTTAATTAAAAATATTCGTTAACACTGATCCATTGGTAACGGAACCAAATCTTCTGTTTAAGGATAACTTTAAAAAAATTGAATCCTTTCACTCTCTTTATTTGCATCTATCCAATAATGGAAGCATCAAATGCTGTTTCCTTCACTTCTTCATTTTTCTAACTCATAGTTCGTTTTGTTATCCATTTATCTGGTTTTCTGCGTTTGAACAGACTTTAAGAGTTTCGAGATATGAGTTTTTATGATTAGTTTTGCTTTGAAAATGAAATTGTTGAATACAAAATAAAAAATACATATGTACATAGGAAAGGAAGTCATAAAGCAAAAAATACAATAACTCTGAAGTGCGAAAACATGTGTGAAAATGATGGGCAAAAGTGAAAATTGCTCTAGGTGGGGGAAAAAAAATATAAACCAGATTAAGCTGCTATGAGCAGAAGTAGAGATTGCCGCACAAACTGATAACTTGGGAAAAAGTAGTTTTAATATCGATTTTTTTTCCAAGAATTTTAACTTTTACCTTTACACTAGTTTTATTTTTAAATGGTCCACTTTCTCGCAGTTCAAAAAAGATGGTTTAGACATTAGTTTTTTTGTTCATGTACTCGTTGTTGTCTCTCTGTCTATCCTTCGTTATCGAAATCTCTGCTGAACAGGTAAAAGTGTTCACCGCCCCAAAAAGAGGGATGGCTAGATATAATATCCGTACATTTAATAGCAGAAGTGTGTGCTAAGTAGAAAAGCTGTAAATTAGACTTAACCTACCGACGAGAGTAGCAACATTCAAACATGCCACATGTGAACATATTGTGTGGTATCAGGGGTCATTTGTTTTATGTAGCAAAGTGGATATTTCATTGGTGTGGATTTGTTCGTCGTAAAAGAAAGTGTATGCCAAACGTAAATGTCTTTAAAGAAGAATCTGAAAATTTGTGTCGTTTGTCGGCAAACAACAAGGATCCAAGAGGATAATCTAAAGTACGAAGGAATAAATTTTAGGTTTATGTTTGAAACAAAATTGGATACTATATGGATTAGGGTGGAGCTAAAAAAATATTTTTTTGAAATGTCTTGCAGTAGTGCTAAAGGCTAACCCTTACGCTACAAGTTTTTACTGGGTTGCTTAAAAAATCCACTAGTTTGAATTTTTACTATTATTGGCCCTGGGAACAATAATCAATACTCAATTTTTAATAATTTTTATCCTAAATGCGTTTTATGGAATGTATCCATATGGATACAAATTTCGTGTATGGTAAAGAGAAATGCTAGTATATTTTGTTTTTTTTTTTATAATTGAGATTTTTTTGTATTTTAGTAGTTTTAACATATAAATTTCATTTTTCCATTCATTCCTGTGAAAGTACGTTCGATGCCATTATGTATGGAACTCGATTTCTTTTGCATGGCCTCCACGGGCACGCTTGCAGAAGTCCAGACGCTGAACCCAAATTTTCGACGGTTTACAAGCATAAATCGGCCGATACTGCTGCAATTTCACGTTCGATATTCGAACGAAGTTCATCAATCGTCGCCGGCTTGTTGCCATAGACCATAGACTTGACGTAGCCCCACAGGAAAGAATCTAACTATGTTTAAAAAATCCGCAGAGGCTTTATTTGTTTTAAAACAAAAAAAATACAGCAGACAGTTGTCCGAGGCCTTCGGCCACGGACTGTCCCTACAGACTGTGTCAGAGACACGGCCATTAAGTTTAACGTAGAATACGCCATCCGATAAGACAGAAAACATATATAACAATAAATGATAAATAACATAAGCAAATGAATTTATTTATTTGATAGTTACTTTTGATAGTATGCATAAGCTTATGGTAGGAAAAATAGGATAAATATGGATAAAATAGGATATACTTCAATTTCTCTGCATAACAACCACTAGAAGCTTTCTTGTATTTCGTGTAGGTGCCATTTTTATTAGTAGTTTTTATTTTAATTTACCAAACGTCAACTGTCAGCTGCTGTCAAACAGCATCAAGCAGCATTGTTATTTTGCTTACTTGGCAGCACTATCATTTAACATAAAAATATATGAATTAATTTTTTCATATATTTTTTATAATTATATATCCATGTTAAATTCAAAATTTCTCAGTTTTGTCAAAATACCAATTTTTTTTATGAAAATTATTGACAAGACATAAAAATTAATTATATGTCGATATCCAATTAAATTCATTGCTTTAGAGATTGCTAGATGCCTCCAAAGTTTAATGTATCCATATGGATACAATGTAGCGAAAGGGTTAAACGATCAAAATTTAGGTTCGATAAAAAATTGCTTTCAGGTGCCGCCAGGGCTATGAGATTTGAATTTTTAGCATACGGCGCGGGTAGGGCAATCTATCAAAGTGAACACATGCACACAACACACAGCGTTAGCATCACATACGTGGTTGTTGTACAACAATAGTATCTGCCAGAAAATAATTATGATGGTATTAATGTAGCGGCAGCGAACAAACAAGCAGGTCGTCATCGCCAAAGAGTATTGAGTAGTAAAGAGAACTCATGGAACGAATTGTATGATTCAAGAGTACTGGCGTATTATTCACTTTTTTTCATAACTTGGTCCATTCATAATTTTGGTGTGAAACATTGATGGCTGTTGAAACATTTATGCTTTTTATATTGTTTTATTTATTAACATGGTCGAAATATTAAACTAATTAATTATATTAAAATAATCCATAAAGAGAATAAGACTTGTTTATGATCTTTTACTCAGGATCTCTACAGAGAGCGGAAAAAGAGTGCAATAAGTTCTCTATAATATTCAATACTTTTTGTCGTCGTTTTGTTTATGATAAAACAAAAGCAATTATTTCAGTGAGGTTAATATTGTTTTATTTATTTCAATAATGTTACTTCTAACGTTAAAGCAGATGTAAGAAAAATTAAAGTCCAATAGCAAAAGAGTCTTCAGCACAAAAACTATTTTTTTTTTATTTTCCAATGTAACATTTACCAACGTGTTCATAGAAATCGAACACGTACCGTGTAACAAAAAGGTGTTAATACATTGCCTGTGAGTTCGAACACTCATTGATTTTTTTCTGTTAGCGAAAAAACAGTTACTGACGGGATTCGAACTCACTTTCGCTGGACAATCGTTTCCACGTTTGTGACGCATTTTCTTCAGTAGCGTCCACCCCGTCAAGTAAAGAGACTATCTGTTTCTGATAAATTATTCCGTTATGTTCAACTAATACGCTATTTGTATGCACAAAATATACCCAAAACACAGTTTTTTGAGGAAGAAATCTGTGAAACTGTTTAGCACTTCAAAAACTTTGAAAAATAGACAAATCTGTTCATATGGCAACACTGTCTGGGATTTAATCCACATATTATTTTGTTATCGGTCTCCTTCTGATTCTGGAGGTATTTTGTTCTAGCACTCCGCCATTTCTAATTGAAATTTGAAAACCTCAATGGAAATTTAAAACTTATGTTTGAAATTTGAAGTACATCGATTAAAATTTTAAAATCCTATTCGAAATTTGAAGTACACCAATTGAACTTTAAAAAACATGAAGTGAAATTTAAGACACATCAACTGAAAATTAAAATACATCAATTGAATTATAAATTTAAATTCAAAAAAATTTCAAATAGCATTTTTAAATTTCAAAATATGTCAAATTTCAAATATAATTTTAAAATTTCAATTGATATTTTTGAAAATTAGGTTGATATTTGTCAAATTTTAATCACTCGGTATTTCATAAACAGCTAATTTTTGTTTAGTGAAGATATTCAAGTTATTCTATTTTGACGGGAGAAAAGATATGACAATAATCAAAGAAAAGCGAGGCAGTAAATCTCATCGGCGTACCGTCTCAGAGGAGCACATTTCTGTAATACGAGAGCGGATCAATAAGTCCGTGACTTTTTGAATGGAACACAGTTTTTTTTTGCAAAAAAAAAGTATATTTTTCAACATAATCTCCTTTTTGCTCAATACACTTACTCCAACGTTTCTCAAATTTTGGTATCCCTCCCAAAAAATAGGATTTTTCGAGGTCCATAAAATGGGCATTTGTTTGATCAATAATTTCATCCTTAGAGCTAAATCTCTTTCCACCGAGCCATTTCTTAGTGTTTGAAAATAGGAAATAGTCACTGGGTGCTAAATCCGGAGAATATGGCGGATGAAGGACCAATTCGTAGCCCAATTCGAATAACACCAAACAATGCTTTGAATTTGTCACACGATTACGTGTATGGTCAATTGAGAGCAAGCGCGGCACCCATCTTGCAGACAGCTTTCCCTCTCTTTATGTTCTCTCGATTATAAGGAGGTAGTAGACCATTTCATCGAGTTCGAGTTGCTGGTGAATTTTTCTCTTTGGTTGGTCATAAAACGGACAAAAATAAATGAGAATGCATATTTTCGTTCGATGCAACCAACATAGAATATAATTTAGCTATCACTAGTATTCCGAATTGTCGACAAGTTGAGATTTCAATTGACTTTTATGATATTTGTATCGTAAAAGTAAAATCGACAGATATTCTCACTTATTGATCATGTGTTCAGGTAGGTTCACGTATGACATGTGACTTTAACTCTAATTGAAAACACCCTTATGAAAGATTCTAACATTTTCTTTTCAGAAAAGTTTTTAAATGTAATTGTACTTTGGTATTCGACCTTTGTTCTACCAATAAAAAAAATACTTGAGGTGTCAGGGGACACCCGGTTGGAACGAAGTTCCTTTCGCTATATATTATCAACTAGTTAGTTCCAATACATCTAAGGCGTCCGCTGAAAAATACGATAATTTACGCAAAGTTTCTTTTTGTTTAGTGTGTTTTTTTAAAGTATATTTGTAGGTCCTTTTTATAAGAATATTTATTATATTTTCCCGAAAAGGTCCTTTTTTAAAAAGAGGCACTAAGCTTATGCTTTTTAAGAAAAGGTACTTACTTAAGATGAAGTACTTTTTGTAAGAAAAAGCAACAAGAGTATTAACTTTTTTACAAGGTACTTTTAAAGAACAGGTACTTTTTAAAGAAGTTGTACTCTTTTTAGGAAAAGGTAAATATTTTTTAGAAAATTTTCTAAGTTTCAGAAAGGCTCTTTATCCCAAGAAAATAAAAGAAAATTTATTATTTTATTTTTAAGAAAAATCACTTTTAAGAAAATAAATTTTTTATAAGAAAATGCATATTTTTAAGAGAAGGTATGTTTTGAAGAAATATTTTTTTTTGAAGAAATAGGAATTTTTAAGAATTTGTCTTTTTTTCAAGAATAGGTAAATTTTTAATAGTTGGTACTTATCTCAAGAAAAGTTATTTTGTTTCACAAAAAGGTACTCTTTTAAGAAAATTTCATTTTTTAAGAAAAGCAAAATATTGAAAGAAAATATACTTTTTGAAAAAAATACTTTTTTTTAAGAAAAGGTATTTTGTCTAAGAAAATTTGTAATAAAAGGTACTTCTTTAAGTTAAGGCATATTTTTTTAAGAGAAGGTTCTATGTATTTTTTTTTTAAACTTCTTTCACTTTGGCTTTTCTAAATTTTCTTTTTATTGTGTTCAAAACTACAATATATACTAAATATTGGTTACAGGTTTCACCTAGTAAACTTCCGATTAAACAAGAAATTTCCCACCATATATTAGTCTAGACACAAACCAAAGCAAAAGTACCCAAGATGGTTGATAATACTGGGAAGTAATAAAGTTGTTACAAAAAAGTTGTTTATTTTTTTTTCATTTAGCCCCCACCCCGCAACGTGCAATAAGGAACTTCGCTCCAATAATCAAAATATTCTTCGATATTGAGGTCAATTTTATTTTTTTCCACTATTGTATAATTTAATCTGGGTGTAGTTGAGTATTCGTCCCAATAACTTTACAGGTGGTAATGTTCGATTATAAGTTTTAGATTAACTGCCCGTTCTCTGGCCATCAACCGTATCCTCAACATTACATCCGTTATCAGTTACAACGTGATGAGGCACCCAATTATTGCTTCTGTCGTGAGAAGATACATTTTTAGTATCAATACGCGTCTGAAAACCATGGACGCTACTTGCGACAACTCAAACGTAGCTGGAGTAATTTTTTATTGTTCTATCTAAATCAATATTCTAAGCCGATTGATCGTTGATTTTTCACTTACGTTATACCTCATTTCCTTTGGAAGTAATAATTTACTTAAATATACGTCTCGTTGAATTTTAGAGGAAAAAAGCGTTACACTTGTTTTTTAATAATTTAGTTGGATTAAACCATAAGAAATAAATGGTTTCCCACTACATCCCATGAAGGGACAGGGGAGAGTTTCTCACAGTAACTGACCTGTGCGCTTTCCAGTTTTCACTCACTGATTGGGACATATAGTTTTACACCGATTACGAACGGTATTTTTGAGAAGCTTTTTCATGGCTAAATACTCGATAGTGTCGCCTACACTATGCGAGATGACTGCCGCCGAAAGAAATTTTGAGGTGGTCTGAGCAGGGATCGATCCATATCCATGTCAGTGATAAGTTTTTATCAGTTTAAACTCAAATGAATTTATTGTAATTAAAGGTGATTACTTCCTACTAACTGTATGAATAATTGTATTATTTAGAGGAAACATACAACGTATTTCGTTTATATGTAAGTATGTTTATCACAAAAAACCCTCCTGTCACTCAGTTGAATACATAACTTTATAAATTTTATATTTTTCTGGATTTTTAATTTGCATATTATTTTTGGAAATCAAACACATTTACTGTTTCAAATTGTTACATTAAATTTCAATCTTTAGGCAAAATAATTTTTTTTATAGAAAATTGTAAATTGATATTATAGCAATGACTGATTCAAATTACATATTATATCCACACACAAGAACAATCATTCAGTATCCTTAATAGCTAGAGAAAGAGAGAAATATGAAATATCATTGAACGATTTAAATAATTGTAATTTCCACATAAGAATTACAATAGAAATGGGGAGTCTGTATTTGCATTATTTATATTTGAATGATTTGCATTAGTACACCTAGGTATATAGGTATTTATGTATATTTATATTAAGGTGGTGCGAAATAAAGAAAAACATTGGAATGCTATATACAAAGGTTTTCGGACTGAGCAAAAACAAACACATATCAATAACACATCTTATAATGTACGTGTGGAAAGCAAGGACGAGGGTGGATCTACTAGCCTCTAAGAATTGAAATTTATTTTTTAGTTTTATTTTCAAGATAAAAAAACAAGTTGTGCTTCAATCTACTCTTCTTTTAGTTTACCACACTTTGTCCAAAGTTTGTCTTTCTGCTCTGCGTCATGTGCCTATGAGTTTTTCCTCCACGTGGTGTTTCCCGTACAACGGCAGAATATTTTTCCTAGCGGCTGAAGCCAAAGCTTTCCGATGAGCAGCAGCAGTATTGGCTATGCGACCACTGATACAACTCAGGTTTAGTAGGTGACTGATGTCACTGAAGCGCATCAAGATATCGGGTATATTCTTTTGTCCATACAAGGCGGATGAGGAAACATATGGCCCAACGGTGGACAGAACCCAAAAGAAGAAAATTCAGGTTCGACATATTGCATCCTGGTCAGCGCCTGATCCATAATGGGCGGCAGCAATCAAAAATCTTGGCAGAAGGTGATAAGCAAAAACACCGTGGACTGGGTTTGCCTCCCGCCAATATTCAAGAACGAAAAACAAAATATAGACAATGATGATAACCCCCGCAAACTTTATAAGCAACAGAAGTTACGGTTATGCACTTGAAATGTAAGAACTAGATCCGATGCAATTATCCAATTGCCAGATGTCGTCGAAAGTTATAAGGCTGCCAATACCGCTTCCACGAAACGCGATGCATAGGACATGACTGCACAAGAAAAAGTAACTACGACATATACTAGAGTTGCCATGAGAAAAAGCATAAATTTGGTTGCGGATTTGTAGTTGGCAAAAGGCTGCAATATCTGGTCTCTAGGCTGAATCCTGTGACTGAACATATAGCCACAATCCGCATAAAAACGAAAAACTTTTTTTATTTCTTAAATTTATGTGCATGCCCCGGCAGAACAGAAATACGATGTTGCCAAAGACATATTCTAGGAGTGCCTAGAGGAAATGTGTCACAGCTGCCCTGGTCATGACATTAAGATTGTACTAGGAGATATTAATGCTAAATATGGCAGGGAAAATGTATTTTGGGAATTTCAGTACAACTGCTTGATAGTTCTGACAACGGGTACCGCGGCAAAAAACGTGGTCGTTAGTGATACAAGATTCCAGCAGAAAGGCATTCACAAGGCTACTTGTGTATCCCCTGATTAAACAACGAAAACCCAAATTGATCACTAGGTAATAGATGGAATGCACTCATTCAGTGTAATGGACGTACGACTGATCAGGGGAGCCAAGGTCGTTTCTGATCACTACCTGGTAGCAGCAAAGGTTCGCACAAACTTAAATAGAGCGAAAATCGTACGAAACCAGACGCAGAGAAAGCTACACATCGGAAAGCTAACATTACCACAGGTAGTCACAGCCTACTCAAGGAAGCTGTCGCAACTTTTTGCACACAATCCACTCCGTCGAGATGACGATCAGTGCAGTAGAAATCCATTTCCGACTTTATGAAAACTACCGCTACAACAAACTACCGCAACAAACCATGATACGACGAAGAGCATCGAATTGCAAATGATGAAAATTATGCACGTCCATTCTTCAGTCAATTGCAACGCGAGCCGCAAATGAGAGGAATAGGGAAAAAAGAGAGAAGGTAAAGCGTCTTTTTCGGCGTAAACAACTGCAGCGGAGAAATCGCTAGAGTGAGAAAATTGAAATACAGAAGGAAGAACGAAGCCCGAAAATTCTACCAAAAAGTTAAGAACAGAACTAATGGTCATGGTTTAGGGCCCCCCTTCTGTCAAGACAATGACGAAAATCTCATATCAGATATGCAGAGCATATTGTACACTAGTGGTACCTGAGATATCCAATGATGATGAGGCAATCGATCACAATTTGGACGACGGCGTGGAATCCCAAAAATTCTTAATGAAGATCATTATGAGAAATGCTGCAATCAACATTAATAAAACTATCAGCAGCAAAAGTCATATACTGCTCGCGTATACTGATGATATAGATATCATTGTGCGCACAATGAGAGAAGTTGCTGCGGTGTTTTTGAGAATTGAGGAGGAGTCAGCAAAAGTAGGTCTGACAGTAAATGGGGACAAGACAAAATTAATGGTTTCTACGACCACGGCCTCTAAGCGATTAGACCAAGGCGGAACGTTGCTAACCGTTATAATTTCGAGGTAGTGGGCGAATTTATATACCTCGAATCGGCCGTTACGAAAAACAACAACGTCAGCCTTGAGATGAAGCGACTCAATGTGCTTGCGAATAGATGTTATTTCTGGGCTAAGCAAGCCCTTTTAAGATAAAGCTCTCTCTCGAGGACTCTCATACAATTTGCGTTGCTTTATGGCGCAGAATACTGGGTCTTATCGCAAGCAGACGAAACATCTCTAGGAGTCTTCGGGGGATAAATACTCCTGACAGTTTATGGCCATATACTTAGTGCACAAGAGCAAGTATCGACGACGAATGAACCATGAGTTATATCCGGACATTGACATAGTTAAGCGGATCAAAATAACGCGGTTGCGCTGGCTAGACCATGTCAGTAGTATGGATGAAGACGAAGCAGCACGAAAGGATTTCGAAACAGAACTCGAAAGAAAACGAAAAATAGGGAGACCAAGACTCCGCTGGAGGGATCAGGCGAATCTCTGCGTACACTTGGTGTTACAAACTGGGGAGATAAGGCAATAGATCGAGATTGTTGGCAAAATTCGTTGTCTTCGTTTATAAGGTCATTGACACTCAGGGGTTGTTCGATACCGGATAAGTAAGTAAAGTAAGTAAATTATGTACAACTATGAATTCAACTTTTGTATGTGGAATCTTGTTTATTTAAACAAAAACTTGAAATCTTTTCGTATATACCATTTTTTGGGACCTTGTAAACAAAATTTTTAATTTCAGTTTTCTTTATTGGTGTTCATATCATTTTGATACCAAAATAGTACATACAGCAACATATTCCAGGGAACATGTAGATGTTTGGAGGTATGGTTTTCACGAATTGAAGATTTGGAGCTTTTTTGATTCTTTGATATTTCTCAGGATGTTGGTTTCAAAGAACACATTTGGGTCACAGAACCATATATTTTAACAAATTAATCATTGTGTCTTACACATGAAATATTGAATAGCAAACACAATGTGTTTGGAAGAATAAAATTTTCAATTTTTGATGATGTTGGTCGTTGACCTTTTATATTATCTAAGTTTAATCGGTTTGGCTTGAGGAGATAAAATGAAAATACCAGCAGGTTCGACTGTTTTCACAAGATTTATGAAATATTCCCAATACTTCGATTATCATCTCTAATCATTGTCAGGGATCTATATGCAAAACTATTTAACGTTAATAACTTATTAATCACAAACCGATTGCCAAACAATTACAATTATCACAAATCACGAAAACTAAAGGGATTGTGCAAGCACTCGTCAACTATTGTCCAGTTTCCACGTGTTTGCCGAATGTGTGCCGACATATTCCACCCGATCGGTTAATGTCGGTCTTGTAATTGAGGGAACGTTAATAATGTGCGGCATTTCGAGAGTAAATCTTCATGAGTAATTGAAGACCTCGGTGCAAGAACCGGGCAAGTCCACTTTTTAAGAATGTTGGGAAATCGAAAAAAAATTAATATTTTCGCTAAATTTTAGCAAATTATGCTAAATAGTATGAGTTCATTTAGAGTAACATTAGATAAGTTATATTTACGTATAAAATGCTTTTAATTAACATTGTAGAAGCTAAAAAAGTAGTTTGAAAAAATGGACTTGCCTGTTTCTTACCCCGAAAAGCCCAAGTTTTGAAACTACAGTCAAAACACGTGTAATGATTTTGCATTTTTTAATTGAAAATGAAATATGTAACTAAAACTATTGTAAACGAAGAATATTTTAAACATAGGAAGAATCGCTAACACTTCCTGCGTCTTGATCTTGGTTAACATCGTCAGAATTTGGGTCCTCTTCGTCAACAGTGATATTTTCAAATATGAGGTTATAATAACCTTGATCATTTAAGGGTACATACTTTTGTACCAGATCTTTTAGATCCTCTATTTTTTTAGGGTTTATATCCAAAGGTGTGAAGTATGCTTTATTATTCGGCATTGAGAGTGGGATATCTCCTTTTTCATTAATAGAAAATTTTTTAGAATTAAGTAAATCCGAACTTACAGAGCATTCAATAAACTTGTTATTTTTAGTGTACTTCATTAACCTATAAGTTGATATGGAAAATTTCTCCTTTTTTGGTCCTTTAGGAACTGATTTAATTAACTGCTTAAAATGGTCCGAAAAGTTAAGGATCATATCTTGTTTAACAGGAACTACTCTAAATTTTTTCGAAGTTTGTTCTACTAGCTTTATCCATTCTGACGGTAGGTATATTCTTTCCTTCCGCCTTTTATTTTTTATAGCCCAATAACCTATCGCATGGTAGAAAACTGTGTCCTGGTTCTGGATATTGGTGATGTATTTCACTTATAATATTGCCACTTTCGTTTACCAGTGTGAATAAGTGTTTCATTAAAGTTTGGTTTTTGTTTTGTGCAAATGCATTGTCAGAAAAAATGTAGAGTTTCTTTACTGATTCAGGCAAGTATGTTTGTATATAATGATTAAGGAAGGAAATGACTTCATTACTTCCTTTCTTAGCGGTACGGTCATCATGCATGTAAAAGGTTGAGGTACGTATTTTTCCTGAATGAATACAAAAGTTGTATTCCCACAACTGTCTTTTGTAAAATACGTCTCCTGCTGGTACGTGAGGTAGTGGCAAATTCTGCTGGTAGTTAAAGCATAATACTTCCGTCGTATCATCTTTCTCACTGAGAGTCGTAACTTCTTTTAATTTCTTGTAAAACATTTCGGATTTACGAATATGGAGATCTTTTTCAGTCTGAAATGCTGTTTTATTATCAGGACTTAACTCGGCAAGCATAAGGTTTTGTAACCTGTCACAAGTTTGACATGTGTCGGACCTTGGTGTTCCAAAACTAATGTTATGGTTCAATACAAAACTGCGATTATAGTAGTCGTAGGTAACTTTTGGATTAGCAGTTTCCCCCCTTTGATGTGCCTGGAAAACATCTTTTTCGTACTTCTCCAAATACAGCCTATGCATCTTGGAGATATTTAAATCTGCAGGCAAATAAAACTTGCGGTCATTTTTGTCCCGGCTATAATGAGAACTCCTTCTTGGGAAGCTGTTTATATGATTTGCGATATTTTGTAATATTTTCTCTGGCATCTTATTGGGGCGATTTGTGTGTTTTCCTCTCATATCAGGTGTCACGGATATTTCAGTCTTTAGTGAAGAGGCAAGACGATCAACACGATGCTTAGTTACGCCATGAATACCGCAAAAAGCCTTTTTGCAGACTTTACGTTCAGTTAGTCCAAAACGAATCTATAACAAAAACGTTAACACGAATAATAAAAATAAGCGAGGAATATAACATACCCTGTAAGAAAATGACGCCTCCTTTGGATTTCTCTGTCGTGTTCTTGGTCGCTTTCTTTCTACTGGTTTTGAACAAATCAATCCACCCAAATATAAGTCTTGCTTCTCTTTTGTTCCTATTTCGTTAAAAGAAGTGAGAATAGACATTCTTTGTGCCTCATTAATATTGTCAAAACATTTCAGCCGACAAGTGCAAGGCGCTCCGACGGTTCTTTTGGGTACAACCTTTTTTAATGAATTTACATGTTCATCCCCAGAGGCTTTCGACTTTTTCCTCACATTTCTTTGCCAGCCACTTTCGTTTCTTACTCGTTTTCTACCTCTTTTTTCTGTCGTCGTCGCCTCACTCAAACTTCTGCGAACACGTTTCGGCCGTTCATCTGATGCTCTACTTGTACTGGGTTGGTCCAAACTACTAGGTACATGTTCACTCCCCGATTCTTGAAAGGGCTCGCTTTCAGTTTACGACGGCATTACAGCGTATTGCATGAAGCATTAAATTAAATTAATCACGCGATGACATCTCCCACTACACACGTCAAATTCGGGCAGACTGTGGACTTGCCAGACTTTTGCAAATTGGAATTGTTGGATTTACCTATTTCTTGTACAAAAAGATGCGCAATATCAAATTAAATACAAGAACTCAATTTCAGTATAAAATGGACTTGCCTGGTTCTTGCACCTTAATGCCTTATCGGATAAGTCCTTTCCCATGCTAACTCAATAGAGAATTGTTGGATTTGTCAAATTCTTGTACCAAAAGATGCGCAATATCAAATTCTATATTTTAAAGACAATAACTTAATTTCGGTATAAAATGGACTTGCCCGGTTCTTGCACCGAGGTCTTCAATTGGTCTCCTCCGCTAAAATGGCAACGTCGTCAAAGTTAGGATTATGAGCCGTCGTAGCACAATGGGCCGGCCGCTAATGCCGTTCTCCGTTCCATAGGTCTATAGGTGGTCCTTAAATCTGATTTGTGGGAAGACAATATTGTCCTCAATTTCGTCATCGTGGTGCAAACATATCCTTTTGGCATACGTCAGTCTTATCTCCATTGGATTTTATTAGAAATACAATATTAGATTTATCCTTGTCCATCACTGGGGTGTTTGTCCAGTCAAATAACGTGCTCAGGGTATTGTGTGATTTCAACGCCAACTAATATTCGCCTTTGTCAAACACATTGGAACGCTTCAGTCTCTCAGAATAACCAGGTATATAAGTCAGGGATTTGTAAATTATTTGCGGGGTTTCGTCTGGGCGTTCGTGTCCTCGTTCCATAAATTGTCATGTGTGTCCATTCCGATCCAGTAGGCCATTTATTGTTCTGGCCGGGAAATAATTTTTGCGAAGAATTTCCATTATTCTCCTTTAATTCCCCACATGAAATACCTTGTCGCTGATCTTCAAAACTCTATTCGAGAAATTTGGCACCGTATTGACAATAATTCTTCTGGGGTGCGTAGAATTGAAGTTAATTAGTCTTCCGGATGGTGTAGTCTTCTGGTACAAATTTTGCGATATTCTCAATTCTCGATTTAAAATCAATCGCATCCTTGACAGTAGAACTGGATCATATGCTTTAATTTAATATATGGGCTATTTCAATAATTTTCAACATTTGTTGAAACTGAGTTCAGATGCTTATTATTTCTCGAATTGACCAAAACGATAAAAGAGAATGGTAGGGCACACTAGAAAACTCGGAAATTCAAAATTTCAGACCATCAGTTCTTTATCTCTAAAAGATATGGGCACTCAAATATGGAAAAACTCAAAAAAAGGCTTGAAATTTACAAGAGTTTTTTCATATTTCATCACTTTTCTACTTTTAGTTTTAAACTTCCGATGCCCACTGATATAAAATAAAGTCACTAGACTTAGTAGATATTTACACTATAAAAGTTATGCCCATACTACTATTTGGAAAAAAATTTGTACAGCGGTTCTTTTTTGAAACCAAAATTTTCCGATTTTTCAATTTTCGCAGACTTTTCTATTGCGTTTTTGCGCCGTTCAAGAAAATTGCATTTCGTCAACAGTATTTAATAGATGGTGTAATTTGCTAAAATTTGCGCTATATCTCGTCGATGTCACGCTGCTAGTTGCTGAGAACGATGACCTCAAACTTTTATAGAATTGGCGTAAATTTGTCAAAAATGACAGTCTTTCGCGCCTGACATTTGCAATATTATTTAAAACTGGTTTATGTATTGCGTGATCTAAACTTCTTAGTAAATGGCACCTCAACGTCAAGAAGGCGTTAAAATATTTTGAAACGCAAAAATTTTATAAAGAAAATAAAAATTTTGCGAAATTTCATGATTTGGTTTCGCTTTTTTTTTAATTAATCCGTGGTTTAAAATCAATGTAAAGTATAGGAAATGAAGTGCGGCGATAAACTAAAGATCACATATAAATATGGTTCAATTCGGTCCATATTTAGCGGGTACAGCGGCATTTTTCTTCAAACACATTTTGCTTTGTGACATCTGCAGTTATGTATAGATTCCGCCGCGATTGACACCAAATGAAAGGTTTTTTTAAGCTTGATAATAAAACCGAATAGGCATTAAAAAATTTTCATGATTTTAAATTTTACAGATAAAAAAAAAATCCTAACCTCAAAAATAATTCTTATATAATTAAAACCTCCATAACTTTCGCGCCGTTTGCAATAAATGATTAATGCGAACTGTTTTGGTATGCTAAAATATTACCCTTCACTTGATCAAAGCGTCATTCGAGTCATCCAAAAAAAAATTTGGAAAAAAAAATATCAAAATGTCGATAATTTTTGAAAAAGCCCATATATATTACATAATTTGTTTACTTTAAGGGCAAATTAATGCAGAGGAAAAAATCCTAATAGAGACTTAGAAGAATGTTTTTCCAATTATGACGAGCTACACAGATCACGTGTTAATTTCTGCAATTTGAGTAAACGTACGCAGTCGGCACCATGATTTAAACTCACGTTGGTGGACGATCGCTTCGAAGTTTGTGACTCTTCTCATCAGCGCCTTGGCGTTCTAGGCCAGGTACCCTCTTATTAACATTGTGAGTAAATGCAGTTGTCGTCGTCGACTTGCTTGTTGATCTGGAGCACAAAATTTTGAGAAAATGTTTGTCAACTTTCACCCACTTTTACTTAAATATTAAAACATATTTTAGCAATTTTTATATGTTACTCAGTTTTGGTAATATATTTTGTTTCGAATTACATTAAAAAAAATTATATGTCTATATATAAAAGTTTTATGTAGTTAAGGAAATAAATATTTTAGAGCATGATATTTTAGACTTTTTTTGTACATGCCGCTGTTGTTGTTGGTTTGTAAATGCCGCTGTTGTTTTTGTTGTTGTTGTGAAATCAAATGATTTTGGCTTTGCTGTGCTTTGTTTATTTATCGAGCAGCGTGTAAATGTGTGTGTGTGTACATTTCGTTTTGTTGGATCGGTCGGTAATTAGTTCGTTTGGAGGGGAACATAAAATGAAGGGAGGGGAGCGTGGACACTTGTGTGTGCTTGAAAGTTTACAGATCTTTGTTGTCGTTTGTTTACTTCTTGTTTAATACAAAGGATTGGCGATGTATACGCTCACTATATCAATGGCGTTTTTCCTAAACACATTTCTGTGAATACATTGGGAAGTAGTTGGAAAGCAGCTAATCTATTGTGCTGCCATATCATAAAATGTATTGCTGTAGCTGTACTTCAAATGAAGATCATTTATCAAAAATTATATTTAATTCATATATTTTAATTGCAAAATGACTAACGTATTCTACGTCTGACCTATGCGCCCGTGTTATCTAACACAGGCTTGTATTTTTTTTGAATAGAGTATAAACTAAGTTTCTGATAAGCTGTGATTAAGTTAATTATATAATTGTAATTATTTGGATGTAATTTGTCCTTGAAAATTTAAGTAAATTTGTTGGATTATTTTCTATATATAATATTTTCATATACACTCCGGTTCACCTATTTAAAGGCACTTAAAATTCCACATTCAGCAGCCTAACCGATTGCAGAATTTTAAAATGGAAATGTGAGCTAGACATCTTGAGATATAAAACAAATCATGACAATAGCGGTTTCTTAACTTAAGAACTTTTTTTGAGCAATTTAGAAAAAAAGTTCAAAAATGTGCTATGTTTTTGGTTCACTTGAAAAAAGGCACTCGATTATTTTTCTATTATTTTTAATGTAAGCGATGATTTTTTGTAGGGAGAGTTTGTTTATTACAATCTATAACATCTGAATCATTTTATGAGTCAAAATGGCAAAACAAACCATTTTAAATCTATCGGAAAAAAACTAAAATCGATGTTTACCGATCTGAAGGATATTCTAACCGCGCAATAGCTAAAGATATTGGAGGGGTATGGAAAAAATTGCAAAGGAAGAGTTTCATTGTCTATATCTACATATGAGAAAAGAAAAATCTTCAGAATTGCTTCTAATTCTGCCTTTTCCTTGTCAACAATAAGAGCTCACGCTGGAGTAGAAGCGAGCGAGTCATCAGTACGCAGAGTAATTAAGAGCTGTGAGTATCTTAAATACCTGAAATTACAAAAAAAAAAGCCGCCACTTAATACTTCTCGTAAGGAAAAGCAGATTCAATTCCCAAGACCCTACACTGTATGGGATGTTCAGCCAAGAGGTCATGTAACTGACCGTTGTAGTTACCGATGAGAAGAAGTTTAATTTGGATGGGCCTGATGGCTGCAACTATTATTTCTATGATCTGCGCAAAGATCAAAATCAAGTTTTTTGAACCGACATCACAGCCGAGAGGGCGGCGTTATGGTGTGGGGTGCTATTACGTACTATAGCACCATCGATCTTGAATTTCATATTGCAAAAATTACTAGTGAAAGCTATAGAACGTTATTGGAATCGTCTTTTCCGAAGGTCAGTGAACTATTTGGTCCCATATCTTGGATATTTCAACAGGATAATGCCCCTATACACAACGCCAGAGTAGTAAAGGAGTTCATTGCAAGTCAAAATGTTAATATTCTAGACTAGCCACCCTATTCGCCAGATCTAAACATTATCGAAAATGTCTGGGGTTGGTTATCTCGTAAGGTCTATGAAGGAGGTAGAAAATTAGATGACAAGCAGTCACTAATTCAGGCCATTAAGGATGCTTGGAATCAAATTTCGTTGGATTAGATAAATTCTCTTTAACTCTAAATGAAAACCCGTATATTTTAAGTTATTAAAAACAAAGGGGGTTGTACCCATTAACAATAGTTCTTAAATAAAGTAAAATAAATTAAAGAAAAAATGTTTTTTATTAAAATTAGTTAAAGTGCCTTTTGTTCAAGTGTACCAAAAAAAATAGCACATTTTTTGAATTTTTTTTATAAACTGCTCAAAAAAAGTTCTTTAGTTAAGAAACCACTATTGTCATGATTTTTTTTGTATCTCAATAATGTCCAGCTTCCATTTCCATTTTAAAATTCTGCATTTGGTTACAAATTTCAAAAGTTACAGGCTGCTGAATATGGAATTTTTAGTGCCTTTAAATAAGTGAACCGGACTGTATTTCATAGTGAACTCTGATTAAGTAAATTTACCTCAGATTTAGTTCATTTTCCGTTGATCTGCAATCAATTTGAACTACCATTGACGAAGCTTGTTAAACTGAGTTTAAAGATGTTTTGACTTCACATCTACGAATTGTTTATGCGAGTGTGGAGAAACAATAAGTGGGTACGAGGTACGTGAAATATTTAAGAGTTGCAATGAAATTCAATAGTATGATTTTTAGTCAAAATTCCCTTTGAAGGGCAGCGATATTAAAATCATTTCCATTTGAACTGTGTATTTGCTCTAAAGTAACAAACTTATTTATACATTTGTTGAAAATCTTAAAAAGAAAATTTCTCAAGGTCCAACCATTAACTCCTCTTAGTCTATTTCTCGTGCTATTTCTAAACCGTCATAAAAAATGTCTTTATAATATTCTACGCCATACCCGATTATTATGATAAGATACAAGTTCAAATGAAAATGGCAAATGGCAACAACAAAAAAACAAAAAAGCGAAGACCTTGAACATGTTACATGACTCCACGAGAGTGAAAACAAACAGCCGATGAATAAAAAGCAATGACATGGAACAAACATGAGTAAAATCGGAAAAAAAATTACAGTCACGTTTTTTGATTATGCAAAAAGCGACATAAGAAAGCCATTTGTATGTATATTTGCTTCTAATATTAATAAATTTTGCATATCGATTTAAAGATGTATGTGTATAAAACCGTGCTGACACACACACACTCCTACAAGCGTCTGAATAATTCAGTAAATGTCATCCACATCCGCCCTCTCTTACTTATGCCATTACAAATTTTAGTTCATTGTAATGTCTAACGTTAAAAATGCCGACATCCTGTGAACAGGAAATGTTTATATTAACATTAAGTCATAACTACAAATATTCGTATCAATGCCATAATATTCATTTCCGGTATTGCCAATAAAAATGTACGTCAATCCATCGAACAACCAAACAAATAATTGTGTGTACACAAACCCACACACACAAACACTGATGTCCTAGGAGGAAGTGCTTTCGTTGTAATTCTTCGTTACGTTTTTATTGATCGTTTTAATCGGTATAAATAGAACTAAATTGGAAATATAAATAAATTAAAAGCTTTTTTATTGAATGTATTCGTTAGTAAATAATGACAAATTTTAAAGCTTAAGAAAAATGCTAAAGAGAATACAAAAGTTTGTGGAGCGTGATAGGTGATGGGTGCGGGCATATAGTTAAATATATTTATATATAAAATGATGAACATTAAGGATATGGCTTCGTCAATTTTATTGTGAAGAATTAAAAATATATGACTGTATGACATGAGAAATTCTATAAAAATAAATACAAAAAAAAAACATTCGTTGTTAATTTGGTAACCCAAATTTTACAGGTTTTGTAATTTTAAAACACAAAGGGAAAAGAATAGTTGGAAATCGATTCAGACATTGAAAATTTCATGATTCGAATATGAACTCCGTTACGAGTTCGAGACGGATGCAATAAAGTACAAATATTACATGAGGTTTCAGGGGACACCCGGTTGGAACGAAGTTCCTCTCGCTACATATTATGTACTAGTTAGTTCCAACTTTTTGTAAAATATTAAACATTTTTTAAGAAATTTTTTTAAGAAAAAAAAAATAAAAATATGTATTACATTTTCCCGAAAAGGTCCCTTTTTAAAGAGAGGTACTTCTTTTATTAAAAGATAATGTTTTTTTAAGAAAAGCACTATTTTTAAGAAGAAGTACTTTCTGTAAGAAAAAGCCTTAAAAGTATGATTTTTTTACAAAAGGTACTTTTTTTAAGGACAGGTACTTTTTAAAGAAGTGGTACTCTTTTTAGGAAAAGGTTATTTTTTTTAAGAAAATGTACTTATTTTACGAAAGGCAACATATCTCAAGAAAAGAAAAGGTATTATTTTATTATTACGAAAAGGTACGTTTGCATGAAAACGTATTTTTGTAAGAGAAGGATTTTTTTTGAAGAAAGGGTTTTTTTATTCAAAAATTAAATTGTCCGAGCGTTTGGTCGTGATTATTAATTAATTATATTTTTTCGATATTTCGCTATCCTTTGGATAGCATCGTCAGGAAGATATATTATTAATTAGAAATCAAAAACAATTGATAATCAAAACTTTTTCATGTCATTTGAAAAAACAACACTAACAAAAAATCAAAAAATTAAACAATTGCAGAAATTTTCTTGTCATGGGTAATTCCAAAAAAAAGTCGACACAAAAACAATACTTTTGAAACCTGACCCCCTTCGATTTCGATGAAATTTCAAACATATATTGTACTCGTTTCTGTCGTTACAGTGACGTTTGGTTTAGGTCGAACCTACACAGGGTTCATGTTTTATATGCGCCTAGAATTGGCTATATGCAGTGTTTTGTGAAGAGATAGCTGTGTTCATGTTGGAATAACTTTCGAATGCGACATCAGATTTTAACGACCTTGGTATCATCTGATAGATTTCGACCTCCTTTTTAGGAACAAAAATAGAAATGGCAGGTCCTTTTAGGCCAAGGACATCAAAATTTAGAAAATGTCTTTGTCCTTGAATATCCTGGAAACGTATTTCTTAATTTTCTTAATTTTATTTTTAAAAAATTGCGCATACACTTTTCTAAAAGACGTACAAAATTTCAGGATGGGTTCATTAGGGGTTTTGAAAATATTTGCGTTTTTGTAATGCAATTATCATAGTAGACTGACAAAAAAGAATAATTTTAATGGGGTTTTCATATATTTTACATGTATTTGTGTATTTTGTAAACAACTAATATGTATTATATTATATATTATAGATTACAAATTATTTAATCAGAGAAAAACCCCATTCCGAAAAAAATAGTGCTAGCGTCGTTATTTTCTACTGTAAGGATGATTATAGCCGACTAATGTCTGGGAAAAAATTTTAATCTGGTGAGGTAAACCTGATTTTTTCTAAATATTAAGGATATTTTAATTTAAAAAAAACTCCTCTTGATATAGGTTAGCGGTAAACGAATTAATATTCAAAAACGGCTGAAAGAGCTCGGCAATGAGTTAAAAACATCAATCCAGATTTGAGAGTTGGATTTTTTTAGTTTGCTTGGATACGGCCAAAGCAGTGTGTAAATTAGAGAAACTATTTCTACACAAACATTATTCTGGCTGTAACTTAGGACATTTTTCCTATGACAAGCAAATTTCTTCAATTGTTTAATTTTTTGATTTTTTGTTAGTATTATTTTTCCAAATGACATGAAAAAATTTTGTTTATCAATTATTTTTCATTTCTAATTAATAATATATCTTCCTGACGATGCTATCCAAAGGATATCGAAAAAATATAATTAAATAATAAACACGACAAAAAGCTCGGACAATTTAATTTTAGAATACAATACGAAAGGTCGCATAAATCGTCACTTATTAAAAAGGTTTTTTTGAGAAATGGGATTTTTTTTTGTAGAATTGGTCCTTTTTCCAAGAATAGAAGGATTTTTAAGAGCAGGTACTTATATGAAGAAAAGTTGTTTTGTTTCTCAAAATAGGTATTCTTCAAACAAAATTTAGTTTTTTATGAAAAGCCAATTTGTTGCAAAGAAATATACATTTTTAAGACAAGGTACTGATTTAAAAGAAATCCAATGAGTGTTCGAACTCACGGGCGATGTGTTAACACCTTTTGCTACACGGTATCTGTTCGGTTTCTGTGAACACATTAGTAAATGTTACACTGGAAAATAAAAAACAGCGTTCAATCATATGATGACGTTACATTTAAATAATATTAATACTTAAAATTATTTAAAGACCCAGTGCAAGCACATGTGTCATTATTTTCTTGCTCAATACTTTTTGTTTTATACCCACAAAAATCAAAGAATGCAAAGCAACAGACACTTGTATATACATACATATATTGTTATATTCGTACATACGCTACACAAGTTCACAAAATTTTCGTTGCTCTCTTGCTAACTCATTTTTATATACTTATAAGTTCGTCATTATTCTCTTTGCTCTGAAAGTGCTCCGAACCCACATTTTATTTGAATTACCTTTCAAAATATGTTTTGACTATAAATTCCACGCCCCTCTGTCCAATCCCGCCAATATTTGCAGCAGATCTTAGAATATGTAAACCTAACCAACGTACCCAATTTTGTTCAAACACCGTTAAGAGGAGCAGAAATAATGGATTTTGAAGCAGTTCACAATTCTATATACTATTATACATATACATATATGTTCCGGTTTTATTTGAACACAGTATGAAATTATATAAATAACCACATGTTGATATTTACTACATATAAACAATACATAATTTCTAACCACATGTTGATATGTATTTACTACTTATAAAGAATACACAAATTCTAACTACCCGTTGATATTTATTCACTTGTTTAATTCTAATGTTACTTGATTTGTCTAATATAATTTGTGTATACAAGAGAGAACCCTTGTGCTATCGGATCAGTTAGCTTTCTGCCTTCCGCCAGGAAGTTACATTGTCTAGACTTTTATAAAGTACCAGACGTTAACTTCTGACGATTTCGGAAAGAAATAATAAAAATCAAAACATATTGGAAACCCTTGAAAAGCAAAAGTGTTTTCATTTATGAGGAAGTACAACCTGCGAAATAAGGTTGTTACAATTTTTAATTTGTGACTTGTATGGGAGGTACCACGCCCCTTTATCCAATCCCGCCCATAGTTTGATAGTTTATTTTTGTCATGGCGATTAGTTTGCCTGCGAAGTTTCAACTCGATTGGATTACGGGAAAAGTGTTGAAAATGAATCCACAGTTTTTTCGGAGCGCATGCATACAGACAGTTGAAGTTAATATAAAGAATTTAAAAAGGCGTTCAATCATATGATGGCGTTTCATTTAAATAATATTAATACTTAAGAACAGGGTCGCCAGTTTTTTAAGGTGAAATCCCCGAATTGTTATTTTTAATCCACGAAAATCCCAAAATAAAAAGTTAAACTCCCCGAAAAAATCCTCATGGTTTTAACCGAAGTTCGAGAAAATATTAAGTTTTAAAATTAAAATTTATTTAGATTTCAGTTTAACAAAACGAAAATATTGAAGAATTTAAACATAAATAAATTAATATATTGTTATTGTGGTGATGCAATGGGTAGTGTGCGCGCCTCTTGTACTTCAGATCCTGGGTTCGATCCCTGCTCTGACCGAGTTAAAATTTCTTTCGAAGGCGGTCACCTCGCATAGTGACGGCGACACTATCGAGTATTTAGCCATGAAAATGCTTCTCAAAAATACAGTTTGGAAGCGGTGTAAAACTGTAGGTCCCAATCAGTGAGTATAAAACTAGAAAGCGCACAGCTAACTGGTTGTGAAAAACTCTGCCCGATTCCTTCATGGGATGTAATGGGAAACCATTTATTTTTTATTGTTATTAAATTATTAATATGTATAATACTATTATTAAATTATTATTTTAATACTAATTAGTTATAACAAAACCATTATGACAAATGAGGTCTGGCTTTAATTTATGTACACATTGGTTAAGAGGCATTAAGGATTAGTATATCAAATACTTCAGTCTCATAATCTTCAGATTCATCTACTTCATTATTTGTTTTGTATATAGTTTTAGTATTTCTCGTTATTTCTTCACCATTCAATAACGCCAAATATCAAAAATGTTTGTTACTTGTTCCATTGTTGTCATCACATAGAGTCTTGCCAGTAAAACATTTTGATATTTTCAGGAACTGACAAGTGCATGGTAAAATAAGTAAAGTAAACTCGTTACAACAGCTGATTTGAACATTTTTCTTGCTTAGGCGTTTCTGTTATGTCAAACACACATGTATTTTGTTTTTATACCTTTTTGTTTAATCTTACTGTAGATGCACACTTGTAGAAAATTTGACAGATTAGGAACACCAAACAAAAGAAAATGCCTGTTTTTGTTGTAACAATTCCTACTACGTTTTCCTTACTTATTTTGCCACGGACAAGTGTATGCAATTCTTTTTGCTGACAACATTTAGCAATAACGATAAACTTGCCACATTATCTTTTTTGTCTTTGTTTTTACAATCACATATACGCAAAACCAAATATTATTTGTGTTTGTATGCTTGCTTTGATTTAGGTAGTGCCAGATCAAAACTTTCCAACAATGATACAAAAGAAGAAATTCTCATCCCCAAAAAATCCCCAGATCCCCACACCCCAAAACCAATCACCAATTTGGACAAAAAATCCCCAATTTGGGGATATATCCCCTAAACTGGTAACACTGCTTAATAACACTTACAATATTTAAAAACAAGACACATGTACATACATACATACATTGTTATGTTCGTACATACGCTACACAAGTTCACAATTGTCGTTGCCCTCTTTCTATCTAATTTTTATAAATATATGTACGTATAAGACGTCATTGTTCTCTTTGCTCTGAGAGTGCTCCGCACCCACACAATACAACTATTCGCTGCCGCTACATCAGTGTGTGTGTTTTTTCGCAGTTTGACAAACTGTGTTTCGCAGTCGGACAAATCTGTGTTCTATATGGGGGTGGGTCACCCTTCTCATTTAGGGGTATGAAAAATATATGTTGGCCGATTCTGAGACCTACCCGATAAGCACACAAAATTTCATACAAATCGGTCCAGCCGTTTCGGAGGAGTTTAACGGTAAACAATGTGTGATCGCTGTCGGGCAATCTGTGTGAGCGCAGTCGGACAAATTGTGTTTGGATGGATTCACTTTGTGAATTTAGGACGTACCCGCGCCTAGAGATGTTAACACATCAAAAATCGGAAATGTCAAGGTCTTGAGTTTGAATTGAAAATAGTTTAGAAGGGTGCAGAACTTCTTTAATTTTTAAGAAAGCAAAAGACAAAATGAAACAAGGAATGGTAAATCACAAGAAGGTACGCACCAGAGCGAGTAAAAACCGATTCGTTGAAGATATTTTACGAATCTGCTCATATTTTCAGTGCAAAACTGGAGATAGTGTAAATTATAGGCTACAAATTTCGCCGGTTGTGGTGGGACGGGCAACGTGTGCGCCACTTCGATACCTGCTCTGATCACCCAGCATTTCTTTCGACGACGGTCAACTCGCATAGTGGCGGCGACACTAGCAAAAAATTAACCGTGAAAAAGTTTATCTTAAAAAATAAACCGTTCGGTAAGAGTATAGAAAATACACACACGCTAAGACATCTTCTAGTTTGTATGCAAATATAACGTGTGTTTGGAGCTTGTCGCAAATTTAGTTTACTTGTGTCCAAACACATGGTGTTTGCTATTCAGTATTATATGTTTGAGACACAATGATTAATATGTTATAATATATGTGTTTCTGATCCAAATACAGCTTTGTTTATGATGCAAATACAGCTGTGTTTGTTTCGCTGTTTACCAAATTTTTTGCCGGTATCCTGTGTCGAGAGAAAAATAATAAAAAAAGGGGCAAAGAGAGATTGTCCTCACCCTAAGTTAATGCTATTGCAAGAGTATAACTGTATTTTTGCAATATTCTTCCAGCTCAGTAACTCATAAATATTACTGAATGCGTGTGTAAATGCATGCAGTTGCAGTTTCTTGCATTCAGTGGATAATTGTTCCTTTGATAGAAAACAAACGAATACTTTCATGTAAGTATATGAATGTTTCGGATAAAACTTGCTTATATTTGAATTTGAATATAAGTCAGCTTAGGACTTGAAAATATATGAATATTTGGAGTGTGTTTCAAATATATACATGGTTCTTACTGCATGTGTTTGAGAGAATATGCTAGCTGTCCCCTATCCCCATGGGATGTAATGGGAAAATATTTATTTATGTTATTTATAGGATAAAAAATTGATAGATGTTGATCAGCGATAATTGTGTCCTTTAATTGAGGTTGAATTTTAGAAATAATACTAATAATAATAATAATAACATTTATTCAATTAACATTGTGAATTAATACTGTGAATAATCTTTTTTTTTTGTTGCTTTTTGGATACAAATATAATGTGTTTGTAGCTTGTCGCAAATATAGTATACTTGTGTCCAAACAGATTGTGTTATCTGTTCAATATTACATATTGAAGAGACAATAACTAACATGTTATAATATACTATATTTTGTTGAAAATTGCTGAAAACAAAAACGTGACAGACAACAAAGAACCAAACCATTGCAGATTTTCAAATCACGAAGTGAATGATTGCACGTAAGTATAGAGATGTGCCAAACATTTATTTATGTGGTCCCTGCATAAAGTTATAAGGCCGTTTTTTCATCGTATTGTATAGTTTACAATAATTTTGAAAAACAAAAATGTTTTTTAATTTGTTGGTAACCAGTTACTGCGATATTCTTAGAGATCGAATATTCCCTCTAATGGCGATTCTTAACTTGTTATAATGTTTGTTTTGCAAGAAATCTTTCGTACGACCTTCTTGAATTCCTAAACCGTACTTCGGTTTCATGAAAATTGCTATTTTCGAAGAACTGGTTTCACCGGTTGTTTCAAATCAATATCCGGCTTTTTGAGTTGTTAAAGAACTTTTACACAACCGCCATTACAACACAGGATTACAAACCTAAAGCCCGTTCGGTAGCTCACTATGGTTACTGAGCCTATCGGACAGACAGAAATGACATTACCAACAAATTATTTCGCAGCCTGTTTCTCGAAATAAGTTGTCCAATGGAATTAGAAGACACATCTACAAACTTCCATTTAGATGTTGTTCCGGAACTAATGACAACACAAGCAGTATTTTAACATATGTATTTTCATATTTAGATAAACCATATAAGAGAAGAGATAGGTTGAATAATGTTCACATTTGAAACGCGTCAGCTTATTTTCCCTCTAAAGATACTGAACCACTTCGGACGTCACTTCTCATGAGGAAGTAAGTCGATGAGACAGATGAGTAAAAATGGTCTCGATTTTTGTGAGGACGTCAAATTGATAAAACGCCAATGGAAGTGACGAGCTTTTTTCGAGAATGTGTTGAACGCTATGCTTCAAATTTATAACCAGGGCAATAAGCGTCAATAGGCGCGAGGTCCTTGGTAACACCTTTGCACCACAGTACATCTTTTAGTTGGGCAAAGGTGTTGGGCTGTGAGAGAAACTTCTCCACTCATATCCCGGACAGGCAGTATTTCAAGGAACACGATTTGTTTAGGCTTCTCTTCTAATGGCTTCAAACTAGATGGCAAAATGTGGTTTGGAATCTATGTCAAAAAACTATGCCTAGAACTTGCACAAAGGCTACCAGTCCATTTTAGTGTCTTTCAGGCAGAATAAATGGCAATCGAAGAAGTTGCCCTTTGGCTGGGACGATTCGACATCTCCGCCTGGGATATCAACATCTTTTCTGACAGTCTGTATTCCAGACTGAAAAAACTGGCGCGTCGCTCTTTTGTTTTAAATGATAATTGCATTTGCATATAATACAATTTTAAAAGGACTTGTCTTATTTATTTTCAGATTCAGCAGGCATTTTATAGCTAAAAATACTATTTTCATATGTTTTTATTGTTGAACAGTCTCCTTCAGCGCGTCAAAAAAATAATATAGTTTTTCGTATTATACCATGGCAAAAGAAAACAATCTAGACTAGTCAATTACTTAGGGAAATGCTTCATTCTAAATGTATAATAAGTTATAAATTCCTGGATTATTCTTTGTAACTGAACCATTTCATGAGAAAGTTAATTTTTTATTTAATACTGAAACATAACTAATGTCACCTAATATTTCATTTCTTAATTTACAAACCATGAAGTAAATGACATCTGACTTTACATACATATATAAAAGTAGAAGCGAATATAGCTTCTTTTCGTTTCCAGGATAGTCTACAAATGCTATCCATTACAAAGTTAGGTACATTTTCGTTAGTCAAATGCAAAATAAAATTTTCTTTACATTTTGTTAAATGTAGTAAAATTGTATCAGTGTCTATATAAGTTTATAATCATTGCAAACCTAGGTAATATCAATGTGTGTAATTGGATATACATAATACATGTATGTGCATAGATATCTGTATATACATCTCCTTTATATATTCACCTTATTTCAAGTATATACCAGCCCAAGGAGAAAATGTGTCAACATGCATGTAATAATTATTTCTAATGTCTTCGTTTTTGAATTCATTTACACTTCAACAGCATTATTGAAGACATTTATCTTTAACTTTAGCACTTTCTGACCATGGAAAAGAATATAGGTAGGTGGTAATTTCAGTAACAGAAAAAACACAGAAGTTGTAGTTTTTTTTAGGCAAGCAGAGTAGTATGCAATTTTGGTGGCATGCAAATTTAGTGGCATGCATTAGTTATGACTTGTAAACCATTATGTCCCAAATTAAGTTAGCTAATTTAACAACAAGCATTTTCGAGTCAATCCGATTAAATAACTATGAATTTACATATACTTACTTTATATCTATCTTCTTAGACTACAGGATTATTCATAATTGAAGATGATACAATAATAATTATCTTTAAAAATTGAGTGCGATTTATTTACTATATTTAAGCCCAAAAATTTAAATAACATGTTAAACATCAGAGAACAAACATTAGAGCAACCGAAACATTAGAATTTTCTGTTACCCAACTTAACTGATTCGCCGTCTCAGAACAACACTGACTAATATCGAATTAATATCGCAGTTTACCGCGGCCAGGTTAGTCATAATCTTGTTCTATAATCTTTGCCGTTTACACCACCCAATTTGAGATTAAATTGACATATTATTTGGGAACTTATTTGGTTCTTAGACCAATTAAAACAAATACGTGCCAATACCAAATTATCGAAGACAGCTGTACAACTTACTTACTTATTCGGTCTCGAATTAAAAATCAAAGATTATATATTGCGCCAACCAGATCGATCCTTGCTTTGTCTCTCTAGTTGGCAATACCAAGTGTACACAGGGATTCGTCAACCTGATCCCTCCAGCGGAGTCTTGGTCTTCCTCTTTATACCCTCACCCATAAGGATGGGGGTATATACCACGTCATAGGGGAAAATGTGTAACGCACAGAACTTGCCATATTAGACCCTCAGTATCTTTGGACGAAATTAGTTTTGGGATTTTTTAAGACGAATACGCCATGTTCGTCTGTCTGGCAGGCTGGTTAATAGGATAACTGTCGTAAATCTTGACCATTCACAGCAAAAAATTGTCAGTGATTATTATTTGTCCAAACTTAGTTTGGATTGAATATGGGCGTTTTGACAACGCCCATTTGGTACATCCCATACAAATCAACACATTTAATACAAAACCATGTTTCTTCTATAGTTGTTTTTTTTTGGTAGATGTGATTAGCGTCAAATCAAACGTTGGTTACTACTCTGTACATGTCCACTTAACTGGAAAATGGCTGAAATTTCTGTACTGCTTTTCGTCTTCCTTCGAGCCCCTTCGTGCTGATTCGTCTTCATCCATTCTACTGATATGGCCTAGCCAGCCCAATCGCGTTACAATAATTAACTTAACTATATCAATCTCTGGGCATTAAGCTCATGCTTAATGCTGATACTCGCCTTTGCACACTGTAGGGCCATACATTTTCTGGAGTATTTTTCTCTCGAAGACCCATGATTCTGCGCCATAAATCAAGGCACGTTGTATGAGGATCTGGTCTAGATGGACTTTTGTTACTCGAGAGAGGGCTATATTTCCACAGTGCTTGCTTAGCCCGAAGTAACATCTATTCGCAAGTACAATTCTTCACTTGATCTCAATGCTGACGTTGATATTTTGCTTACGGCAGATCCGTAATATACGTCCACTAATTCGAAATTATAGCGGTTATCAACGTTCACGCTTTGGTCTAATCACGTGGAGGCCCTGATCATTGATAACATTATTTTTGTCTTATCCTCATTTACTGTCAGACCCACTTTTGCTAACTATTTCACAATTCTTGAAAACACCACAGTAACTTCTCCTCCTTCTAACCCAATGATATCTACATGTGCCTTTTGCTGCTGATGGGTTTATTCCTGTCGACTGCAGCTTTACTCATGATGATCTCCATTAAGATTTTAAAGAGATCGCGCGATTGCGTGTTACCTTGCCTGAGGCGTCGCTTAGTTTCGTAAGGTTCGGTAAGATCTAGCAGAGGCGTATAAGATGATGTTTTTCGTGGGTCTTCTCCAGGATTTGGCGTAGCTTGAAAATCTGGTCGGTTGTCGGCTTTCCAATTGGATCAGCAATAATTGATTTTAGTGTTTCGCACACTATACTTGGTAGAACTTTGTATGCTGTGGATAAAAGGCTTATTCCACAGTAGTTGGCATAGAGAACTGCGGTCGTCTTCTATAAATATGAGGCATTGTACTCTGAGACTCCTATCACCGGGCATGCTTTCATCTAAACTTATCAGCTCATTGCCTCGCGCCTTAGACAGCTCCGCCGGTAATCCATCGGCTCCTGCGGCTTTGTTGGTCTTAAGCCGGGAAATAGCCTCGTCTAGGTTAGGACGGGAGCGATCGACGTCATCGTCCAATTGCGATCGTTTTTCTCATCGATTTTGGGTATATCAGGTACGAGAAAACGGATAAATGATCTCTCCACATTCCCAAAATGCTGTAGACATCTGCGATGAGACTTCCGTCCTTGTCTTTACAGAAGGGGGCCTTGAACCATGTCCATAAGATCCGGTTGTGACTTTTCGGTAGTCTTTTCATTCTTTCTTCTGTATATCTCAATTTTGTCACTCTCGCGTTTCTCTACTGCCGTTTCTTACGTATAAAGAGACGGGGTACCTCCTTTCTTTTTTCCCTATAGCGTTCATTCGCAGCTCGAGTTACAGTCGAATGAAACATTGCCATATGCCATACATGCAGCGCTCTTTTCATCATTTTCTATGCGACACTCTTCATCGTACCGTGATTTGTTGCGAAGCCGTTTTCTATACCAAGTGCGGTTTTTAAGGCGGGTTTTATAGAGTCGGCAATAGGTTTCCACTGACCGGCGTGGCCGTCGGTGGTGCAATGGTTAGTGTGCGCGGCTCTTGTACATGAGATCCTGGGTTCGAACCCGGCACTGACCACCTTCAAATTTTCTTTCGGCGGCGGTCACCTCGCATAGTGACGGCGACACTATCGAGTATCTAGCCATGAAAAAGCTTCTCAAATTACCGTTCGGAATCGGTGTAAAACTGTAGGTCCCAATCAGTGAGTGAAAACTGGAAAGCGCACAGCTCAGTGATTGTGAGAAGTTCTCCCCAGTCCCTTCATGGGATGTAATGGGAAACCATTTATTTTTTTAATAGGTTTCCACTGCGCTACAGGATCGTCATCGGGAGGGAGTGAGTTCAATGCCAAAAGTTGCGAGAGCTGTGCTACCGCTAGTAATTGGCTGTGGCTACCGCAAGTAATTTCAGCTTACCGAGTTAGAGATTTCTCTGAGTCAGGTGTCGTGGGATTTACGCTCTACCAAATCTTATGCGAACCGTTGCAATCACTGTTGGCTCCTATTATTACCCGCTCGTCCATTACACTGGATGTGTGACTTCCATCATTTACCACGTGATCAATTTGTTCTTCGTTCTTTGATCAGGGGATACCCTAGTAGCCTTCTGAATGGCTTTGTGCTGGAATATTGTAGCACTAATGACCATGTTTTTTACCGCGGCAAAGTCAAACAGTCTCATACCGTTTTCGGTACTGTCAGCATGTATACTGAAATTGACAATTTTTGGTTGATGCACATTCTCCCTGCATACTTTAGCATTAAAATCTCCTAGTAAAATTCTAATGTCATGGGTTTCCTCTAGGCGCTCATAGGATATGTGTTTGGCATCATCGTCTTTTTCTCCTGTCGGGGCATGCACACAAATTAGGGAAATATAAAATTCTTACAGGATTCAGCTTAGAGACTAGATGTTGCTAACTACAAATCCGCAACCAAATTCATGTTTTTTCTCATAGTAACTGTAGTATATGTCCCAGTTTCTTTTTCTTGTGCAGCCATGTCCTGTTCATCATAACTTATAACTTTCGAGGATATCTGCCAATTGGATACTTGGACAATTGGAAAACTGGAAAGCGAACATCTCATTGCTTGTGAGCAGTTCTCCTCAATCCCTTCATGAGGTGGTATGTGATACCACTCTACCCCCAGGTTTTTTTCATCTGCTTGGGTTATGCCCCAAATTTCGGAGCCATATGCAAGGGCAGGTAAAATGAGAGTCTGGTATACAGTATTGGCCAAAACTTAAGCCCAACTAGGTAATTTTTTTCATATGATAACTTGATAAAGAAAACAAAGTTAATCGGCCCTTTTCGTTTCAGAATATTTGGGTTTCCGTAAAACAATTCAGAACAAAATTATCCGCTTTGAATTAGAATGCACATGCCTTGTGATTTTAAAAACTAGCAATTCATAATAAAAATATCTTATGTTTTAAGAACATAGAAATTGTAGACTTTTTGTTCTGAAAGAAAATGCTGATTCAAAATGATTCTGTATGCAGAACAGGGCCAATTAATTTATTTTGTTGTCTTTTTTATATATATATCTTTATTAATGATAAACAAATCGTTTAGGCATTCAGAAATGTATAAATAAATCGAAAAAATACTTTACATCGCAAATCTAAGTGAACAAAACTAAAGCACCCGTTTTCCAAGTTTAGGCAAAATGTCTAAATTAATACTTCGTTGCGAATCCTTGATTCTGGATGATACACGCACATCTTTTAGGCCTAGAGGATATTGAATTATAAATTATATCCCGTGATATTGCTTCCCAGGCTTTTTTTATGGCTTCGAAAAATCTTCATTTGTTTTGCAATTTTCGCAATTGATCTTCGTGTTATCGATCTCCCACAAGTTCCTAATTGGGTTAAGATCGGGCGATTGGGCAGGCCAACGAAGAACTCCTCTCCCACTGCTTTGGAACTAATCCTTAACCACTTTCCCTTAACCGCTTTTTGCTGCACTGTGCAGCACGGAGGAGGCAACATAATGGTCTGTGGCTACTTCTCTGGACAAGGGATTGGGTAAATTCATAAAATCGATGGAATTGTGCATCGTTTCAAGTATCTCAACATAATAAAGGACGTGATGTTGCCGTATGCTGATGAAGAGAAGCTACTCCAATGGAGGTTCCAGGATGATAACGTTCGAAAACATACAGCAAAAGTGGCTAAGGATTTGTTCCAGAGCAGTGGGATAGAAGTTCTTCGTTGGCCTGCCCAATCGTCCGATCTTATATTCATCCACCGCTTAAAAATTAGTCGTTGACACCCCCAATTTTGTCTTGTGCTCTTAACCAAGAAGACCCACCTTCGCTGATTTTTTTTTCGATTTTTAAAACTTATGCAGTTACCTCTCTCAAAATTCGCCTTCTCTTAATCCTCGCGTGGTACTGAATGGTTCGTTGAGGTCATTCCATACATTCACCGTCGATTTGGAGTTGGTCAGCGTCATTCTACGGAGGCGGATCAGTTTTGCCGGAATCCCAAGTTCAGACACAGCTTCGTACAATTTTTCGGGTATGGGGGTATCGACAGCAGCTTTATATTCGACAAAAATATGGTATGTATCAATTGCCTTTACGTGGGTCTTTTCCATGATTTGCCGTAACGTAAATATTTGGTCAATCGTGGACTTTCCTGGTTTAAAACCACACTGACAAGTTCCAATCAGGTTTTCAACACTTGACTTTGTTCTTACATATAATACGCTCGACGCGTATTATGCCCGATGGATACAAGACTGATACCGCGATATTTAGAAAATACACACGGATGTGGGCTAGCAGTCCTTTGCCACCGCCCTTAAAAAGCTCAGCGGGTAGTTTCTTACATACAGGCAGCTGTGTACTTTCTATTTTAAGACACACAAATTGGAAGGTACGAACGATTCCGAACGGATTCTAAGACACTTTTGCATGGCTATTTACTCTAAAGTGTCGCCATTACTAAGCGAGGTGACCGTCTTGATAAAATTAAAGGTGATCCGTGCGGCATTTAAACCCGCATTATCGCATGTTAGCCTGTGCACCAAGGGCGATTTAAAATTTGGATTTATGTGAAAAAACATCCTTCCTCTAAAAATTAAGTCTTTTACGCTTTATAGCATTTTGTTTACATTTTTGCAAAATTGGCGACACTGATGACAGCTCTTTTGTGTGACGTACACAACGACTGTTAGGGAGCTGGACCATCATCCAGTACTTGTCAGATCTATCACATGAAAAAATACCAAAACTTGTTCAGCAAGACGCGGCCGCCTAACTTGCGGGGTCCTAGGTAACTGCCTATGTTGCTTTTCTAAAAGTCTGCCTTTGATTAGCATGATGACATCTCATACGACTACCTATGGTTGCGGGTGTAACTACTTTTTCAATTTTGTCACGAAGATCTTAAGAATAATTAAAATTACAAAAGATTTGCTAGTGTCAACTTTTTAGACTGTTCCAGAAATATACTTAGAAAAGTTGCCAACACTTCCACTTTTAATTACGCCACCCTCGTTATTGAAAGCACAAAACAAGAATTTCTTGAAGATTTTTTTTTTGATTTCAGACTTGGTCTGGAATTTATTACATAATAAAGAAATGCACAAACTTCTTTAAACCTAAATTTATATCAATGATTTTCTATAGGGTTTTTATATACTCATGCACATAACACACTAACGTGCACATATCCACGTGCACATATACAGAGTTCACATATGCAGAGCTAAATAATAGACTTTAGTTGCTCGTAAGTAGAAAGTTTTATTTTTTCTCAGAAGGATTTTTCATATACATATTTGAATATATTTGTTTCTCCATAAGTGAAATTAAAGTAGGATATGGGGTCCATTCACCGGACCTAAATGTAAATATCTCCTTCAAGCTGCCTGGTCACTGTAGTGTATTTCAGGCGGAAATTACCGCCATACTGGAGGTTGGTGAACTACTGAAAAGTAGTGTCACAACCCTCCGGAGAATACACAGACAACCAGGCTGCCATAAAATCCCTGAGAGTGAAAAAATGCCACTCATAACTTAGGATGCGTTAGCTAGATAGGGCACAACGGATTTATGTTTCCGGGTTTCCGGGCAAAAGACAGTGTTAGTATGCGAATCTCTACCTGCCGTTTGCAGATCAGGCAGTGGACCGATAATGTGTTCAAGGACTAGTGGAGACTTACTTCAACTTGCAAACACGCCAGGGTCCTCCGGCCACATGTGGACAGGAAGAGGACTAGGCAACTACTTAACTTGCCGAGAGGCAGGTTATCCACAGACACTGTCTTGTACGAAAACACGTCATTAGATTGGGACGTAGAAACTCCACTCCCTGTACATGCTGCACGAAAGAGAACGAGGAAACGACGAAACACCTTCTCTAGGATTGCCCTGCTCTGGCAGGACTGAGAAGTTAGATATTCGGAACACATTTAGTTAGCACCGTAGCCCTACAGGATATTCATGTAGGTCTTATAGACAAATTTATTGAAAGGGCAAATTGTCTAGACGACTAGTCAATAGTTGGTATAGAGGAAACTGCATGTATCACAATTAACTTCTTTAGCCTAAACTACGATGCGGCATAGGTTTTGCATAAGAATTTTTAATGAGAAAATAGTCAGAGTAAAGAAATATGACTTCCGCCATCGGGAGAGGGTAATTTTCTCGAAATTAAAACTAGAAAACTATGTTGTTATTAGACTCAAGATTTGTAACAACATTTGTCGGCCAAATTCCTTACTTCCTTATCCGGTGGCGAACAATCTTTAAAAATAAAAATAACATTTATCGCCAACCAGTTCGATATCTTGCCACATTTTTCCCATTCGTAATACCAACTGTACGCAGTGAGTCATGAACTTAATACCTCCGGTGGAGTCTTGGTCTTCTACTTCTTCGTCAATGCTTAAATCCACTTAAATATGTTAATGTCGCGATAAAGCTCATACAGCTCATGGTTCACGTGTCGGCGATACTCGCTATTGTGCACTATATAGCTATATATTTTTCGGAGTATTTTTCAATAGCGGTTAGCAGAGGCAATCGACGTCTTCGCCCAAATAGTGATCGATTGTCTCAAGGTCATTCGATATCTCAGGAAAATAAATCTTCATGTTCAATCCCTGCTCAGACCAATTTACATTTCTTTCGACGACGGTCACCTCGATTAATGATGGCGACACTACCGAATACTCAGCCATGAATAAGTTTCTCAAATTACCGTTCGGAACGGGTGTAAAATTGTAGGTCCCAATTAGAACGCGCATTGTGAGAAGCTCTCCCCAATTCCTTTATGGGATGTTATGGGACACCATTTTTTTCCCCCAATTTACTATGAAAATCTGCTATGAGATTATCGTCGTTGTCTTTACAGAGTGGGTACAGAAACATATCCACTAGTTATATTTTGACTTTTTGGTATAATTTCGGGCTTCCTTCTTCCTTTTGTGTGTGCCAATTGTCTCACTCTCGCGCGTTCTCCACTGCTGTTTCCTAGTCCTACCGCGACGGTTTACCTCTTTTTCTATTTCACTATGCCACTCAGTAGCGGTTCGCGTTACAATTGACTAAAGCATTGCCATACGTGCAGAGTTATTTCGTCATTTGATATGCGACACTGTTCATCGTAACATGGCTTGTTGCGAAGTGGATTTTCAAAACCACTCCGCTTCACGATTGTCATCTGGAAGGTGTGGGTTCTGTGACAAAAGTTGCGGGAGCTTCTTTGAGTTGGCTGTGGCTACCGCTGGTAATTGTAGCATTCCGCTGACTACTGTAACGTGGTTTTGTCTAGGGCTGAGGTAAGCTCATGTCCAGAGTCTTTCGTTAGGATCCACCAAACCTTTCGAAATAAGATCAGAATAGTTTCGAATTCAGATTCTTTATTGATATTTAATTTACAAAGTAATTTGATCTACAGGAATAACATAAACTGCTTCACTCGGTGGGAACACTCCTCTTAGCTGGAAATCACTCGTCTTGATTGACAACAGTTTTCCGGGGGCACTGCTCTTGGCTTAACACTCTTCTGGGGGCACTTATCTTGGCTTAACACTCTTCTGGGGGCGCTTATCTTGGCTTAGCACTCTTCTGGGGCAGGCTGGTTGATTCGGGATGATCGGGCACTTAGTGCGTAGCACCTACGATTTTTCGGATTCGCTGCGTAGATCGGTATCGGATATGCGGGATGCTGGCTCGGTATGTGCTTTACATGTCCGGTTAGAATAGCTCGGTGTCGGTTATCGTCGGGTGAGATACATAGGAACAGTGAGCCGAAGCCCCTGTGTAGGAACAGTGAGCCGAAACTCCTGTGTAGGAACAGTGAGCCGAAGCCCCTGTGTAGGAACAGTGAGCCGAAACCCCTGTGTAGGAACAGTGAGCCGAAGCCCCTGTGTAGGAACAGTGAGCCGAAACTCCTGTGTAGGAACAGTGAGCCGAAACTCCTGTGTAGGAACAGTGAGCCGAAACTCCTGTGTAGGAACAGTGAGCCGAAACTCCTGTGTAGGAACAGTGAGCCGAAGCCCCTGTGTAGGAACAGTGAGCCGAAACTCCTGTGTAGGAACAGTGAGCCGAAACTCCTGTGTAGGAACAGTGAGCCGAAACTCCTGTGTAGGAACAGTGAGCCGAAACTCCTGTGTAGGAACAGTAAGCCGAAACTCCTGTGTAGGAACAGTGAGCCGAAGCCCTTGTGTAGGAACAGTGAGCCGAAACTCCTGTGTAGGAACAGTGAGCCGAAACTCCTGTGTAGGAACAGTGAGCCGAAGCACCTGTGTAGGAACAGTGAGCCGAAACTCCTGTGTAGGAACAGTGAGCCGAAACTCCTGTGTAGGAACAGTGAGCCGAAACTCCTGTGTAGGAACAGTGAGCCGAAACTCCTGTGTAGCAAATGTATTTTCACCGTCTTTACTAAAGAACGGATCCCAAAATGTGCTCCTGTCCATTGCAGAACTAGAGCCCCAGGCAAAATGCTATAATCTTCTCTGGTTGTTCGCTCGGAGGCGACGACTTGAGTCTAGTCAACCTTAACATTACGTAGCACTGCTGTAGTGACGCAAATGAGAATTGCATCCAATCACTCATTCTCGTGTGGCCATTTAAACTAGTTTCCTGCTAATATGTACACAACGTCGACAGAGCTTGTGTGATGTTAGTGAGTGTGATTGTTCGCGGTGGTTGGTGCGACTGATGGATGTTGTATATGCTTAGGTGACAGGTAGACCAGGGACGTATGCGGATGGGAATGGCGGTGAGTGTTTGCTATTATGTACGGACGTCATGACGTCACGTTACACTACATTTATCTGCGTCTGATTTCGGACGATGTTTGCTCTACGTCATCTTGTGAGAACCTTTTCTGCTACCTGGTATTGATCAGATCCGATGTTAGCTCCTCTGATCCTCCTACGTCCATCGCACTAGATGAGTACCTTCTAGCAATTACCACGTGATCAAAGTTCTTCGTTCTTTGATCAGGGGATACCAAAGTAACCTTGTGGATGTCTTTATGCTGGAATCTTGTACCAATAACGACTCTGTTTTTTTTTTTTTTTTGCCGCAACAAAGATAGTCAGACTCACAGCGTTCATGGAACTGTCAGCATGTGTGCTGAAATTGCCAATAGTTGGATGAAATATATATTTCTCCGCCTACTTTAGCATTAAAGTCTTCTAGGGCAATGTCAACCTTATGATCATGGCAGCGGTCATGCGTATCCTCTGAACGGTCAACGGAAGTGTCGTTGGCATCACCTTCTGTCGGGACATGCACGAAAATTAGGAAAATATTAAAAATATTTCGCTTTTATGCTGATTGTTGCTATACTCTCACTCATAGGATTGAACCTAGAGACTAGAGGTCGCAGCCTTTTGTCAACTACAAATCCGCAACCAAATTCATGTCTTTCTCATGGCAAATGAAGTATATGTAGCTGTTTTTCTCCTTGTGCATCCATCTCCTGTCCATCATATTTCCTGGATAGCAATAATGTCAGCCTCGTTACCTTCGAGAACATCTGCCAAGAGAGAAATCTTGCACCGGACCTATATAAAGTATTTACATTCCAGGTGCATATCCATAAATCGTGGTCCTTCTAACGTTCGCGGGAGTCGGCAACAAATAGGGGTTGTTAATATTTTAGTTTTGGTATATTCACTAGTGGATGGTAAACCCAGTTCAGCGCATTTTTGCATCTTTTTGTACTGTCAATTTATTGATTGCAGGCCGCCCATTATGGATCAGAGTCTGGTTAGGATGCAATACGTCGAACCTGGATTTTCTTGTTTTTGTTTCTATCCGCCGTTGGTCTATATGTTTAGCTTATCCGCCTTCTAAGGACAAAGGTCCATCCGATAGCTTGATGACATTGAGTAGCATCAGTCAAGTACTAAAATTGAGAGGCATCAGTGGTCGCATAGCCTATCAGGATGCTTATTGGAAAGCCTTACATTCAGTCACTAGAAAAAATATTCTACCATTGCTCGGTAACCACCACGTGGATAAAAATATGACAGGCATGTGATTGAGAACAGAAGGCTCCCAATCTTTGGCACTACAAAGGTTTTAAACCTGCAGCCTAAGAAATCGAAGACATGACCTCAGAATTTATAGTCGGGCGCGCTTTTTACGCGGCTACCGTATGTTTTAACTATGTGGAACGGCTGAAATCTTTTCAAGATCGACAGCATCCATCTCGAATTACGTTAGCTTGCCTGCCCACAGGCCTCCTACAAGAAGGGAAGTGTACATACTTGTTAGCATGCGTTCTGCCTTGACTAGTAGCCGTACTAACAGGCCTGCGTAAAGAAGGGAAGTATTCATGCCTATGGAGTCTTCTCGAAGTTTCACAGAATGCTTTCGTACAGATCTGCTTTCGGAAGGGAAATTAGTGTGTTTATGGGATCGTTATGTACTCTTAGATTAGGCCTCTTTCCAGGCCTCCTTTAAGAAGTGAGATGTGAATGTCTATCGAATATTTTGTGAGTCTAGGAGAAGGGGAAAGGAAGGGAGAAGGCATGTGGCCGACGGTGGCGCAATAGCTAGTTTGCGCGAATCTTGTGCGTGTGAACGTGGGTTCGAGCCCTGCTCTGACCACCATAAATTTCCTTCCCCGACTGCCATTTCGCTTAGTGACGGCGACACTATCAAGTACGTTGCCATGCAAAACCTCTCAAAATACCGTTCGGTACCGGTGTAAAACTGTAGCTCCCCATCAGTGCGTGAAAGATTCGAAAGCACACAGCACACTGGCTGTTAGAAGCTCTCTTAATCCCACCATGGGATGTAATGGGAAACGGTTTTTTTTAGGCATATAAATATGTATGCCTGGTAGGAGATGGCATATTTGAATGTCAAGAAACTTTCCAAGAACGCGTATTCTGAGAATGTGTCGCCAGTTGTGTTATGTAACCCCACAATTTAAGAACACAAACACGAAGTGCCATTGTTTTTTTCACATTGGTATACTCTATGGCAGCTAACGTTGATAGACGCTCGCATGACCAAATTTCTCTTTTCCTCATATTCACGTGTGATTCATACCGTTCACGTGACTCCCGTCCATCTTGAATTTAATTAAGGCAAGATGATTCGCTTCAACTAGAAAATAAATAATATATTAATTATTAGCGCTTGTAACACGAAGTCAAGTGGAGGTTAAATAAATGTGCACGTTGGGGTTTGGATCTTATATTTATCTAACTCTTGAGGCCACCAGTAAAATGAAATAAACATATGGTGGAGTTCACGTATTATGTCCACCTAAGAAATTTCTTAAAACTTTACCGGTGTAGGCGCGGGTCAAATGTAGGCATTTTATTGTTATACGAGTATGCGATACCATTTCGTATTATTACTTAAGTATATAAGACACACATATTTTATACTCTATGAGTCCTACAGATGCAGTCGCTGAATTTCAAGGAGTTTTGAAAAAAATATGAACAAACAAAATATCAGAATATGAGAAAAAAAAAATTTTAATTTTTAAAAATTAAAGTAAAAAAAAAAATTTAATTTGTAGTCAACTTAACCAGTAGAAAGTTAGTAAAAATTGTATAGAATCATTTGAAACAATAATATTTTAATTAGGGATGAGCGATTAATCAATTAGTCAGTTAATCGAAAATTCACAAATTCTGATTAATAAAAAATCACATGAGGTGTCAGGGGACACCCGGTTGGAACGAAGTACCTTTCGCTATATATTATGTACTAGTTGTTCCAAAACGCCTAAGTCGCTTGATGAAATATACTATAATTTAAAGGAATCTTCAAGGAAAGGTAGTTTTTGTAAAATGATAAACTTTTTTAAGAAATTTTTAATTTTTTAAATGTATTTTTAATAAATAAAAACTAATGGTTTTTTTTGTATACACCGGGCAATGCTGAACATCAAATGGCTCGCTTTGTTTGGCCATAGCAACAACAACGAAACAACCAAACACACAACATCCCACATACTTTGTCCGAAGTAGCTGACGTATACGTGTGTCACATAACCACATGTTTGCCATATCAACAGCAACGAAACAGCCAAACACACAACATCACACATACTTTGTACGAAGTAGCTGACGTATTAGTGTGTCACCATAACGTCGGCTTGCAAATGAAATTTTGCGTGTCTATGCTTTATATCTCCGTTCAACATCAGCAACAGACACATGTACATACATACATTATTATGTTAATACATACGCTATAGAAACAATTTCGTTTGCCTCACCCCTGCCACACCACTCTTTCATTGCTCTCTTGCTCGCTCATTTTTGTTTAACACGTCATTATACTCTTTCGCAGTCGTAGAAAATATGGTTTTAGCAGCAGCATAAAATCTGGTTTTAGCAGCAGCATAAAATCTGACTTTGATAGATTTAGTCCCTATACGCCGCTATAGATGTTAACACATCAAAAAGTATATTAGTAGGTCCTTTTTGCACGAATATGTATTATATTTTTCAGAAAGGGCCGTTTCTTTAATTAGACGTACTTCTTTTACCAAAATCTAATGTTTTTTTAAAGAAAAGGTACGATTTTTAATAAGAAATACTTTCTGTAAGAAAAAGCCTAAGTGTATGAATTTTTTATACAAAGAACTACTTTGTTAAGAACAGCTGCTTTTTAAAGAAGTTGTATTCTTTTAAGGAAGAGGTTATTTTTTAAGAAAATTTACTTATTTCCAGAAAGGCTAATTATTTCAAGAAAAGAGAAGAAAAGGTTTTATTTTATTTTTAAGAAAAGGTACTTTTAAGAAAAGGATTTTTGTAAGAAAATTTATTTGTTTAAGAGAATCTATTTTTTTTGCAGAAAATGAACTCTGTTTAAGGTATTGTTTTTTTAAGAAAACGCACTAATTTAAGAAAACTTTATTTGTTTAAACTTCATTGACTTTAGCTTTTCTAAATCTACCTTTTATTCGGTTCAAAACTACAATATGTAATAAACAGGCCCCACCTAAAAAACTTCCCAGTAAACAAGAAATTTCTCCCCATATGTTAGTCTAGACACAAACCAAACCAATGTACGAGTGTAAGAGTAAGTGTCCATGCTCTGGTTGTATTTCATGGATTTGCCAGTCTTGCTCTTTGGCTTTCCTAAATTTACTTTTTATAGGGTTCAAAACTACAATATGTTATAAACAGGCTCCACCTAGAAACCTTCCCACCAAACCAAACCAAAAGTACAAAATGTAGTTGGTAATAATGGGTTTGTAATAAAGTAGTTAAAAAAAAGTTGTTTAAAATTTTTTCATTTAGCCCCCACCCCCAAACCTAATTGCAATATTATTGTAGTAGGAGATTTTTTTTGTGTTTGACATTTCACGTGGAATCCACCACATGTATGCTAACGTCTACGAGTCTGAGAATTGAATGTCTCTACTGGTGTGTGTAAGTGACTGAGGCAGGAGATACACAAATATCTCCCATTGACAATCTTCTTTAGCTGCATCTAAATATATATCTGCATATGTATCCGAGTCTAAAATTATATCTAACGAAAGTTAGTGATAGAGTTATAGTCTCTGCCATGTATTTAAGTGTGTGTGCATAAAAATGCAATTTGTTGGAGAATTTTGTAATTAAAATCGCTTTCAATGCAATTATTTAATATAATTGCTTTTGTGTAATGTTGAAGTTTATGAGAATTTATGCAAACACAGTTTCATTTGAGACAAATTGCAACATAAGAAATCCTTTGTTGCTGCTAATGTGTGAATAAAGAAATGTGTAAGAACTACGCTCCCTCCCACACACACACACACACACACTTACACAGCCACACTCATAGGCATAAACAATGGACTTTGAGTTTGGCCCTTTTTTGTTTTTATTTGATTCTTAAGAAGTTGAAGATCATCACTTTCCTACTGGTAATATTGTCTGCAGCTACTCAGTAACATTGATAATAAAATGACAGGAATTCAACTTGAGGTTATTAGTTTGTTTTCATATTTCAAGAGAACATTTAATTGAAGTGTATATTTATTTTAATCAGATTGCCGGAAAATATCCAATAATATAAATTGTCTTTTAGTTCTATTGATAGAGGTGTTTAATTACAGACTAAGTAGTTTGCATAATGACTATGACTATAGGGCAAAACTATACATTTCGTTGTGTTCTGTTATACTTACACATATTTGTTAAAGATAAATACTAATAAATTACGTATTGACGCACGGATGGCGAACATATAAATATTTCGTAAATTGTTGAGTCATTTAGTATTGCTCGTTTATACCGAATAAGGCAAATACAGTGCTGAACTATTGCTAATGACGTCTACTTCCTGAGGAATTATAGCAGTACCGTTTGTTAATAGAGACGGAATGATGAGAGGGAATCCACTGAATAGATAACATGCATGACAAGCACTGGGCACTTATTCAATTTTTTCAATAAGCCAGCACTAGGCAGAAGGCTTTTTAGTTTATTATAAAAGAGTTCACTCACATCAGATCTTAGTATTGCGGTTCCCACCTGCCTCTAGGCAGGAATAAAATTTGATTTCTAACAACGATGTTGGGTGTTGCTTTCTTAACCGATTCGCTTTGGTTTCAGGATACTATTATAATCCCCGTCCCACTTTAGCAACCATCAGATGGGTATTTTAAAATTTAATTTTCAGGAGATACTTGGAATTATGTCGAGATTATGACAGATAGAATACCAGTTGGTTAACTAATCGCCCTCTCACTTTCGCTGCCATCACATGGGCACCTGCTAATGAAGTTTCAATAAAATACTAGTTTTTATGTGGGTATTTCTAAAGACACACGCTGAAAAGTAACGGCCTCTCTAACATATTTTCCCAAACATATTCGGCAGGAAACATGTATATGTGTGGAACACACTTCATACATTCATATGTTTGCAAATCCCAAACTTACTTGTATTTACATGCAAACAGTATCATGTTTACTGATAAACATGTATGCTTTTATGTGGAAAAACATGCGTTCTTCATCCCAAACATCCATATAAAGGGTTTTTCAACAGAGACGCTACAAAAGTAAATCGATAGGGACAGAAAACGACGCCATATTTTTTCCCCCTCTTTTGACATTTCTCTTCAGTAAGGTTTGCCATTTCATCATGGAAAGATATACGAGCCAACAACGAGTCGAAATTATTAAAATTTACTACCGAAATTTGGACTCAGTGGCCTCAACTTTAAGAGCGCTACGTTCGGATTTTCATCGGAAAATCATCTTCAGCTATGAGGCTCATTTCTGGCTGAATGGCTTCGTCATTAAGCAAAATATGAGTTATTGGTCAGACAGCAATCCACACGTAATCCGTGAGTCATCATTCCATCCAAAAAAAATTACGGTTTGGTGCGGTGATGATCAAGACCGGCACATTACTGTGAATGCGAATCACTACCGTTCAATGATAACCGAATATTTTTGGCCCCAATGGGATAATATGGACTTGGAGGACATGTGGTTCCAACAGGACGGCGCCAGAAGCCACACAGCGATCAATTTATTGGAAACCCAGTTTGGTGAACGTGTTAACTCACGAAATGGCCCAGTCGATTAGCCGCCTCGGTCGTGCGATTTGACGCCGTTATATTATTTCCTGGGGGCTACGTCAAGTCTATGGTCTATGCCAACAAGCCAGCGACGATTGATGAACTTCGTACGAATTTCGAACGTGAAATTGCAGCAGTATCGACCGATCTATGCTAGAAAACCATCGAAAATTGGGTTCAGCGTCTGGACTTCTGCAAGCGTGCCCATGGTGGCCATGCAAAAGAAACCGAGTTCCATACAAAATGGCATCGAACGTACTTTCACAGGAATAAAGAATTTAATTGGTATGTGAAACCGGTTTTGTTTTATTTAAAAAAACTTTTGTAGCGCTCTTATTGAAAAACCCTTTACTTACGTGGAAGCATTCGCGTGTTTCCCCCAAACTTATATATACTAACGTGGAAACATATGCGAAATTCCTCCCAAATGTATTAATATTTAGAAACGAATTATGCTTCGATTTTAATATATATGTATTATTTAGTGTAATTAATTTTAGCAATATAAATGCACATTTATAAATAATTAATACAAAAAATTAATACATCTAAAACGGGCCTTTTTACATTTAATTGCATTGAATGGGCTATTTTTTTTTTGCATGAAATCAGAATCTTCTGCTCTTTTGCTACCCCTGTCTTTGTTGTCTCTCACGTTTTTGTTTTCAGAAGGTTTCAGCTATGCGGTAACTCTCACTATGCGTTGGAACACAAACAAGATATTTATATACAAATCAAGTTCATGCAAGCCAAGCGTGGATAAATTACTTGTGTTTTTTATTACGATTACTTCACAAATGGTCCACAGTTCGTATTTTTTCAGTAAAGGCTCGGACAGACAAAGGTTTCACCTTGTTGCCATTTCCAGTTTGTTTCCTCAAAATAGTTTCTCACCTTGGTAGCACAAATTCATATATACGAAAGCCATACACAAAGACCATAGTAACATCACAAACCATTTAACCGTCCGAGCATTTGCTTATTCTTTTTTCACTGATCAAGCGCTTTTGATATCCTCTGTCCGATGAACCATTGACGACTGAATACATGAAACTAAAACGCAATACATCTGCAAAAATAATCACTGCCTTCATCTGCAATTTTCACGCAAATTCAGGAATATTTATGACTCACTAACTGAGAGAATAATGCAAAAATACAGATACACACTTACAAGATAGACTCTATCGTTGTCCCTCTTTTATTCTCTTGCTCTCGCGAGAGCATAGACAGTGCAAAAAACACATCTGTATTTGTATCACAAACATAAATATATGTGGGCCGCAAACACGTATCTTATAACATATTAATCATTGTATCTCAACCGTTTGATACTGAATAACAAACACAATGTGTTAGGACACAAGTACCTATATTATGTTTGCGACAATAACAAAAATACTGATTTTTCAGCGTGCAGCTTTGGAGCTTTAGGTGCAATTGGAAAGAACACATACCCAAGTAATTCGGATTTAGATGTGTTTTCTAAAAAAAAGATTGATTACACTGTGACACAAATGAGAGGAATTTGTTTCGGGCCTCAACCAATCCAAAAAATGGTGAAAGTTCTTGGATGTGGTATCACAAAACTCCGCTCGGTTTTGCTCCTATACGTAATAATTTTTTTTACAGCCCGAAGAACATTTTGGAGGTGGGTCATGACCCTATTTTAGCTTTTACTTCAATAAATCGTAAACAGCTTGAAATATAGCATAACAACCTTTGACAATATTGTACCTATTTGCCCATTTCACAATTCCCTCAAATATATTTCTAAGGATAAGTACACTGTTAATCGATTATTTCACAAAACGTCATGAAAAATTGCACATATTTTATATGTTTTGACATTTCTTGCCTAACGGTAAATAAATTGCTATAGCTGTGGTCAAAAGAATTGTAGCTTACAAATTTCTTGATAAATTTCCCATATACACTAATCAACAAAAATTACATTTAGAGCTCCATAATTGGTGTAGAAATATGTATTCAATATTAAAAAAATTACAAATTGATATCTTCTACAAAGCTGTAGTGCTTAATAGACTTAACAATACTGTCAAATATACTAATGAACAAAAATTACATTTTGGGTTTTTGGTTCATTTATATTTTTCAACCTAACCCAAAAGAGAGACTTAGAAATTGTATTTTTTCCAACATTCGTTGCGTTCATGTTTAACGCTCGTTCACTCACCAGACTCATTTTGCGTTTTGTAAAATGCTACGGCTTAAGATGCGATGTACATATGTATATGTATATGTCATTTCTCACTTTATTCGTATAGGCTGATTCGATTATTGTTTTGGTTACTTGAAAAAGCTTTTAAAGATATGAAAATTATGAACACAAATGCTAAAAACAACCATAACTTGTAATTTGCGAACATTTGAGATCATGTATGATATTTTAGGACGTTGATTTATTTGGCAATTTTGTCGAAAACCTTCAGTTGTGCAATTTTCGAGAACATTATTTTATTCCTGTGTTAATAGTATAGAAATTATAAGCGAAAATTTTAAAAAATTTTAAATTTCTGAATTAGTACAATCATTTTGGAAACCAAAATGTAATTTTTGTGTATTTGACAATTTTGTTAAGTATATTAAGCACTACCACTTTGTAGAAAATATCTATTTGTAATTTATTTAATATTTTAATACATATAGGTTAAACACAGCATTTCTATATCAATTATGGAGCTCTACATATAATTTTTGTTGATTAGTGTATTTAGAAAAGTTTTCAAGAATTTTTTAAGCCACAATTTTTTTCAGGGTAGCTACCACAATTTATTTACAGTTAGGCAAGAAATGTCAAAACATATAAAATGTGTGAAATTTTTCATGACGTTTTGTGGAATAATCGATTAACAGTGTACTTTCCCTTAGAACTATTGTGAAATGGGAATATTGCTACAATATTGCTAAAGGTTGCAATGCAATATTTCAAGCTGTTTAGAATGTATTGAAGTAAAATCTGAAATAGGGCCTGACCCACCTCCAAAATTTTCTTCGGTCTGTTAAAAAAAAATTGTTACGTATAGTAGCAAATTCGAGCAGGGTTTTGTGGTACCACGTCCAAGTACTTTCACAATTTTTTGGTTTGGTTGAGGCCCGAAACCCACTGTTGCACAGTGTTATCAGCACCAAATATCATCAATGGTTCTACATGCAAAATTTCATTGATGGCTTGACAATTTTCTTTAACGATCATGTTTGTTTATATTTTTTTATCATTTTTAGTGGTGGACCAACTGCCAGTATCGACATATCAAAACCGTTCGGGCGATTATCGTCATACATAATTAGGCCCCTGAATATATAATTCGATCGCCTTCTATGTTGGTAATGTAGCTGGTGCTATTCCATCGCATTTCGCTTATAATAATGGCTACCATACGTAGTCCCTTATCTTCGGCAGACAGTAATGCAAGTTTGCCTCCTACTTGTTACAATGAAGATCCAAATCGGGGGGTTTTTTGTGTGTTTTTTTATGACGAAATACTCGTTGATGTCGCCATTACTAAGCGAGGTGACCGCAGTCGGAAGAAATATAAGGTGTTCAGAGCAGGGGTCTATCTAGCCACGTACATATACCGACGGCCATACAACCACTCCTAGAAAAATATGGCAAAAAATGCATACCCTTGAATTTGAGCTATTATAAAAATTCATTGGAAATAATACAAATCATGACATGTTTTTGTATTCATGGGACAAAATGTTCAACGCTAAAGTAACCCTTCATCAACAGTAACACGGGCGTAAGGTTTTCCAAAAGTCGTCAACATTTTTTATATTTCCGCCTTAATTTGAAAATGGGAATAAAAGAAGTTTTTATATATTTTCTGGTGTCATTCAGAACAGGCGCGGATCTAGAATTATTTTCCGGAGGGGGTCACAGGATAGAAAAAAAACAACCCGTAAAAAACAAAGTTTTTGACTATAAATTCTTTTAATAGATATTTTCTGAAACTGAAATTCTCGCAACGCAGTTGGATGTGGAGTTAAAAGTACCGCGCGTTGTTTCTTGTCAAAAACATCGAGATAGTCAACAACAAAATTAAACCCCGGAGGAATATTTCAGGAGAGGAATTTACGTTCCTCTGTTGGACAACGTTGTGACGGACGTCAAAGAAAGGCTCTCTCCAGACGTGATGAAGCTTTTTGGGTTGAGAGTGTTTCTGCCTCGGACTTCCTATACAGCGGAGGACATTGAAGAAGTTAACCTTGTAGCAGAAACGTACGAGAAGCTTCTGAACACTCCCCCTTCGAATGTTATTGCAGAATTCGAGTTGTGGTTAGCTAAATGCAACCGAATTGTTGCAGACGGCGGTGAACTCCCAAATTCGGTTCCTCTTGGCCTTGATGCGTGTGATGAAGATGTTTATCCGGTTATTAATACACTGCTTTGGATTTTGGAGACGCTTGCTGTTACTGGAGTCACTGCAGAAAGGAGTTTTTCAACTCTCCGTCGCCTCAAAACTTGATTGAGATCAACTGTGGCAGAAGACAGACTCACCGGGCTTGCATTGCTTCACATCCGTCGAGACATTGAATTGGACATCTATGCGATCATTAGCAGATTTGCGAAACAAAATAGAAGATTGGATTTTGTTTTATAAATGATACTTTTAGTTGAAACTTGTAAACAGATTGTAAACAAATGATAGTATATGAAGTACAGCTACAATCCAACTATAGAAAAAATAATAAAAAAGTCAGTCTTGTTTAAGAAAATTAGTCAATTTTGTTGATTTGGTCATTTTTGATTCCAATTTTTTTCAGAGTGCAAAAGAGTAAGTTAATTTTGGTCGTTTGGTTAGTTTCAGGTTTTTAAGCTTGTACAAATTAGGTGTTGTTCGTTTTTTTTTTTTTTTTGTTTTTCGGTTTGCAAAATATTGTTTCAGCTCTATTTTTGGAAATGCGGGCTGTTTTTGGGGGGGGGGGGGTTTGGATCCGCGCCTGATTCAGAAAACCACTTTAATGCAGTTCCTTGGAAATTTAAGAATATTTTTATAATTGCGTTTTTTTCCGTGATTCCCTACTTCCTTTTCCCGCGCCACAGTAATACCAACCGACATTGCCGCTGTCGTGGCTTTTATGATTACCTTGACTTTTTGCTCTGGCATATACCAGAGTACAGAAATAAACTATGCCACTAGCACTTAAACACTGACTGCTGTTGTAGACAACAACAATATTATTATGCGAATTTTTAACATTTTTTTAATGGACTATGTGTGCGTCTGTGTGTGGGTTAGCGCTAAGTGTTGATGCTAGTGTGTGTGAGTGAACAATGTGTGTATTGTATTTCTGAAGCGTTTTCCTGAAAACTTATGTGAATACAAAATTTGAGAATTTTATTCCACATTTTCGATGTTGTAATGCTTGCAGACGCATGTGTTTATAAAGATGTATTTCAAATGTTAGAGGAAACCAGTACATAAGTTTCAGTTGGGTGAACCGACTTAATCATACTCTTTTTGACTTTTTTGACTAACAATCAAATTCCCTCCCATTATTTATATCCCTCCCAATGGGCGTGGAAAGTTGTTGCCAAAATTTTGATCAGTACCAAATATTATTAAGATCGGTTATGATTTATTGGAGATATCGAGTCAGTAAACCGGCAATACGCCCAACTTTTGTGTGGGAGGTTCGAAACTAGGCGTGTCACAATAGTCAGTTATTAATTTTAGCAAAATATTGCCAAGTACCGAATTTTATTAAGATCAGTTGTAGTTTACGAAAGTTATCGTGTCGATCAACCGGTCATCCGCCCAACTTTTATATGGAAAGTACCAGAATGGAGGTACCAGAATGGCAAAACAGCTAATTTTCTTTAGGAAGTTCTTATTTGACTAAATATTGACTAGTATAAACTTTCATAGAGATTGGTTCGGTTTTGCGGGAATTCTCGTGCCGAACAAGCTGACGGCCAAACAACTTTTGTATGGGAGGTACCAAAATGGGCGTGACAAAATCACCCTTGATTTAGTTGGTGACAATGACATATACCCGTATCCATACTGTTGAGGGAATTAACTCAAGTGAGAGAGGACGGAAAATAGGTGGATACCCTACAGAAAATGTAAAACGAAATCATCGTGTTGAGTGTCAAACTAATAGGAAATACAGGGTGTCTGGTGGCAAATTTATACTTTTAAATAAGACTAGTGAGCATCGTGCGTTCGCTGTGGAGACATTTTTTAAGAGTAATGATTTTTATGTAAATGCTCGTCGACAATTTTGTTCAAAGTTCGGTATTCGGCGAATAAGTGATGGACCGAGTGTAAATTTAATTCGCTGGTGGGAGCGGAGATTCCGCGCAAATGCTTCGGCTATGAATGTCTCGCGGCCAGGGCCCAGTCGATCTTCAAGGACTACCGAAAACGTTGAACTGTTTGAAAGCAGTTTACGTGAAAATCCGCGACTTTCAATACGGAAAAGAGCAGCCTCACTGGGACTTCCAAGAGCCATTATTCATGAAGTTTTAAAAAAGGATTCAAAGTTCCATCCTTTTAAAATGCAAATTCATGAAAGAAAGTGACTTTGATTTACGCAAAAATTTTTATGAAACCAGAAACTTGAAAAACCATTGCATTGCATCAAAAACCATTACATTGCATTACTGCAGCGTGTGGCCCATAACACAAGGCTCCGTTTTGAACAGTGTGTTCAACTCGACGGAACACATCTGGATGACATACTCTTTAAAAAGTACAATCCGCACTACCATTCTATCGTCCAATGCTTTTAATAAAACGTTGTGTCAATTGTTATGTTTTTTATTTAAGTTTGAAAATATAAATCTGCTACCAGACAACCCTGTACAATTATTAATTGTGGTTTCTTAGAAAAGTAGCATGAATATATTTTTCTTAGCTTGGCTTTAATGAAACCGTCCGTAGAATGTGATATATTGATGACAAGAAAATAAATTTGATTGACATATCTCCATAACTATAGGAGATACATTTCAATAGTTTCGAAAAAATATATTTAATTTTTTTTTAGATTTTTTAGAAACGTAAAACATTTTAATTTTCTCTGCGCAGTACGATCAGTTACATCAAAATATGTAAAAAATATAAACCAATTTATTTATTAAAAATAAATAAATGGTTTCCCATTACATCCCATGAAAGGACCGGGGAGAACTTCTCACAACCACTGAGCTGTGCGCTTTCCAGTTTTCACTCACTGATTGGGACCTACAGTTTTACACCGATTCCGAACGGTATTTTGAGAAGCTTTTTCATGGCTATATACTTGATAGTGTCGCCGTCACTATGCGAGGTGACCGCCGCCGAAAGAGATTTGAAGGTGGTCAGAGCAGGGTTCGAACCCAGGATCTCATGCACACTACCCATTGCACCACCGACGGTGTGGTTATGTTTCATTAATAAAGATTTCAACAAATGGATCAACTGGAACGGCCGCTTTGTGGAGAGTACATTTATTTTTTAAGTGGGCTGCGACTCTGTTAGCTTTTTTTATGAGCTATCAGACTTGTGAATAGGGTTATTTGATTTCGGTATCCTCTTGCGTGACCGTGAAGTGTATGAGATGCATGCCGATATTGACATAGTTGTGCGGATCAAAATAACGCTATTTCGCTGGGTAGGCCATGTCAGTAGAATGGACGGAGACGAACGAGCATGGAGGGTTTTCGAAGCAAGTCTAAAATAGGAAGACCAACACTCTGCTGGAGAGATCAGGTTGAAAAATCCCTGCGTACACTTGGTATTACCAACTGGAGAGATAATGCAAAGTACGAATTGCTTGGCGAAATATATTATATTCGTTTTGTAAGGTCTGAATGGTGTTTTAATTTTGCGTCTACACTGAACGGAAAAGCATCGTCACACGGATGAAAATTTTCATCACCCCAACAACTTTTGTCATCGAAAGTGAGCTAACGTTTCATTCCCGCTATGAAAATGTGTTCATCAACTGCTAATTGTTCGTTACTGTGGTGAAAGTATGGTTGTTGCTGCAATGAATTTCCTTCATTATTGCAACGAATTTCTTTCGTTGGTGCAATGATTTTGGTTCATTGTTGCATTGACTAGGTATAATTCTTGCAAGGAATTTGCTTCATTGCAACGAATTTGAGTCATTGTTTTAATGAATATGTTTCATTACGACAATGATTTTGTTTCATTGCTGCAATGAATGTTTTGAAGTGTGTTTGAAATTATTTATTGACAATTGTACATAAATACACTATTAGTATTACATTGCAGGTGGTTTGATAAAATTTTTTTTAATTTTTATTTCGAAACTCTATTTGCTAAATAGATTGTATTCATTCCATGTTGAAACACTCGTCTGGAGAAGATTGTGGTAGTCGAGGAGTTGAGTGTTATTGTGGCCGTCATATTCAGGTCCTGCAATTAAAAACATGTACGAGGAATTTATTGTTAAGTTTTCTAGTTAAGATATGTACATATCTATATCTGTACTTACCATGAACATAATCTCTACTCCCGTATTCTGTACTCCTTTAACATAGCACCACATCATTGTTTTGTTAAATCATGCAAGGGTTAAGGGTTTTGATATTCAACTGTAGCGCAAAATCTCCCCGTCATTAAGCCAGTGATCTCCTCTATAGGCATTTTCTTCAACTGCTCTTGTGTTTAGTTCAACCAAATTTGTTAAAATTTCGATTGGATTCATTTGACTGTTTCTTTGAATTCTTCGTTTTCATTGACTTCGACTGTCCGCACAAATGTATGTTTGTCTTTCGTTTTTTTCTGAATCCAAATACCAACACAAGGAAACAGGCGCGACCGAATTATGATTAAAACACAAACATTTTGTTGCGACTTGTACCATCACTCGCATACACACACACATAAGTTCAGTTACATATTTTGGGGTAGTTTTTCTGCTATCGATGCGTCAGTTTCTTTGCTGTCGTGTTGCTCCTTCCATTCTGTTTATTTATATATTTGATTTATAGATTCTCAAGTTACACCAACGACCACAGCAAATACATAATTACACAATTTAGTTATTACAATAAAAGATTATTACTAAGTATGAGTAATTAGTCTGTTTTAACAAATTTATTTAAATTATTGCGGCAGAGAAATTGTTGCAATGGAACTGATTTAAGAAGTGTACGCGACCCACCACTCACGCTCACCATTATCTCTTGCTGGCCTCTTTTTTACTCTCACTCATTTTTTCGACTGCTTCTCTCTCTATACTATCATAAAAATTAGTTTTAGTCAAATTACTAATGAGTCAATAACGAAATTGTTTCGTCAACTAAAAATGCTGACAAACCTCTAAAATAAATAAGTAATAAATATAATCTATAAAAAGTAAGAGATAAACCAAATATCAGTAGTTTAAAACTCATGCATTTACTTTTTTTAACATTCAACCCATTTTTCTACAAAATTCAAAATAACTAAAATTTTTGAAGGAACGAAAAGTAAGTTGTTGCAGCAACGAAATGAAAAATGAAAAATGCAATTTTTCGTTGCAGCGACTACCAAATTGTCGGTTATACGACACTTTTCACTATAACAACGTAAAAATATTAACGAAAATGTTTCATCCATGCGACGAAGCTTTTTTCTTCAGTGTAGGCGGACTGTAAATGGACGAGATATTCACGGGTCCATGTATTCACGGGTCCAATAGTATTTGTTTACTGAATTTCGTTTGAACAAAAGTGTTGAGTCTGCTGATATGTAATATTATCCCTAATTAGAATGGCTGACCAACTGTGAGCTGTTCCAGCAGGATGATTTCATGTAAGTATGTTATCTATTATACTTATATTTATATACTTATATTTCTATATATACTTATATTTCGTTGAATTTCTGAAATAATTCGACTTCCAACACATGATGGTTAAGACGTAGTTGATTGCATGAGTTGCGTGTGGCCGTCGTTGGTGCAATGTTTAGTGTGGGTGCCTCTTGTACATGAGATCCTAGATTGGAGCCTTGCTCTGGCCACCTTAAATTTCTTTCGCTGGCGGTCACCTCGCATAGCGACGGCGCCAATATCGGGTATTTAGGCATGAAAAAAGCTTCTCAAAATACCGTTCGGAACCGGTGTAAAACTGTAGGCCCCAACAAGTGAGGGCTAAATGAACAAATGTTTTTTAATATACTTTATTACATACACCCAATCAGTACATACATATCTAAGCCGGTCTTGACCTACTGCGAAGAATTCCACACATTCGTTTTCCTTCTCTCTATGCAAATCAAGAGGCATTTTTTTAAGAGAAACACCAAATAACTCTATGTGATATAAATACAAACACATTTTGTTGGCATAGACGACAACACTGTTGCCGCTGCTGTTAGACATGCTTGAAAAGTTAGACATCAGCTATACTGCCAGCAACATTTTAACCAGAGAACTTGTGTGTTACATACATACTAACGTTTAGGAAAAATAGTTGTGGTTTGTTATTTTACGCCACAGATACATTAACTTGTCTTAAATGTGAATGTGAATGAAAGTGGTGGCTCTAAGAAGCCAAGTGTCGCATATTTTTGCATCACATTGTTATGCATTTATTTGCATATGCACGTGTGTATGTAGAGGAATTATTTATTTTTTACGCATGTTTATTTGCATGAATATGAGTAAAATGCATATTTGAACATAATTGCGTAAACATTTAGATATACATACTAGTAAACCTGACATGATGGCAGTTGAATGTATTTATTTTTGTACACATACATACTCGTATATACATATATGTTGATGGACTTGCAAAAAAAGCGTAGTAAGTAAACATTGCCCTGGGTTATGTTAACGTATACTGAATAAAAATACGTATCTTCTAGGAAATATTAAAATATACGTATGTAACTCTATGTGTACATTTTAGATATGAGCAATGCTTTATACAACGGATCTCTCTATTCCTGAGATGCCTATTGGTGGATGTTTCTTTCTCCGCCAAAACGTTAAATACTTGCTCACAAGATGGAGGTTTCGGCGGTTGCAACTTGAACTGCAAAAAGATAATTAAGGTTTAATTGTTTTATTTTACATCAGATACATTGCTTCGGTTAAAGGTGTAAAAGCATCACGAAACAAACAAATTTCCTGTAGTAGGAAAGTGATGAATGGTGATAATACTACAATCTTTTACAGTAAAGGAAAAAATGGAGAATGTTATCAATAAACTTAGGAATCTAGATAATAATAGGTTTGTTTCGGTGTTTATTTAATAGTAAACTTAGTACCAGACAGTTGAAACAAATATAAAGAGTTTTAACAAAAGATCTCTCCCGGAGAGATTGAGTTTTAAAAAGTTCTGGAACGAAAAAATATTAGTAAATGTGGTAAACATAATGTAAGGAATTGTTCTATAACATGGTACTACTCCGCAAAGTTGATGAGAAAATCTCCACCACTGTGGAATCGACTAAACCGATATTACGATGCGGTCCCAAAACTAGTTGAGCTAACAAAGAAGACACAATAAAGTTGGAGAAAATTTTCTTTATTTTTTAACATAACCTCCTTTTTGCTCTATATTAAATAATTATTTTTAAGAAGAGGTAATATTTTTAAGCAGAAGTACTTTCTGTAAGAAAAAGCGATAAGAGTATAACTTTTTTTACAAAGAAGTACTTTTATAAGAACAAGTACTTTTTAAAGAAGAGGTACTCCTTTTTTTTAGTTTTTAACAAAATATAATCAAAAAAATAATATAATATTTTCAGAAAGCCTACTTATCTCAAGAGATAAAGTTAATATTTTATTTTTAGGAAAAGGTACTTTTAAGAAAAGGAATTTTTGTAAGAAAAGGTATTTTTTATAACAAAATATTTTTTTGAAGCAAATGTTTTTTTAAAAAATGGTAATATTTTTAGAATTGGTCCATTTTCAAGGATAGGTAAATTTTTAAGAGTGGGTAGATAGTAGATATTATCCTATTAAATGAGACAAAATTAAACCATAGACACAATGCAATATTTAATAATTATAAAATCATAAGCAAATATCAAATTGATGCAACAAGGGTTGGGGGAACTGCTATATTAACCAAGAATAACATACAATACTACAGTCACGATAACAAAAGTAGATATTCTCTAGATGCTTTAGAGACATGCGGCATAAAGATACCCGTTGACTGTGGCTACGTTTTAGTTATTAAATATGCGTACTATCCGGCAGGCAATATAAATTCAATACGAGCCTTGCTAGTCAGTGTTTGTGTTATTTGATTTTATGAATCTTCAAAATTCAAATAACTACTATGTACCAGCGGCAGACTTGAACTGCAAGCACATAGAATGGGTTAATACTGTTAACAACGCAAAAGGCAATAACCTTAAAAAAAGTCAACATCGAATTCGTTACACTTCCAACATGTTCAGCAAAGCCTGCTTTCCTTAGCCGTAATTATGTCATATTGCCTTCCATTGAAGCCTGCACACTTCACAATGGCATGACTATCACAAAGCCAACATGAAAGAACACAACCCTCATAACGTCCCTGACTGTACAAATCTAGTAATAATTACCACATCCTAAAAGTTTGCAGAATAATACTGGGTTGTATAATGGGTTATAGCATAATACGGTTAAAAAAAGTTGTTTACAATTTTTTCATTTAGCCACTATCCCGCAACGTGCGATAAGCAACTTCGTTCCAATAATATCACAAAATAAGTAATAAATATCAACAATAGCTCTTAAGGTAGTGATGTTACTTATCAAATGTATTCGGTTATAACAAACTCTGTACAAGAAGAACAGCACTAGTAAAGTACGACAATCAGTAAACATACCTTCGATGTTGTACTTGTCGTAAGTTAGTTTTATAGACAACAACAAAATTCGTACAACTGTTCTGAATTCTGAATTTTTTCTTTCCAGCCAGTGAAATTCCGACCACTCCGAAAAGGAGCGTTTATGGACTACCATAGCCGTCATTTAAGGAGTGCTTGTGGAGTGCTCTTATAAAAGGCGTGCAAAAGAGACCCGCATGGGATTGGCTTAGAAACGTTGAATCATATTCTCATTTTATTATCTTTATACTCATACAAAGGAGCGTGTAGGAACTCCCACAGCGCTCCTCAAGGGAGTGTTTGCTGACTGCGCCTATAAAGGTCGTCCGAAAGAGCCCCGCATGGGATTCTTTTGGGAGCCTCAGATCATGAGAACCTCCTCTAAAATACCGAAAGAAATTTAAAAAAAATTCTATAAAAATAAAACAATCATTGAAATATACACATACTTATGTACTTAAAAAAATAAATAAATAAAAGGTTTCCCATTACATCCCATGAAGGGATTGGGGAGAACTTCTCACAATCACTGAGCTGTGCGCTTTCCAGTTTTCACTCACTGATTGGGACCTACAGTTTTACACCGATTCCGAACGGTAATTTGATAAGCTTTTTCATGGCTAGATACTCGGTAGTGTCGCCGTCACTATGCGAGCTGACCGCCGCCGAAAGAATTTTATTTTTTTTTTGAAGGTGGTCAGAGCCGGGTTCGAACCCAGGATCTCATGTACAACAGCCGCGCACACTAACCATTGCACCACCGACGGCCACAACTTATGTACTTAACTTTCTAAAAATAATATTTTAAGAAAGTCAGATTGTATTGCAGAGAATATTGAAGCTGCCTAATGAATGTATTAATATTTATACCCCACCCATATATGTATATCATTTGTTATGGAAAAAAATTACGCATAGAATGAGCCATATTAAACCTTTGGTATCTATGGACGAAATTCTATCTGTCTGTCTGGCCGGCTGGCTGGTCAGCACGATAACTGCCGTCAATTTTTACCGATCACAATGAACTATTTCCAGTGACTATTATTTGTCCAAAGTTAGTTTGGGATAGTATTAATAATTGATTACTGTGCCATACGCACTTTCGCACCTCCTATACAAAATTTGGGCGTATTTCCGGTTGGCCAAATCGATGTCTTCAATAAACAACAACTGATCCTAATAACATTTACTGATCAATATTTGGGCAAAAGCCACTTTGTAATAGAAAACTAGCAACTCCGCCATGCTCATTTTTATAACCCAGATAAATTCTTCAAAACCACTTAGGATCCTAACTAAGTTGGGCATTAAAGAATATTTAGTCAATCTGCTACTGAATATGGTCACAATAGAGGCGTTTTTAAACAGATCTCGGACGCAGAGTATTACTTCGGTTTAGGGCATATTTAAGTCGGTTCCCGCGACTGAAATTTATATGCTGGTTTTGATGAATTATAAACTGATGGGCACGTGGGGAAAGCAAGACTGTTTTGTTTGATTGTTTTCGAATGATTTTAGTAGACATTTTCGAAAATTAAAAGCGTAAAAAGGAGTTAGTGCGGAGTTAACTGAATTGATCGCTCTGGGATTCCGAAAGCACTCATTTATAGGAGTCCGCAAGAGGCCCTTGCGTGTTATCTAAATGAGCGTGTAGGAACTCCAAAAATGATAATTTAAGGAGTCCACAGGTTGCACTTTTTTCATATATTTTGAGCGTTCTGTTTTGTCCCTCGGTTATGGTCGGTTGAGACTCCTTTCGGTGCCTCCTTAGTAGCATTAGCGCACTGTGTGGGGAGTTCTATCGGTGCACCTTGCGGACTCTGTTGGTTGGCTGGGTTATAATAACTAATACACAGGCTATTATGAGGCAGCACAAATCAAAGCCAAAATCTGGTATATATGAATTGTTTTTAAATCGCCCGGTTCCACAACTATGCGTTTTTATTGTCTGAGCAAATATTTACTTATTTATCCGGTACCAAAAAACCAACCAGGTCGATGTTTTACTTTATCTCTCCAGTTTGTAAGACTACGTGTGCGCAGGGATTCGCAGTGGAATCTTGGTCTTCTTATTTTTCGTCTTCCTTCGAGTGCGGTTTCGAAACCCCTCATACTAGTTCGTCCTTCATCCATTCTACTGACATGGTATAGCCATCGCAATCGCGTTAATTTTATCCACTTATTTGCGCCAATAACGGGATATACCTTATAGAGCTCATGGATCATGCGTCACCGATACTCGCCGTTGTGCACTATAGGACCATACATTTTTCGAAGTATTTTTTCTCTCGAAGACTCCTAGAGATGTTTCTTCTGCTTGCGACAAACCCCACGGTTCTACGCCATAAAGCAAGACAGGTTGTGTGAGAGTCTGATGTGGCTGGACTTTTGTTACTCAAGAGAGGGCTTTATCTCGAAAGTGCTTTCTTAGCCCAATATATCATCTATTCGCACGCACAATTCTTCTTTTAATCTCAAGGCTTACGTTGTTGTATTTGTTTACAGAAGATCCGAGGAATATAGGTTCGTCTACCACCTCGAACTTATAATGGTTATCCACGTTCGCGCTTTGGTCTAATAGCGTGGATGTCCTGTTTGTTGAAACCATTAATTTTGACTTGTCCTCATTTACTGTCAGACCGACTTTAGCTGACTCCTTCTCGATTCTCAAAACACTTCTAACTTCTCTTATTGTGCGCCCAATGATATCTAATGATATCACAATACGTGTGACGCATTTTGCCTTTGCTGCTGCTGCTTTTATTGATAATAACTGCAGCTTTTCTCAGAATTATCTAAATTAGATGTTAAGGAGATGGGACGATATGGAGTCGGCTTGCCGGAGAAATCGGTTAGTTTCGAAAGGTTCGGTAAGTTCCTTAAAATCTTTCATTGCTTATTTGGTGTTCGTCAAGATCATCCTGCAAAGGCGTACGACTTTTGAAGGAAAGCCAAACTTAAACATTGTCCCGTAGACTTTCTTCCCTATCGGGCTATTGAAAGCCCCTTTATAGTCGACAAATATTCAGATTATAGGTGTCGGTTTGTTTTTCATGGCGTAGTGTGAAAACCTGATCAGTTGTCAATAGTCGAGGCCTAAACATTATATTTGTTAGAACCTTATATGCTACGGATAAAAGGTTTATTTCACGGTAATTGGGTACAGAATCTCGGGTCAACTTTTTAAAATGTGGGGCGTAGTACTCTGCGATTCCAATCGCAAGACATGCATTCATATAACCAAATTTTGCTAATGAGATGATACTAGCACCTTATCAGCTCATCGCCGCCACCCTTAAACAGCTCCATCGATAAGCCATCGGCTACTACGTCGTTGTTTTTCTTAAGCCAGGCAATAGGTGTTCAGACCTCGTCTTGGTTAGGGGGGGCAATCAGCATCGTCGTTCAAATTGTGATCGATTGTTTCGTCGTCGTGGGATAACTCGGGTACCATTAGCGCGGATATATCATCTCTCCATATTCCCAACATACTCAGCACATCTGCGATGAGATTTCCGTTCTTGCGCTTACATAAGCGGGGCCCTACACAATTCCCGTAAATTCTGCTCTTGTCTTTTGACGGAATATCCGGGCTTCGTCCTTCCTTCGGTAGTTCTCAATTTTGTCACTCTCGCACTTACCGCACTGCCGTTTCTTACGCCTATAGAAACGGTTTAAGCATTGCCATACGTGCAGCGGTCTTTTCGTACCATGGTTTGTTGCGAAGCTCATTTTCAAATCCAAGTACGGTTGCCGTGGCAGATTTTATAAACTCATCGATAGGGGTGGGTTCCACGCCAAAAATTACAAGAGCTGTGGCTACCTCTGGTAATTGCAGCTTTCCGCTGTCTAGCTTACTCTGCGTCTGGTTTCGTACGACTTTCGCTTTACTTAATCCAGTGCGAACCTTTGCAGCTACCATGTGGAAGTCAAACTATATGTTATCTCCTCGGATCACTTGTACGTCCATTACACTGGACGAGAGCCTTCCATCAATTACCAGTAATCAATGTGATTCTTTGATTTTGCTCAGCGGATACCCAAGTAGTCTTGCGGATGCCTTTATCCTCGAATATTGTACCACTAATGACCATGTTTTTTACCGCGACAGAGTCAATCAATCATACCGTTGTCGGAACTGTCAGCATTTAGACCAAAAATTCCAATAGTTGGATGGACAACACTTTCCCTACCTGACTTTAGCATCAAAGTCTCCTAGTACAATCTTAATGTCATGGCCATGGTAGCGGTCGTACGTTTCCTCTAGACGCTTACAGAATATATCTTTGGCATCATCATCGTTCTGTCGAGGCATGCATACAAATTAGGGAATTATGAAACAATTTCGCTTTTATGCGGATTGTGGCTATCGTATACGTTCACTCACAATAGTTCCGGGTTTTATGGTCCTTTTCCCGCGAAAGCTGAACCAAGAAGAGTATTAATATATACGCAAGAGTATAAGTGGGCTGGTCTTACAGGCACTTAAATTAACCATAAGGCATATATTCGCAGTACAGTCTTAGGACGTTGGGAGAGAAGACGAACTCTAGAATAAGATATAGAAAATGTTAAATGAATATATGGACAAATAAAATTTAAATTCTAAAAAAAAAAACTCACAATAGTGAACCTAGAGGCAAATGCGCAACCAAATTCATGTTTTTTCTCATGGTAACTGTAGTATACGTATGTCGCAGTTTCTGTTTCTTGTGCAGCCATGTCCTGCCCATCGAATTTCCGGGATTGCGGTAATGTCAGCCTTAAAACTCTGGAGGACAACTGCCAATTGGATGCATGCACGGGATATATATAGAGTTCTCACATTCCAGGTGCATATCCATGAATCGTGGTCCTTATAACGTTTGCGGGGGTCGTCAACATATAGGTGTTGTTTATGTTTTCTCTTTCGTTTTTGTATTTTCACTGCCATTATGAACGGTGGCGGGAGGCAAACCCAGTCCACCGGGTTTTTGCATTTTATCTACTTCCAGCATATTTGATTGCAGACGCCCATTATGGATAAGATGCTGACCGGGATGCAATATGTCGAACCTGGATTTTCTTCTTTTGGTTTCTATCCGCCGTTGGCCCATATATTTGGCTCATCCGCCTTCTAAAAGACAAAAGAATATGCCCGATAGCTTGATGAGCTTCACTGACATCAGTCACCTACTAAGCCTGAGACAGATCAGTGATCGCATAATCAATCACGATGCTAATTTATTTTCGCCTTCTCACTCTAGATTGGGGGAACTAAAAAAGAAACGAATCGGATCAGCTGTTCTCTCGCTATAAAATGTAGTAGAGGAGCTTTGATCCGCTAGTCTCTCTCTTTTCATAAGTCGATACCCAAAGTGCAGTACTAGAGAACGCACTACATCACGCAACCGCCGAGTACGTCGCTCGACACGTGGACCGGGCGCAAGCGGCGCACTCGCCTCTTCCGCCAGCTGTGCCATACCTTTTCAACACTTGACAATGACAACTCATTTTTTTGGCAATATGTAACTACTATAATAATTGATGGAATTTTACCTTATATGGCATTATTTCCATCTTGACTGTTGATCATGTATGGTCTTATTTCATTTCGACTATGAAAATAAAGCCATATGGCCTTATTTCTCAGAGCGATGAGAAATAAGACCATATGGCTTTAATGTCTATGGCTTTATAACATGTCACCTCTTCTAAATTGGTTGGTGCTTTTGGCAACAATGGATTTTTAGTAAGGCAAACAAAGACAAAAATAAACATATTTCAATCAATATCAATATTTCTCCCTATTATATTTTTCTTTAAAAAATCTAAATTCCATTTAACTCCCACTGTGGCCATTATTGACTTCAATGTCCCATATACACATTACCATAAGTATTGTACTCAACGTGCTACAAGTGTTTCACTCCAGTTTCATTTTCAATATATATGTACATAGATATGTTAAATATGTATGTATGTATATTTATATACTTTGCCTACATATTTACGTATGTTTAGGAACACTTATACAACTGCCTACGCACATAATGTACAAGTGTAATTATATAAATTATTCATATAATGCGAGACAAGTGTTAATACACATTTTAATTTCAGCCGAAATATATATTTTTATTATAAATTTAATTTCACTTTCATTGAAAATTAAATGTAAATTGAAATTTAATTCATTCAATTATTTTTTTAATTTAAACTTAAACACTTTCTGATTTTTAATATAGAACTCAAATAATGACCTTCTTGCGGTCTGTCCTGGATTCATTTAAAATGTTTAATTACTATTTTACAATTAAATCGATTCTATCGTTGCTTTTTATCAACTGGTCATATATAGTACGTTTATATTCTTGTATCTTTTCGTTTTCTGTAGAAACGTTACTTGTACTTGGGTGCAGAAGCGGATGGATTGTTTTGGGGCCCTGTACAATAGTAGGCCTCTTCACAATTTGATGAATATTTAGCAAAAGTGTATGATGGGTTGCCTTCTGCCAACGTTATGCAGGCAATGAAAATTCACAAGAAAAGGCAACGAACAAACCCCCTAACTGTTGACGACATTCGTAAACGTTATAAGGACCACGATTTAAGGATATGAGGTTGGAACGTAAGAACACTATACAGGACGGGTGCTCTGTCCACGAATATCCTCGAAAAATATAAAGCTGCGATCACAGCTATCCAAGAAATGCGTTGCACACGATACAACTGCCATATTTACTGCCATGAGTGAAAGCACGAATTCGGGTGTGGATTTATAGTTGGCAAGAGACTGTGACACCTGGTTTCAAGGTTTCAACACCACGCACCGACAGAGGATAAAGACGATGAGGCCATAGGATCATTTTATATGCGTCAGGAGGAAGTATACGAACGCTGCCCTGACCATGGCATTAAAATTAATCTATGCGTTTTTAATGACAAATTGGGAAAGAAAGTGTATTTCGACCAACCGCCAGTCCACTTGATACCACTTCCGATAGGGGAATAAGACTAGTAGACTCCGCAGCTCAAAAGAACATGGTAGATAGTAGCACACGCTTCTCCTGATCAGAGAATGTAGAACCAGATTGATATCTTGGCAATAGTTGGCAGGCACTCTTCTAGTGTAACGAATGGACGTGTGATTCGAGGTGATAATATCGACTCAGATCATTACCTGGTTGCTGCGAAAGTTGACACAAGACTGAGCAAAGAAAAAAACGTACCCAGCCGAACACCGGAAAACCTATATATCGACAAACTGCAAATACCGGAGATATCAAAGCCCTATCAACAAATCCTCACTTTCCTGATAGGGCAGAATACTCCCCTTCCCAAGTACCTAGAAGCGCATCTCCCATTCTTTGGAATCCGCTGCATGGATTAAACTTGGCTACCAAAAACCGCAGGAGAATAAGTTATGGTACGACGAAGAATTTCGAATTGCAATTGATGAAAAAGACGCCATCAATGGCAACGTGCTGTGATCGAGAGCTATAGGAGGCTGAGAAGGGAGGAAAGCCAAAAATTTAGTGGAAAAGATTGCGGAGGGAGGAGAGAGAGAGTGAAAACCCCGAAATATGCTGGCTGAATATTAAATCCCGAAAATTTGCCCATTGGGTAAGAATATCGGATAATGGGCTGCCCTCCTGCAAGAACACCAATACGAAACTGGCAACAGATAATCAGTTTGCGCTAAAAATGTGGAGAGACCTCTTTCCAACACTACTCCACTCAGATTCTTTCACTGAAGATTAGGAAGTAATGATTGTGGAAGACAGTCTAAAGCGTACCCTCACATTGTCAAGGCGAGATTAATCCAGTAACAGCTGAGCTTTTTTAAACCAGTAACAAAGGACTGATAACCCACATGCATCAGCATATATGTGGTATATAGTTAGGGGAATCTATGCCAGACGATTAGAGTCTCAGTGTGTTATGTCCTGTACTCAAAAATGTTGATCCGAGTGTACGTTCCAACAATCGCGGTTTCACTCTTTGCTTCATCGCGTATACGGCTTAGTCGAGCGTATTATGTAAAAGACTAAAGCCAATTGTTGGAAACCTGATTGGATCGCGTCAGTGTGATTTTAGACCAGAGATTCCACGACTGACCAACTATTATCGCCACGCCAAAACCTGGAGAATACCCTCGAAAAGAAAATCGATACATACTATGATCTTGTCGATTACAACACTGCTTTCGATAGCCCCGTAGAGCGAAAATTGTACGAATCTATGTCTGATCTTGGGATTCCGGCAAAACTGCCCCGCCTTTGTAGAACGACGCTGGCCAACACCAAATCAACAGCGAGGTTGGGAAAGGAGCTCACCGAACCATTCTGTACCAAGCGAGGATTGAGACAAGGCGACACACTTTCGTTCAATTTCTACAACAACAAGACCATCAGCCCATTACAGCCCATTACAGGATCAGCGAAGGTTGGTCTTGCTGTTAATTAGGGCAACACAAAATTAGACAATTGTAAGGGCAATCGTAAAGACACGGACGGAAATCGCATCGCATATATGCATAGCTTTTTGGGAATATGGAGAGATCAGTTCTTCGCGCTATTGGTGCCTGAGATATATAATGACGATGGGACAACTGATCACAATTTACGCGACCACGTCGATTGTCCCCTCATAACCAAGACGTGGTCAGGGCAAAAATTGTTCGGCTTAATAACAACAAAGCTGCAGGAGCCAACGGATTACCGGCGGAGCTGTTTAAGGTTGGCGGCGATGAGTTGATAAGGTAAGCATCAGCTCATTAGCAAAATTGTGTTAGATGATTGCATGCCCTGCGATTGAGGTCTCAGTGTGATATGCCCCTATCTCTGTTTGTGGGGGGTCTCTGTACAAACGGATGTGGAATAAGCGAGTTATACATGGCATTGAAGGTTCTATGAAGTATAATGAGTGAAAAAGTAAGACCAATTATCCCTTTCCTGATTAGGCCATACAAGTGTGGCTTTATCCCGGAAAATCGACAAGTGACCAGATTTTCACGCTTCGCCAAATCCACGAGAATACCCACGAAAGACAAATCGACAACTATCATCTATTTGTCGGCTATAACGCGGCCTTCCACAGCCCGATACGTGAGAAACTCTACGAAGCATTATCTGAGCTTGGTATTCCTGCAAAACTATTACACCTTTGCAGGATGACCTTGACGAAAACCAAATCCGCAGTGAAATTTGGTAAGGACTCATGCACTCATGCAAAATACGGTTCCTGCACTTAGCACTACTTCTGCTGATGGCTACTTGTCTGACTTAAACGCATACTTGTATTAACTATTCAGCATATTTAACTTTCGCTTAAGATAATTCACAATATGTTGTGTTTAACCCTATGCGTGTGCACATTAATTTTAAAAAATTATCGAAAATAATATTTAAATTGGTAAATAAGAATTTATAATTGTATGGTATTTAAGGTTGTAATTACGTATAAACAACGGGTTTATACTGTATTAAACCAGAGAATCAATTTCCAAGTAAATATCTTTAGCACTATGGTACACATATTTAATGGTCCAAGGAGACAACACTTATTAGCTTGATTGTCCTCTTCCGTACATGATCTAGAAGCTCTAAGGTGAGCATACCACCATAACAGGCATGACAGCCATATCCCATCTTCACATTCCACTTAAGGCCCTTGTCTTACAAAATTCTAACTCCATCACAATTTTTTCCATTTTCTACACGACCTATCTCGTTTCTTTATCCTACACCAACACAGCATAAGGGATTTCAAGTGCATTGTATTTAATTAAATTTCCTAACACGTTCCTAACATCTATCCATTTGAAAGTACCATAATTTACCTTCCAAAAAAAAAAAAAAAAAACACACACATACAACAATAAGTTTACTCCAAACATCCAAATGTGGACCACAGCTAAGCAAGGACTCGAATGAAAGTTGCATAAGATGGTACTGTCAGTGGCAGAAACCGAGAAAGGATATTCGAATATTTGCTGCCTGATAATATCTTCTTACTTTACGACTAAAGAATATAACAAATAACATCGACAAGCAGAGGCAGAATAAAACATGTAACATAATACTAGAAATTTTGCAATTATGTTCACATACTCACATAGAGAAATACACTGGAACCTACAATAATGTAAAGTATGTTTGTTGTTACCAGTGTTGCTTTTATATCCATCTGAAAATTTTAATTTGCACCATATCAAATAGATCATTTCGGTATTAATTGTTCTTTTATCCAAATTATAGGGAAATTATTTGATCATGTCACATTATAAAACATTTTAAATTTTCAACACTAATTATTCTTGTGTCATTTACAATTCAAAATCTTGAATTGTTTGTTGAAGTTGTCTGGAAATAATGATGTAATAGAAAGGATAAAGATGTCCATCTTAGCTGGTAGATATCTCGTTTGTGATCTAAATGTTTCTATAAAACCATCACAACGAAATTTTGTATTTAGTTTATGGTAGCTAGAGTGTTCAAAATAGAAGCCGAAAATCGAGAAACCGGGTTTTTAATGTAAAACAAAATTCCGGTTTTTGAAAAATTTACATTTTCTAATAACCGGTTTCACCGGATTTATTGGTACAGTAAAACCGGGATTTCTGTTTTTTCAACTAAAATACAATTACGTAATCTAAAGAAATTTCGTACATCTCATAGTGACTTATGCGACTTATGACTCAAAAAATTATTTTTCACTTTTGACTTAGAATACGTCTTACCTTACGGTATAGGGAGTCATGTCAGATTGTTATTGTTGTAATCTTTATTTCATTGATTATGAGGAAACGGCGAGATAACTTTTTTTAAACAATTTTTTGTAGGTAAATGTAATCGTTTGATATACATTTCATATTGGTTGATATCTTCCTAATATTTAAATTTCTCAAATGAAAATTGTTTAAACACATACACTCAAACATATGTGTGGTGTTTGGTTGAGTGTTTGAGTTTGTAGCGTGGACACAAACTATGATGCTGTTTCAGTGTGGACACAAACCTTCGGCTGTTGTTTTGATTGATGAAATATTGAAATTTCGTATATTTAGTTATGTATTTAAGTGAAACAAAATGTTAAATCTGAATTTGAATTTAACATGGATATATAATTATAAAAAATATAAATCAAATTGATTTGCGTCTGTTATTTATCATTTATCCTTACTCTTTTAATTGAAAACATATTTAACCTATTTTTCCTACCATAAGCTTATGTATATTATCAAAAGTAACTATCAAATAAATAAATTCATTTGCTTATGTTATTTATCATTTATTGTTATATATGTTTTCTGTCTTATCGGATGGCGTATTCTACGTTAAACTTAATGGCCGTGTCTCTGACACAGCATGCAGGGACAGTCCGTGGCCGAAGGCCTCGGACAACTGTCTGCTGTATTTGTTTTGTTGGTTCGGATAGTTTTTGAGACGCTCTTTCACATGGTGAAAAGCAGAAAATCATAACTTGCGTAGCAGTGTACTAAAAATGTAGAGAAAGAAGAGCACAAATGAAAGAAACAAAGAATTTTATTGAAAATCGAGAATCAAGATAATACATGGAGTTGAAATTGAAAAAAAATTATTGAACGCTACAAAAATGATTTTACCAAAAAAAAGGTATTTGCACAAAAAATATTTATTTAGCAATATTAAGTAAAGGGTTTTTCAACAGAGACGCTACAAAAGTAAATCGATAGGGTCAGCAAACGACGCCATATTTTTTCCCGCTCTTTTGACATTTCTCTTCAGTAAGATTTGCCATTTCATCATGAAAAAATACACGAGCCTACAACGAGTCGAAATAATTAAAATTTACTACCGAAATTTGGAGTCAGTGGCGTCAACTTTAACAGCGCTACGTCCAATTTCTGAATTTCATTTCTGGCTGAACGGCTTCTTCAATAAGCAAAATATGCATTATTGGTCAGACAGCAATCCACACGTAATCCATGAGTCATCATTGCATCCCGAAAAAATTACGGTTTGGTGCGGTTTATGGGCCGGCGGCGTCATTGGGCCGTACTTCTTCCGTGATGATCAAGACCGGCACATTACTGTGAATGCGAATCGCTACCGTTCAATGATAACCGAATATTTTTGGCCCCAATTGGATAATATGGACTTGGAGGACATGTGGTTCCAACAGGACGGCGCCGCAAGACACACAGCGAATGCCACAATGAATTTATTGGAAACCAAGTTTGGTGAACGTGTTATCTCACGAAATGGGCCAGTGGATTGGCCGCCTCGGTCGTGCGATTTGACGCCGTTAGATTATTTTCTGTGGGGCTACGTCATGTCTATGGTCTATGCCAACAAGCCAGCGACGATTGATGAACTTCGTACGAATATCGAACGTGAAATTGCAGCAGTATCGGCCGATTAATGCTTGAAACCCGTCGAAAATTGGGTTCAGCGTCTGGGCTTCTGCAAACGTGCCCGTGGTGGCCATGCAGAAGAAATCGAGTTCCATACATAATGGCATCGAACGTACTTTCACAGGAATAAAGAATTTCATTGGTATCTTAAACCGGTTTCGTTTTATTTAAAAAAAAACCTTTGTAGCGCTCTTATTGAAAAACCCGATAGTTTTCTTCGTCGCCACCCTTCCTGAAACCTTTGAAGTTGTTCGTTTTTTTGAATCTTCTCCTGGAGATGAGGTCTTGTGTTTTCTTGATTTTTGATGTGTTAACATCTATAGCGGCGTATAGGAATAAATCTATCCAATTCAGATTTTATGCTACTGCTAAAACCAGATTTTATGCTGCTGCTAAAACCAGATTTTCTGCGACTGCGAAAGAGAATAATGACGTGTTAAACAAAAATGAGCGAGCAAGAGAGTAATGAAAGAGTGGTGGGGCAGGGGTGAGGCCAAGGAAATTGTGTCTATAGCGTATGTATTAACATAATAATGTATGTATGTACATGTGTCTGTTGCTGTTGTTGAACGGAGATATAAAGCATAGCCACGCAAAATTTCATTTGCAAGCCCATGGGCTTGCGCAGTCTACGTTATGGTGGCACACTAATACGTCAGCTACTTCGTACAAAATATCTGTGATGTTGTGTGTTTGGCTGTTTCGTTGCTGTTGATATAGGAAACATGTGGTTATGTGACACACGTATACGTCAGCTACTTCGGACAAAGTATGTGTGATGGTGTGTTTTTGGTTGTTTCGTTGTTTGTTGCTATGGCCAAACAAAGCGAGTCATTTGATGTTCAGCATTGCCCGGTGTATACAAAAAACTATTATTTTGTATTTTCCAATGTAACATTTACTAATGTGTTCATAGAAATCGAACAGGTACCGTGCAGCAAAAAGGTGTTAACACATCATCCGTGAGTTCGAACACTCATTGATTTTTTTTATTGGTGTTGAATTCGCGGGTTTCTTCAGTTTTTTATTTTTTGGATCGTGATTTGACGACGAAGCTATAGTAGGACTCACTGGATAATGAACACCTTGGGAGAAATCAAATGACTAGACCTTTACAGTATCATCAGTATTGTCACTCCATTTTTGATAGTATGCACGTTGATTTCGAGCTTTATGAAGGTAATCGAGAAATTGGTTCAGCGTTTCTTCACGTTCAGGGTCAGGATTGTTTTTGGCTAGCGTAATTGATATTGTGTTCACTATTGAAGAAAACGACAATTTTAATTACAATAGATACAACTTAAAAAGACGTAAACAATGGCTTACTTACTACGATAGTAATCACAGAAATCATTCGCTGGTTTCATTACTGTAACGTAAGGTATGTATTTGGCCCATATGCGTCGAAAGGTAAAAATACTTATCTACGGTTCATTATCACCGAGTGAAACAATGTATTTTCGATAAACTGAGGCCTTTGTCTTATTAGATGGTAACTTCATTACACGAAAATCTTTGAATTTGGGTAAATGTCCTGGCAGTGGAAGAGCTAATAGATCGGCTGTATACTTTATAAATTTGACAGCTTTTTGGATATCAGATGGTTGAAACGCTCTCCGATGTGTAGATGGTTTATTTGCTAGCACATGTACCCGTTTTATGGCACCAAATGTATGAAAATGTCGAAGTAAATTTTCAAAACGTGTTCTTCTGCACGCAGGCACAAAAGGAATAATGAGCGGCAAAGAGGTAAGTGCTAAAAAGTGAACATCAATTTATGCCTTTCCACATCTTTATCTTTTTGCCTTTCATGTTCCTCCATTTCGTCATTTTTGTGTATGACACATACAAAAATTAAAGACATTTTTGGGCATGATTTATCTTACCATTTTGTAAAAAATAGCAAAGATATTCAAAAAAATAGAACAAAGTTTTCTGACATCAAATGCTCTAGCATGGACAGACGTAGTTTACCTGAACAAACTTTAAACACTGTAAAATTGTTTTATGAAGATGATGAAATCAGTCGAATCATGCCAGGGTCACAGGACTCAATTGTAGTAAGACAAGGAACTTACCCGAGAAAGTTCAAAAAAGACTAATGCTGTCATCACTTCGTGAAACATACTATGAATTTAGAAGAAGACATCCTTCAAACGGCGAAGGATCTTTATCATTGGGCTTCACAAATTTTTTAGACCTCCATAGAAGTTGCTTGTGCAGATGCTGACTACTACAATAGTCATCCTTCTCTTCTGTCGGGGCATGCACACAAATGTGGCTACAAGTTCACTCACAGGATTGAACCTAGGGACTAGATGTCGCAGTCTTTTGCCAACTACAAATCCGCAATCAAAGTTCTGTTCTTTCTCATGGCAACTGTAGCATATGCCGCGGTTTTTTCTCTCTGTGCGTAGACGTTCCCTGTCAATCGCAATTCATGGATAGTGGTAATGGAGCCTTATAACTTTTGATGACATCTGTCAATTGGCTACTTGCACCGGATCTATACAGAGTTTGATTCGAGCTCACAAGCGTTTTTGCAGATAATTTCCAAAACCAATAAATTAAAAGAATCGACGAAATCGACACCAAATAGGAGTTGTTTATGTTTCCGTTTTCGTTTCGGTATATTCACTGCTATTATGAATGATGGCGGGGAGGCAAACCCAGTCCACCGGGTTTTTGCGATTTACCTACTGCCATGCTATTCGATTGCAGACTCCCATTATGGATCAGACGCTAACCAGTATGCAATATGTCGAACCTGGATTGTCTCCTTTTGGCTTCTATGCGCCCTTGCCCCATAAGTTTGGCGAATCCGCGGTCTAAGGACAAAATAATATGCCCGATATCTTGTAGAGCTTCACTGACATCACTCATCATCTAAACCTATAACGCATCAGTGGTCGCATAGCCAATCAAGCTGCTCATATCAGCCGCTAGATAAAGAAAAATATTCTACAGTTGCCCGGTAACTACCACGTATAGGAAAAAGTCATTGGCTAATGATTGAGAACAGAATGCTCCCAATCTTTGGTTCTTGTTTACATTATGTCACTTAATAATAATTTGAAAGTATCTCACAAGGTGTAGGATAACATCACTTATAAGTAACATATATTAGTACTGGGAAATGCTGGCATTCCGTTGAATTGTTTCGAATTTGATCGGTGGCAACACTCTGTTACTTTTTTTTTTGGCTGCAAAGTAATAAAATCAATTGTTGTTGCAGATGATACTTTCCATAATAGTTGATGATGTTTGTGGTGGTTATTCTCTGGCCGATTGCGGTGTTTGTTATAGTGGTTACATTTTTTTCACTTAAACACAGCGATTTCTTTACACATATATATGGGTTATTTGGGTTATTTTACCAATTGATTTTTATGTTGCCTGTTACTGGGTTACCCTCACACAAAACACACTCTCCCAGCCACAAAATCAAACATACTACCAACATTGAATGCAAGTTTATCCCACAGACTATACGATTTGCTATAAATAAGTATTTTGTTTATAAACCAATAAATGCAAATTATGAATGCACAGAATTTAAAAATACGTGCTGGGTTTTAACATATGTTAAACTTTGCGAAACGGAGATTGTGTATTTGCCTTAGCTTGGACTTAGGAACTTGTTAATGGCACCAACTATCTATCCCATATGATGCCCGATTATACAGGGTGTTTCGAAAATGACCATCCTATTGGAAGATGCTCTTATTTTTGCAAATGGCCGCCAATGTCAAATCTGTTTTGACATTTGTGGACTAGACAGATGTAGAATACAAGTAAACAAAGCCATGGAACGATACACTCCCCAAGAACGCGGAATAATCGTGTCTATTTTTTTGCGTAACAATTCGTCTGTGGTATTAGCGCAGCGCGAATACCGTCGCCGATTCCCCCGCCGTCCGTCCGACACCCGACTGCGCAAACCTTAAAGATTATGGGACCACACGAGACGTTGCCAGGAGTGGCCGGCCCCAGAGCGCCCGTTCTGCCGAGAATATCGCCGCTGTTGCCGAGGATGTCGAGATGTCGCCGGAAACGTCGACCAGACGTCTTGCCTCGCAATTAGCCAGTCGGCGCTGTGGCGAATTTTGGTCAAAGACCTGCGCATGTTCCCATACAAAGTCCAGTCCGTGCATCAGCTGCTGCCTGTCGACCGCCAAACGCGTGTAACCTACGCCCAAGCCACCCTCAATCTCGTGGACGAAGTGGACGATTTTTCCACCAAAATCATAATGAGCGATGAGACTCATTTCCACCTCAGTGGGTACGTGAGCAAGCAAAACTATCACTGCTGGGGCAACGACAATCCACAAGTGATGCACGAGGAGCCATTACACCCGTTCAAAGTGACTGCATGGTGCGCTGTTCACGCGGGAGGATTCATCGGGCCATTTTTTTCGAGAAAGCCGCTGGTCAAACGACAACAGCTGTAGGGCCATTTTAACCGAGTTTTTCTGCCGCAATTCGACGAATTAGGACTGGAGGATATGTGGTTCCAACAGGACGGAGCAACGGCACACACTGCGCTAGCCAGAACTGATATTCTGAAGGCGGCGTTCCCGGGTCGCCTCATCTCTCGTTTTGGTGATTTGCACTGGCCCGCAAGCTCGCCCGATTTAACCGTTCCAGACTTTTTTGTGGGGTTTTTTGAAGTCCCGTCTTTAAGTGAACAAGCCCGAGACCGTGGAAGCCCTCAAGATCAACATTCGACACGAGTGTAAGAATCAGTCGCCCGAAGTTCTCGCCGAAGTGATGAGAAATGCCATAAAACGAGCCCGTATGGTAATCAATTGTGACGGCTCCCATTTAACCGATATCATCTTCTCAGCTTAACCAATAAAATTCTAAAGGTTCAAGTAAACATAATCAAAAAACAGAATCGAAGTTTTTCATTTAGAAAAAAAATGAGAGCCAAACAACATCGGATGACTTCTCTTGAAACACCTTGTATTATAACACCCGCCAAGGATCAAGTCAGTAGAATTCGTCAGTTTTAAATTGTGCTCCTTCCGTATCTTTTTCTTCTTTTATTGCACATTCGTAATCTGGATATAAGCGATCCTTCAACACAATTAACATAGGGAGTACCACCCTAACTTAATTTAGGATGAAAGTTGTTAAATGTTGCCAAAATATGTTATTATTGCTTATGATGACAAGGTATGTTTTCAACAAGAATGACTTCTAATGGGATTTGCAGCTTCCCCGGTTGTTGCTGATAGTTTTATGGAGAATATACTTGATTCGTGCATAGAAGAGCTGGCCATAAAACCGAAAATGATCCCCAAATATGTAGACGATTTATTCCGTATATAGATAATATTCTATATAGAATATAGATAATATTTCTATAGATAATATTTTGACAACAGTTAATAATTTTCATCCTAATATTAGGATTACAATTGAAGAAGAGTGTGAATCAAGGCTTCCTTCCATGGTAATAAGAAATGAGGAGAATTTATTAGTGTATTGGTACCAAACATTAACATCTTCTGTGAGGGTTATCAATTATAACTCCAATCACCCGAAATTAATCGTTATCAACACCAATGCAAATGCGTCCACAGTGTGTTGTGTATTTCGGAGTGGTGGAATCATTTGACCATTTTTTTTCGCAAATTTCGGACTTTTCATGGGCTGAAATGGAGGATATGAACTTGGATAATCTTTGGTTTCAGCAGGGTAGCGCTTCATGTCACACGGCTGACGATACAATCGTTGAATGGTGGGCAAAGGACTAAGGACGATATTCATGTTACCAGCCGTCTTGTCGATGTTAATTGTCACCCTCAACAGAGTCCAAAAAATTATTGAAAATATAACGGACAGGATGAGCTACATCGAAACCAGCCGCGGTAGCCACATGAACGAAATCGTGTTCCATAAATAGTGACAATATTTGTTATAATTACCCAGTTGGAAATTTGGTCTTGAAGACATTGTCACAAGTATTTCCTTAGAACTATGTCAGTAGGTGATGACACTGTATATAAGACATATTCTTGACATATCACTAGACATAAATTGTGAAGGGGATGATAATCTATTCCAATCTATGTGAGACCGTCCTATTGATTTGTCACCCCTTTTTCATGGCTGACTCTTATTAAGCCAATACTGAATGTCGATTGAGGATGTCTTCACCATTTGTCAACTAGATTTTAAAAATTTTCAAAACTCCATAATGAAAAATTTATATTTATTTGTACTTATAGTTACGAAATATATTCCATACGTTTTCAGAATTTGTATCAAAATATTTGAAATTTGTTAGAAAGATATGCAGATTTTCAGAGCATTATAATTATGTATGTTACCTTATCTTTCAGATTTTATTGAATATCGTGCAACGGAACAGATATATACCCATGCACATATACATGAATTCCAATAAATATAGGTACTGACCCGAATTAGTATATTTAAAGACGTCTTGAGTAACTGACCCACCGATGAATAGCTACTCAAGACGTCTTTTGTACATGTCGTAAGGTGATCGCCACTGTTGACAGACTGTGTAAAATTGGTAATTGGTGGGGGTTTCTTCGAAATATCTGGACATATGGCTACAGTTCCTTTAGGGCATGGTTCTATGGTCAATTCTAAATAGTACACAACCATTTGTTTCCTAGAAATTATAGGTGAACTAAGAAAAAGGAATCTCCCAAAAAGCAATCAGTCAACCCCCAAGAACAGCTATCGCGACAATAGTTACACTAATACAACGGCTCAAACAAACGCGTACTTGACCAGCAGAACATTGCATTTATGGGTCTTCAGCCTCACTGCTCCGATTTGGCACCTAATTTGGCACCTCTTGTACATGAGATTCTGGGTTCGAACCCTGCTCTGACCACCTTAAAGAAAAATTTCTTTCGGCGGCGGTCACCTCGCATAGTGACGGCGACACTATCGAGTATATAGCCATGAAAACGCTTCTCAAAATACCGTTCGGAATCGGTGTAAAACTGTAAGTCCCAATCAGTGAGTGAAAACTGGAAAGCGCACAGCTCAGTGATTGTGAGGAGCTCTACCCTGTTCATGGGATGTAATGGGAAGCCAACTATTACAAACAATATTCCGTGGTCAACATTGATGCATTGAAAATGAATGTATTGGAGCTTCCTCATTCGTAGTATCAAAAGTGATTCGAAAATTGCTGCAAACACTAGCAAAGTGTATTGGAGAATGTTTTGGAAAATTATAAAAACAGTTGATCGTCAATGTTTTGCTTCCCATTATGAGACCAGGAAAATAAACAGCAACCCCTGTATTGCTTTAGTCCATATTAAAATTCAAATACAGTGTTCAAATTTTCTACAACTCTGATTCCTTCTAAGCACCGAAATTTTCTAAGTTTTTAACGATTAACACCGGCAGTACAATTTTCGGAAATGTGAATAGAAACTTTATGAATTGGGACAATTTAACTATCGAATTTTACCGATAAAAGTTAAAGAATTCAGGTGCAAAACTAAGTTTTGCCGACATCCTGTAAATCGTAGTTTGATTTAGAAATTACTTTATTCTTGGACCCAAATATCTTTCCGCTTAGCCGGTACTTTATGCTTAGATGTATAACATAAGTGCTGGGGGGAAATACGAGGTTGCTTTTTTATATTTCTGGTCCTGGCAATACTAGTGCTGCCAGATGCAAACAGTAACTTCAGTTGGAAAGTTTGACATTCTTTAGCATAAACATACAAACAACATTTTAACTTACGACCACTCATTTTTCTACTTACAGTGTGTTGATAAATTCATCTCAGTCAAAAATTGGAATTACCTCGTGAAAATTATCGTGCAGTGATATTTTACGATTTTCGGCGTGGATTACACAGTGACACAAATTCAAACTTTTTGGAAAACACCCGAACGTGGGTATGCAGGTTCGATAGTACTACCGGAGCTGAGTAAAACCCTATCTCAGTTTGGCTAGATTGGTTACCCAATTTTTTTTTTGGGCCCCTAAACATTTTCAAACCCCGTAGGCCCCTCGAAAAAAGTTGACATCAGATTTTGGCCAACAGTTCCTACGGTTTTGGCGGTAGCGCTTTCTACCATTCAGTAAAGTTGGAGGTAATAGTCCGCTTAACAAATTCCTAGAATAGTATATCCAAAAAAAATATCTTTTCGTTGTTTTTTTTTTCAAAAAACTTCGAAAAAAAATAAAATTTTTTCAATTTTTTTAGTCTAAGTCGGAGGGAATCCAGATTTTTTGCATACTCTATTCAGCAAAATTGTAGTATAGATACCACTGAACAACTTCTCTGAACAAACCTATGCAATCTGAACATGTCTAGGGCTATTAAATAGCTGTCAAAGCCCACTATTTACTTACAAAAATACTCTTTTTACGGGTTTTGGGCCATAGTATGCCTAGTGTTGGAGATTTATTTATTATTTTATCATATTTTTGTTATATTAATCGATAGTTTATTTTATTCATTTTTATTTCATTCAATTTCTAATAGTTTTCAATATTATAAGTATTTTGTTTTAAAATCCCTAAATATCGGGTCACCCTAGCGTCAGAATATTCTATTTTGACTAACAATCAACATCAAGCATGAAACTAGCGCTATTAAATAGCTGCCAAAGCCAATTTTTTCCTTAAAAAAATACTGTTTTTTACGGGTTTTGTCCCATAATATGCTTGGAAAGTTTTTACGCGTTATCTTTGCCAAAAACGTGATTATTGCAAAACTCACAAACGTCTGTAAACAACCAATATAAACTTTAATGTTAAAATAAATAAAATTCAAGGTTTTTATTCAATACTTTGTGCAGAATTATTTTTTAAAGTAGCTTTCAAATAAAGTAAACAAAAATTTATTGAAAGTCAATTAAAATTCAATGTTTAAAACATCATTGTAGACAATTTTTAAAAATGCAGCTTTAGAAAAGCATATAACAGCTACGTACTCTTGTATGTTGCAACACCCACCTATTCAGTTTAAATATTTCCTAACCCGTTAATTTTCATCATAAAAAACTTCATTATCTTCATAATAATCATCATCATCAGCTTCTGAATCTCTATAGTCCGAAAAATGTGCAGTTTCTTCCTGGACTTTCTCTCCGATTTCATCACTTTCTTCTACAATCGATCCTGTATGTTTTTCGATTTGCTCTTTGAGCAAAGTTCTTGCACGCCAGCAAATTTCGGCCATGATCGCGTCTGGACGCCCCTTCCCTCTGTACCTGAATTAAAGGAAAAAAAGAAAACTTCAGAAAGTAGTATAGCGTAAAAGTGATAAAAAACTTATTTGAGCAGATTTTGTTACCTTAATTCAAATGGCAATGCTGTTTGATGGAACCGTTCTCCTTGCTCATCGGATTCCGTCGAAAGTTGGCGGCGGAAGTAGGTCAAATGATGGTGTAGGAAGTGAATCTTTAATGACATATGAACACCAATTGTTTCAAATGAAGCCAGCATGTTGCTAACTAATTCCTCATAATTTTGTGCACGATTTTTTCCAAGGAAGCTTACAATGACATTTTTCAGCGAGCTCCAGGCATTCTTCTCAGCGTCAAGCAAAATGCAGCCAAAACGCTTGTCCTTCATCAGTTTTCGAATATCGGGACCGTTAAGCACACCTAGAAAAGAACAAAACATTTTTAAAAACAATAAAGAATTAATAGTAAGTGTTGCTTCTCACCTTCTTTTAATTTGTCTATGCTGATCTTTTCTTGAAAAACTTGGTGTCGCAAAAAATTTAAAACCTCAAGCGCATGAGCAGGGTTGTCTTTATTACGCAAGACAGCCTTAATAAAGTTTTTGACAAGTCCAAGCTTTATATGAAGAAGTGGCATAAGAATGTTTTCTCGTGCCACAATTGCCTCGTTTGCCACATTCATCGAACCCAGCTTGGGCAGTCCCCTATTTTGCCACGAATGATTTTGGTATTGGTTTCCTTTGTATCGGGAATCCCAATTACAAAGAAAACACATATATTTAGTGTAACCGCTTTGTAATCCTGACAGCATAGCCACCACCTTGAGGTCGCAGCAAATTCGCCACTTATGGTCGCAGTAGTTTACCAACTTCAAAATTAATTGTAATCGTTCATATGATTCTTTTGTATCAATGCTGTAGGCAATCGGGACAGAAGGCTTTGAATTGGTTTTATGCAATAAAACAGCTTTCAAGCTTTGCTTTGAGCTGTCAATAAATAGGCGCCATTCAGCAGAATCATATGTAATGCGCATGTGTTCCATTAGTTTTTTGGTATCCCGGCAGTACCCAATTTTTTTTTCCTCGTCAACAGTAAAAAATTGTTGAAGGTCTGCTTGGCGTTTTCTGTAACCAGAGATCTTCACATCGGGCATCAAAATGTTTTGCTGTTTCAAGAGTTTAGCAAGCTCTTCTGACTTGCGTTGTGATAGCTCCAATTTTGCTACAATAAAATCGAGTCGGGCTTGTGTAATTAGGACTGGCCCCTTTTGTGCATGGTATGGTCCAGGACTATATTCTGAATGGTTGTCTGATTCTGAGCTGTCACAACTAACAATTACCATATTTCCACTTTCAGCAAGGTTACTTTGATGAGGTTCGTGTTGCAATGAAACGTCCGTCGAACGAATTTTCGGCAGCTGGGCACTAGGAACAGCCTGGTATTGAAATTTTTTAGCTTTTTTGGCATTCATTCCCTTCGCTACATTTTGACATGCGTAGCAATTCTCACGATTATGCTTTCTACCGGGATTCATCCAAATCATTGGAACATGAAAGCGCGGAAACAGCCGTATTCCTTTTCCAAAATCAAGCACATCTTTGTAGCATAAGAGGCAGATTGAATTTGGTGCCCAATTTTTCTCAATTACTTTTTTTTTATAGCATTTTGTGTAGGCGGTTTTAAATTCTTTGCTAAGACCACGGGCATTTCTTTTAAATCTCTTGCGAGCGTCGGTTGATATAAAATTACCACAAACGTAACAAAAATTGTTTAAGTTCCCCTTGCATTTATCCATTTTTGCAGTTCTTTTTTTGCAATTTTTCTTTTCACTAAATGTTTCACGTTATTGTTACTGTTTAAAATAAAAACAATTTGGTTTAATTTGTTTGAGTAGTTTAAAATTCAAATTTAAGTACACGGTTTTATTAAGTTTTAAGTTTAGCAGCGCGGCAGTATTAAACTATTCTAAACGACTTCTATTACTTCACTGTGAAAATGTAATTATAATTTATATTAAATGTAATTATAATCGCTGTTTGCAGCAAAGGGCCAAAAAGTAAATCATATATTTACCCTAAATACAAGATTCCCCAATTTGCACAAACAACCATCATTACATAAAAAACATATAGAACCGGCTGATAAGTTCAATAACTATATGAACAAGAAATTGCAAGTAAACGTAAATATATACGCACGTACATATGCAGCGGCAAAAAACAAACGTTCGATAGCTGGGACCACAGCAGCCAGACCAACGATTGAACGAAACAAAACAATAACAATTGCATGGCGGTAGCGGACCGGCGACTGGTGAAGATGAACGACAATAACAACAACATTACCGGACCGACCAAAGTGGTAGACAAAGTTGTTTGATGTTGATTGTTAGTCAAAATAGAATATTCTGACGCTAGGGTGACCCGATATTTAGGGATTTTAAAACAAAATACTTATAATATTGAAAACTATTAGAAAATGAATGAAATAAAAGAGAATAAAATAAACTATCGATTAATATAACAAAAATATGATAAAATAATAAATAAATCTCCAACACTAGGCATACTATGGCCCAAAACCCGTAAAAAGAGTATTTTTGTAAGTAAATAGTGGGCTTTGACAGCTATTTAATAGCCCTAGACATGTTCAGATTGCATAGGTTTGTTCAGAGAAGTTGTTCAGTGGTATCTATACTACAATTTTGCTGAATAGAGTATGCAAAAAATCTGGATTCCCTGCGACTTAGACTAAAAAAATAGAAAAAATTTTATTTTTTTTCGAAGTTTTTTGAAAAAAAAAACAACGAAAAGATATTTTTTTTGGATATACTATTCTAGGAATTTGTTAAGCGGACTATTACCTCCAACTTTACTGAATGGTAGAAAGCGCTACCGCCACAACTGTAGGAACTGTTAGTCAAAACCTGATATCAACTTTTTTCGAGGGGCCTACGGGTTTTGAAAATGTTTAGGGGCCCAAAAAAAAAATTGGGTAACCAATCTAGCCAAACTGAGATAGGGTTTTACTCAGCTCCGGTAGTACTATCGAACCTGCATACCCACGTTCGGGTGTTTTTTTCACTGTTGCACTGTGTTATCGAGACAAGAGTGGCTCAATCAACTTGTTTCGACTTTTGATGATAAAGCACCGTCAACACCCACTGTAAATGTCTGATACCAAGAGTTCAATTTCTGAGATCGTTCGCTCAAGGATGATTTTCGTAAAGGTCGTCCTACTTCGTGAGTTTTGCTGGAAACCATTGATGCTGTTCGTTAACTGATAAAGCACGATCGAAATGTAATATACCCTGAGATTGGGGTTCCTTGGGCATTAGTACCACTAGCATCGATAAGATATTGAATGTTCATTTGGCCCTGAAAAAAAGTTGCTCTCGTTGGATCCTACATAATTTGCCGAATGCTCAAAACAAGGCTCATGTCGATTGGAGCAAAGAAATGTTGAAAAAATACAACGACTGTAACTCAAATGCAGTATGACGCATCATGGATCTATGCATAGGAGCCCGAAACAAAACAGCAATCGACCGTATGGGTCTTTCAACACGAGCTAAAGCCAAACAAATTTATTCGTGGAAGAAGCACATCGAAGTTAACTGATCGCGTTTTTTTGGGTTTAACCGGTCATAGTGGCTTACCACTATAGTGGCATACCACCATCTGTTTGCCAACAGTGTTGGAAGAAATAATTAAAAACAACAATAGAAAACGGATCATTTTGCATCAGGGCAATACAAGCTCTCACACATCAGTTGAAAAAATGGGCTAATTATTTGAACGCTCAACGTACATCCCGGATTTGCACCCAATGAATAATTTTTACGGCTTGGCCAACGTTTTTCGACGCCCGAAGCAGTTGTTGAAGAGTTAAAAAAACACCAGACAGTTGTCCGAGGCCTTTGGCCACGGACTGTCCCTGCAGGCTGTGTCAGAGACATGGCCATTAAGTTTAACGGAGTAGAATACGCCATCCGATAAGACAGAAACATATATAACAATAAATGATAAATAACATAAGCATATGAATTTATATATTTAATAGTTACTTTTTTGTTGTTGTTGCTTTCTTGTATTTGGTGTAGGTGCCATTTTGATTAGTAGTTTTTATTTTAATTTACTAAACGTCAACTGTCAGCTGCTGTCAAACAGCATCAAGCAGCATTGTTATTTTGCTTATTTGGCAGCACTTTCATTTAACATAAAAATGTATGAATTAATTTTTTCATATATTTTTTATAATTATATATCCATGTTAAATTCAAATTCACATTTAACATTTTGTTTCACTTAAATACATAAGTAATTATACGAAATTTCAATATTTCATCAATCAAAACAACGGCCGAAGGTTTGTGTCCACACTGAAACAGCAGCATAGTTTGTGTTCACGCTACAAACTCAAACACTCAACCAAACACCACACATATGTTTGAGTGTATGTGTTTAAACAATTTTCATTTGAGAAATTTAAATATTAGGAAGATATCAACCAATATGAAATGTATATCAAACGAAAGATAACATCTTCATTTACCTACAAAAAAATTTTTAAAAAAAGTTATCTCGCCGTTTCCTCATAATCAATGAAATAAAGATTACAACAATAACAATCTGACATGACTCCCTATACCGTAAGGTAAGATGTATTCTACGCCAAAAACCCTGTTTTGGAGGTGTGTTAATCGAATTGGAAAATGTGCTTCGAAAATTGGTTTGACCGCATGCAAAATATATTGAAATTATGAGAATATTTTGAAAAATAATAAAACCATTTCCAATGATAAATGATTGATTTTTTTTTATTGCGGGACCCGAAATATAAATATCAACCCTCTATGGAGAATATGGTAGTTAAAATTAGGAAATTATTAGTTCGCGCTTAAATTAGCTGACGAGAAAAATAATTTTTCCTGTACAAAATGCGGTAGATTTTTCTTCGAATTATGGTTGCAATGTTCAATATGTTCACTAATGTCCGTCACTCGTTTTTGTTATTTTTCTAGGATAACAACCTATGTATGTGAAATGTGGCTCATTTGAGAAACGACTGGCGAAAAAACAATTTCAATTATAACTAAGTCTGTAAAGTGCTGAAATGGTGTATTTCTACGAAATATATTACCTGGTTTGGTGGTGCAATGGGTAGTGTGCACGCCAGTTATACATGAGATCCTGGGTTCGATCCCTGTTCTGACCACCTTATATTCCTTCCGGCGGCTGTCACCTCGAATAGTGACGGCGACACCATCGAGTATTTAGCCATGAAAAAGCTTCTCCAAAATACCGTTCGGAATTGGTGTAAAAACTCTAGGTCCCAATCAGTGAGTATAAAACTAGAAAGCGCACATCTTACTGGTTGTGAGAAGCTCTCCCAAATTCCTTCATGGAATGTAATGGGAAACCATCTTTATATATATAATTCTACTGCACGTGTGTTTGTGACTGAACTCCTCCTAAACTTCTGGACCGATTTGAATAAATTTTTTTTGTATGCGTTCGGGTGGCGCCCTGGCTGGTTTAGATTTACTATTCGGTCCAATTGGACAAAGGAGCGTGGTACCTCCCAAACAAACCACAAATTCAAAATCCAGTATTTCTGCTACTGCTAACGGTATTTGAACAAAATTTGCAGGACAACGTCTGCCGGGTCAGCTAGTATATTTTTTTATTTTTTTTATACCGCACTAAACAGGGTTTATATTGCGAACGATATTGCTTAGCACACATAAAACGCGACTTAATAAAACTGTGTTGTGTAAACACACTTTGAAGACGTATATAAAACAGCTGATATTTTGCAGACATTTCTAATAGCAGTCATTTAATATTTGTGCTAAAAAGTGTAAGTCGAACCAATCAGTTTTTGTTATTTTTAATTGGGGAACTGCGATAAAAGCGAAGATTTCTCTTTTCGCAGTATCTAAGCGATCACCAGGAGCAGGCTATTGGTATTGGAGCAGGTTAACAGAGAAAGTACTTCACATAGAACAATATTGCCCATGCGAAGTAAAAGACCGGCATAACAAACGAACGAGATTAAATTACAACAATTTGTTATGCACGCAGGTTTGGCTACATTAGTCTACAGCGTGTGTTGAAATTTCCTATTCATCTTATAGAATGTCGATGTCAAAAAGTATTTAATTTTTTTAACTTTTATTTACTTATAAATTTTTACTTTATTTACCTATAATTTGTTTATTTGGGAATGAAATAAAAGAATTATGAACCTTAAAAAAATTAATTTTATATTTTAATTATATTGAACAGTAAGGAAATTTTTAAATTATTACATGGTTTTAAATAGTGTATCTGGCAAATGTCGTCCTTCTCTATTCACAAACTGCTGCATACGTTTCTGAAGTTTTGATGAACTCTAACAAGCATGTCGACTGGTATTCTGGCAATTTCAACCTCAATATTGTTAACTAGGTCTTCCAAGGTGTTGGGATGGTTGATATACACCTTCGACTGCAGGCAACCCCAAAGGAAAAAAAATCGCATAGGGCTAAGTCTGGTGAGCGTGCCGTCCAGTTCACATCACTCTTTAAAGACATAAGCCGTACAGGAAGCATTTGCCTCAAACAATTCATGGTAACCCTCGCTGTGCGTGCAGTGGACCATCCTGTTGGAACTATATATTCTCTAATAGCATTGCATCAAGAGCCGACTGATTAGAATCCTGTATCATAGTCACGTACCGTTCGGAGTTCACAGTTACCGCAAGACGCTTAACCTGGAAAAATCAAGGGCCAATGATGCCTATTCGTGATATGGTGCACCATACCGTGACGCGGTCCGAATTCAGACGTCTCTGGGGTTTGTTTCACTCCAGTACCACAACAGCGAATCGTAAACGAAAAACATTCTGCACTGCAATGGTCGAGTGCGCATTTACGCCTCAAAATACGCTTCAACACAAAATGACCTCTTCTTACGTGTCTAATGCATGATGGCAACTGAAAGGCATGCGAATACAAATCTCACGTCAGCCACTATAAGCCACGCACATTTTCCACTCTCTTCGACCAACAGTGCCGCCACCGCCTGCAGTGCAAAAAAAAAACTAAAATCCGCGCTCCAACCTGTATAATCCAATAGGAAGTTAATGATATTTGGCTACGACTAAGTAAGTCAAGACTTACTGAAATTTTGCAACAAATACACTGGCTTAAATTCGCAAAATTTTTGGATTTTTGTAACCGGATAGGCCATGAAAATCTGATAAAAATTTAAAAAAAATTCCCCTAGGCCCAACTTCTTGAGATATACGCGTTTAAATGGGGAATATATAATCGGTTATATCTCAGGTATTTATTCCCCGATCTGGTTCAGGTGAACACCATTACAAAAGAAATTACAAAGTCTATTAATCAGTGTTTAAAGATATTAGTGTTTATTAATCCATTGGGAGCAAATTAAAAAATTAAGATTTTTTACCTCACTTTTTGGATGAAAGTCAGTTTTTTTCAAAAAAAAAAACAGCCCTAGTAAACTTATATTTTTTCTGTACATAGGTAAAATACAACACTGCAAGCTTTTTTTTTAAGGAATAATACTGTGCACTAGCCCTTCAAAGACCAGAGATATTTACGTTCAACAAAATTTTTTAAAAAAATTCGCGTTTATAAAACTTAATACGTTTATACACGGATTAATAGAATTCGAAATTGCCTCTGTGGTGGTGTTCGACGGAACCAGATCGGAACATAAATAGCTGAGATATGACAGATTACACTGTTGCACACCAATTTTGGAAATTGACAATTGCTGCGCCAAATTATCGCACTAGGTGAGTATAGTCCAACCCCAAAAATTTAGACTGCTGTGTAGCTACACATTTTTCTTTATGGGCGTGACATGTTTGAATTTTCTTATCCGATACTGTTCGAGATAAATTTAAAAATCGAGTATAAATACTGAATTGAGCGAATTTTTGTGATAATATTTCTTCAGTGAAATTTGACAAGGATTATTTTCGTAGAATATTTAAATGCTCTGTATCAAAGTTCAAAATGCTCTTGTTCAAAAACTTGTTCAAACACTAAAATGATCAGATAACGATTCCGAATAGTTCGCGAATTTATTTCTTATTTTTACGAGAGCATAAACAAAAATCAGCTGTTAACAAACGTGTTTTAGGGTGTCTACGAACACTCGCAGTTAAAACTCGATTCTCCTTGACACGCTTAAGTTTTTGGATGTGGTTATGGCACACGTGCGTGTCCAACCACTGCGTCTCGAGTTAACTCAAGTTAAATTGTCGTATAAACGAGACATATGATGCAAATATATCTTGAATTTCCCAAGCAAATAAATGTTCTCGGAATGAATCCCATTTTATTGGAAGGCTCTAAAAATACTTAATTTTTTTTATTAATTATTATAGTTTATATTATATACAGCTTTTTGTTGGTCATAATTTATTCAAATAACCATTATTTCCCTCATAGTAGAAGCTGACTTTCGTTATATTATTTGTTATATTGATGTGTATTCTATGTGTTATATTTAATGGTTTTTTGATCAAAATCCGCAACAAATTCCTTGAAAAAACAAAATTCAACAAAAAGCTCCGGATTAAATAAACTGTAATTAATACCTTGTACATAGTTATAACAAATACATGCCAAGTAAATATGTTCAACATCAGAGTCATTACACAGGGCAACACTGTTTCTACGGCATGGGGTTTCTTAGTCAATTTTGGTAGATATCTTGATGCATTTCTAAGCTTATAATTTATATTGTTTGAATTGACGCTGGTTTTTGGGATAAACCGCTATATTAAAAAAGATGGATGTTGCACAGCATATTTTATCCCACATACCTCAAGAACAATTTATGCCATTTGGTTAAAAAATAATCGGAAAGTCCGCAGCTAATTTACCACCAAGTTATTTTTTCACTGTTATATAGGTAGATCAAAATTTATGGTTTCGTAAATATTCAGAATTTTTTTATTTTTGTTGTTGTTGTGGTTGGTTTTAAAATTCATGAAAAATCTAAATCGTCAAAATTGCACTGTTTTCATCTTAGTTATAAATAAAATTGGACATGTTACATATAAACAAGCCGATTTTGATAAAAACGATCGACTAGTTTCAGCTTAAATCACAATGAAGTGATGGTACGTCATCTCAAAAAAACACTGCCATGAATATCAGTAACATATACGAGGCGGATCAATAAGTCCGTGCCTTTTTCAATGAACACAGTCTTTTTTGGGAAAAAAAATTAATTAAATTCTTTATATTAACTTCACCTCTCTGTATGCATGTACACTCCGGTTCACTTATTTAAAGGCACTAAAAATTCTATATTCAGCAGAAGGTATCTTTAGCAATTTGTAACCGATTGCAGAGTTTTAAAATGGAAATGGAAGCTAGACATCTTAAGATATAAACAAATCATGACAATAGTGGTTTCTTAACTAAAGAACGTTTTTTGAGCAATTTATAAAAACAGTCCAAAAATGTGCTATTTTTTGGTTATTATTTTTTTTATTATTTTTAAAGTGAGCGATGATTTTTTGTAGGGAGCGTTTATTTATTACAATTTATCTTAATCATTTTACGAGTCACGATGAAAAAACTAAAATCGATGTTTACTGTTCCGAAGGATATTCTAACCGCGGAATAGCTAAAACAGTTGGACGGAGCCCAACAGTTGTCAACAATTACATCAAGAACTCTAGAGCGGTATGGAAAATATTGAAAGGGAAGGGTTTCTTTGGCTTTATCTACGTATAAGAAAAGAAAAATCATCAGAATTGCTTCTAACTCTGCCTTAGCCTTGTCAAAAATAAGAGCTCAAGCTGGAGTGGAAGCGAGCAAGTCATCAGTAGGCAGAGCAATTAAGAGCAGTGAGTATCTTAAATACCTGAAATTACAAAAAAAGCTCCTAGTAAGGAAAAGCGGTTTCAATTCGCAAGAGAATACATGGCCTGGGATGTGCAGCCAAGACGTCATGTAACTAACTGGAGAACCATTGTATTTACGAATGAGAAGAAGTTTAATTTCGATCGGCCTGATGGCTACAACTATTATTTCCATGATCTGCGCAAAGAAAAGGGTGTGTTGAACCGACATCACAGCCGAGAGAGCGGCATTATGGTGTGAGGTGCTATTACGTACTATGGCACCATCGACCTTGAAAAAGTGCAGAAATGACTGGTGCAAGCTCTAAAACGTTATTGGAGTCGGCTATTCCGAAGTTCAGTGAACTATTTGGCCCCATATCTGGGATAGTGCACCAGGATAATGCCCCTATACACAACGTCAGAGTAGTAAAGGAGTTCATTGCAAGCCAAAATGTTAATAATCTTGACTGGCCACCCTATTCGCCAGATCTGAACACTATCGATAATGTCTGGGGTTGATTATCTCGTAAGGTCAATGAAGGAGGTAGACAATATAATGACAAGCAGTCAGTAACTCAGGCCATTAAGGGTGCTTGGAATCAAATTTCGTTGGATTACATAAATTCTCTTTATCTCTCAATGAAAACCCGTATATTTGAAGTTATGAAAAACAAAGGGGGTTCTACCCATTACTAGTAGTTCGGAACTAAAGTAAAACAAATTTTAAAAATAAGAAAAACTGTTTTTCATTAAAATTAGTTAAAGTGCCTTTATTCAAGTGAACCAAAAAATATCACATTTTTTTGACTTTTTTTATAAAATGCTCAAAAAAGTTCTTTAGTTAAGAAACCACTATTATCATGATTTAATATCTCAAGATGTGTAGCTTCCATTTCCATTTTAAAATTGTGCAATCGGCTACAAATTGCATAAGATACAGGCTGCTGAATATGGAATTTTTAGTGCCTTTAAACAAGTGAACCGGTGTGTATGTATGCCGAAAAATCTTTGGATTGATTTTTATCCCTTTTCCCGAGATCCAATCGAGCTGAAACTTAGAACGGCAATGACAAAAATAGACTGTCAAAATATGGGCGGCATTGGATAAAGGGGCGTGGTATCTCCCATACAAATCACAAATTAAAAATCCATAATTTCTGCTCCTGTTAACGGTATTTGGGCGTTCTCATATAAATATAAAGAATTTATAGTCAAAAACTATGGTTTTTACGGGTTGGTTTTTTCAATACACTTAGTCCAACGTTTCTCCTATTTTTGTATCCCTTCCAAGAAATAAGATTTTTCGAAGTCCATAAAATAGGCATTTGGTTGATCAATAATTTCATCATAGGAGCTAAATCTCTTTCAACCGAGCCATTTCTTTAAGTTTACATACATACATGGTTTCCCATTACATCCCACGAAAGATTTCGGGAGAGCTTCTCACAACCAGTGAGCTGTGCGCTTTATAGTTTTATACTCACTGATTGGGACATACAGTTTTACACCGGTTCCGAACGGTATTTTGAGAGGCTTTTTCATGGCTAAGTACTCGATAGTGTCGCCTTCACTAAGCGAGGTGACCGTCGTCGAAAGAAATTTTTAGGGTAGTCAGAACAGGGATCGAACCAAGGATCTCCTGCACAAGAGCCGCGCACACTAACCACTGCACCACCGACGGCCACAGTTTGGAACTAGGAAATAATCACTGCTGGCTAAATCCTGAGAATATCGTGGATGAGGTACCAATTCGTAGTCCAATTAAACAACTCCAAATAGTTCTTTGAAGTTGTCACACGATTACGTTTATGGTCAATTGTGCTGTAGATAAGAACAAGGTCATCAACACGAAAAGCCATACGTTGCTGGGGCGTGCTAACAACATAGACATCGTTGGGCGGAATTTGCGAGAGGTTACTGCAGTATTTTCAAGAATCGAAAAAGAATCAGAGATGGTAGGTCTTGCTGTTAATGAACGAGAAATTGACGGTATTGTCGACTAGATACACCTCTCGACTTGGTCCGCATTTGAACGTGGACAAACCGATTTAATTTTGGAATGGTAAATAAATTTGTCCACCTTGGATCCCTCGTGAACAGGGACAACAACGTCAGTCTGGAGATAAATAGGAGAATTGCGCATGCTATTTTGGGCTCACCAATCAGTTTAAGAGACCGTCGGTGGTGCAATGGTTAGTGTGCGCGCCTCTTGTACCGGAGATCCGGGGTTCGATCCCTGCTCTTACCACCTTAAATTTCTTTCGACGACGGTCACCTCGCTTAGTGACGGCGACACCATCGAGTACGTAGCCGTGAAAAGCTTCTCAAAATACCGTTCGGAACCGGTGTAAAACTGTAGGTCCCAATCAGTGAGTATAAAACTATAAAGCGCACAGCTCACTGGTTGTGAGAAGCTCTCCCCAATTCATTCATGGGATGTAATGGGAACCATTTATTTTTTTTATTTATAATCAGTTTAAGAACAAAGCCCTCTCTTGACAGACAAAAGTCCAGCTAAACCAAACTCTCATTTTACCTGTTCTGGCATACGGCTTCGAAATTAGGTCATATTACAAGCGGATGAAGAACACCTGGGACTATTCGCCAGAAATATTTTTCGAAAAATATATGGTTATGTTAAATAAATGGGCGAGTACCGACGACGTTGGGACCAAGAGCTTTACAATTTGTATTCAGCCGAGGACATAGAAAATTAGGCCCATGGCGTTGGCTAGGCTAGTTTCTCAGAAAGGATGAAGACGAGCCAGCGCGGAAGGACTTTTTTAGCAGGAATAGAGGACGACAACGACTCCGCCGGAAAGTCCATGCCGAAGAATCCCTCCGTATCCTTGGCGAGAGAAAGCGAAGGAATTAATATGTGTAAGGCATCGTGGCCGTCGGTGGTGCATTGGTTGGTGGCGCGCCTCTTCTACATGAGATCCTGGGTTCGATCCACGCTCTGACAAGCTTAGTGACGGCGAGTCCGTGAGTGTAAATCTAGAAAGTGCACAACTCACCTGTTGTGAGAAACTCTCCCCAATTCCTTCATGGGATGTAACGGGAAACAATTTAGTTAAGGCACCTGACCTCATGAGGTTTTGAAATAGTCGATAAAAGTAAAGTAAAATTTAAACAAATCGAACAAATTATTGGTGAGTTGTAAAATATGTGGTGAAGCGTCCTTCGGTTTTAAAATAGCGGTTTATTTTCAGAACCAGAGTCAATTCAAACAATGCGAATTATAGCATTAGGACTTCGCTAACCCATATATTACAATTGACTGCAAAAAAGTTTCCCATTACATCCCGTGCAGGTGTTGGGGGAGCTCGTGACAACGCGTGAGCTTTGCTCTCTCTAGTTTTGCACTCAGTGATTGGGATGCACGGTTTGACGCCGGCTCTTTGATAAATTTTTCGTGGTTAGTTACTCGATAGTGTCGCAATCACTAAGCGAAGTAGCCGGTGTTGGAAGAAATGTAACGTGGTCAGAGCAGGGACCGAACCCATGTTTTCATGTACAGGAGCCACATACATACTAACCATTGTATCACCCACCGCCACACTCTAAAAAAGTTATGCAGCAGAAAGAGAGTTTAATTTTGTCACCCTGTGTTATCGATATCATCGTAATCACAGTCTCCATCATAGTGCTTACTTCATCCCGATATCGAGCATTTTTTTAGTGTGTTTTCATAGAATATAATCTATTAACAAATAAGTATTGGCAAATATATAAAATGGTTATTGTTGATATTTTCGCCTTTTTCTGCAGCTATTGTCAACAATGTCACCATGATTATAAGGCTAACAAGTAGCGAAGTATTAAGCAACCGGTGTGCCTTATAACGAAGCGGTGTCCTGGATTTGTTGGCAACCGCAAATTCTCATAGTAACCAAATACGTGGCTAAATGTGTTACTTTGTTCGCGACTTTTTTAACTCCTCTACTATGGAAAGATAGTGTGTTTATTAAAGCCTTTCATATGTGTCGAGTATGCTTCACTGCTGCCGAAGTGATTTTTTTATCACTAGACTTTAATTCGAAGGACGTCCCGTGGTTTAAAGAGATATCTCGAAAACGAGGCAATTCTCCCAAAAATTCAGGAAACATCATCAAAGCGAGACTAAATTCAAGGGTGTCTTGTTAAATTTAATCCCACTTATCAAGCCGACATTGAAGTAGGAGATTAGGACATTAATGTGCTCTACACTTTTGAAACAACTTGCAATATTTGAAAGATCATTTGTGCTACCGAGTTTTGTTTTGGCATTTTTATAAATTAATAGTCCTAATTCATTTCGAAATCTTGACTGAATATATTTTTATATTCTTGAGCTACAATTTTGTTGTCAACTTTTTTTACCATTGTTGGAATTCTAATCGATATGCTATATGTAGCAAACATTTCATAATCCATATCGAGGCATGTAAAGGTGTCAGACATAAGGTCAGCATATTTGGATCAGTGGCCGTCGGTAGTGCAATGTCGGTTCCTGTACATGAGAACGTGGGATCGATCCCTGCTCAGACCACCTTACGTGTCATTGGACTACGGTCACCTCGCTTAGTTATGGCACCACTATCGAATACTTAGTATTGAAAATTTTTTCTCAAAATACCGTTCGGGATTGTTGGAAAACTGTAGGTCCCAATCAGTGGGTTTAAAACTAAAGCGCACATCTCACTCACTGTGAGAAGCTCTCCTCGATCCCGTCATGGGATGTTATGGGACACCATTTTTTTCTCGTCTTTATTAGGATCAGCCACTTTAGATGACAACATTTCTAAGTTATTCATGCTTTTAGCAGTGCACCGCAAATATAGCATGTCTGGGAAGAAGTGTAGGTGGAAAGAGAGTTGCAAACTTTCCCATCTATCGTGCACTTACTGAATATATTGAACGTGTAGAGCAAAGTGCTAACGAAACACCAGAAACATCTACCAGAAGGCGTTTTGGTCAGCTAGGAATATCTCGTAAGTCACTACGGCGCATTGTAAAAAAGACATTCCCATATATGGTGCAATTGATGGCGCAGATCATCGTCAACCTTTAAATTTTGCAGTTAAACTTCAATAGTTGGCCAGAAATTAGAAATCTGATTATGAGTAATGAAGCTCATTTTCATTTCATAATGAAGCTTTGTTAATAAGCAGAACTGTAGGTTTTAGGGCTCTGAAAATCCATTTTTTACGTTCTGCTCTTGAAAACAGACCTGAGATATGGTTTCAGCAGGATGGAGGCACTGCTCACACTGGCCGAGACACAATGGCACTTTTAAATAAAATTTTTGGAGAGTGAATATGTTCCGGAAATTCGGAAATTTTCCGTTGAGGTTACTTGAAGGAGCGTTGAGGTTACTTGAAGGGGCGAGGATATCTGAACAAGATCGAAAGAATATTTGAACTCAAAGCCAACATTGTTGCAGAAATTCGAACGATACAATCACAAATTTTGAAAGATGTTATGGAGAATGCTATAAACCGAGCCCACCATTGAGATGCTAATAGCGAGAGTCATTTAAATTACATTATTTTCCATACTTAGTGCAAAAAAATTCCATGATTAATATTTAATAATCTGAAAAATAAAATAAAATATATATATATTTGTAGATCCTTTTAGTAAGACTATGTATTATATTTTCCCACAAAGGTCCTTTTTTAAAGCGAGGTACTTTTTTTATTGAAGGCTAATGATCTTATTTAAGAAAAGTACTATTTTTAAGAAGAAGTACATTCTGTAACAAAAAGCTATAAGAGTATGAATTTTTTTTACATTCAAGTACTTTTTTTTAAGAAAAAGTACTTTTTAACCCTGCTGTTAGATTAGGACCATTTGGTCCAAATTTTTTCTGTTTTCCCTTGTAACTTTGGAACGGTGACATATACTGACTAAATTTTTCTGCTAATGGGGTCTTTTAATAAAACAATGTTATGTGCGAAAATTAAATTTTCTAACTTTATTCAGGACTGAGAAAAATACAAAATGACGAATCTTAGGTTAGAGGACCATTTGGTCAATAGTACATTTTTTCATTACCAAGCGAATGTAAATTCATGTCAAATATTTAGAAGATGTTTTTGATATGTCAAATACTTGCTTTAGAAATTATTGAACCAAAATAGTTACAAAGGATAAGATAAAATTATTATTTTGGATGAAAATTCCAGTATGGACTAAATGGTCCCTCAACCTAAGATTCGTAAATTTTTTCATTACCAAGCGAATGTAAATTCATGTCAAATATTTAGAAGATGTTTTTGATATGTTAGCGGATGTTTTTGATATGTCAAATACTTGCTTTAGAAATTTTTGAACCAAAATAGTTACAAAGAATAAGATAAAATTATTATTTTGGATGAAAATTGCAGTATGGACCAAATGGTCCCTCAATCTAAGATTCGTAAGTTTTTTCTAATCTAACAGCAGGGTTAAGAAGTGGTACTCAGTTTGGGAAAATGTTATTTTTTTTTAAGAAAATTTACTTATTTTCAGGAAGGCTACTTATCTCAAGAAAAAAAAAGTACTATTTTATTTTTAAGACACGATACTTAAGAAAAGGAATTTTTGTAAGAAAGGGTAGTTTTTTTTAAGAGATGGTATTTTTTTGAAGAAAAAGTTTTTTTAAGAAATGTAAATTTTGTTTAGAATTGGTCCTTTTTCAAGAATAGGTACTGTTTTAAGGGTAGGTACTTATTGCAAGAAAAGTTATTTTGTTTCACAAAAAACGTACTCTTGAAAGAAAACGTAGTCTCTTAAGAAAAGGCAATTTGTTGTAAGAAAATTTACTTTTTTTAGAAAAGGCACTTATTTAAAAAAATTAATTTTTTTTAAGAAAAGTAACTTTTTGTAAGAAAAATTACTTTTTTTAACTAAAGGTACTTTTTAAGAGACGGCATTGTTTAGGAAAAGATACTGTGTTTATGAATATGAATAGGTTTGTTTTTGAGAAAATTTACCTTTTTTTAAGAAAAGGCGCTTGTTTAAAAAAATGTATTTTATTATGACGTTTGCTGTGCAAGTTTACGATGTTTTCTAGTTTACGAGGTTCTGTCGAGCTTTCATGAAGACCACTAATTTTTGTTTTTCATGCGCTCGTGTATGTCTAGCATGTACGTACTTCAACGACTCCTTTCCAACACGACTTACAAACAATATGTTCGACTTCATAATAATTGTGCTATTTTAATAATTCGTGGATGTCTTCAGAAGAAACAAATTGATGAAGTTTACACAGAGTCCAGCTAACCATTAATTAACAGAACATCCCATATATTAAATGGGTTTGGCGAAAATTGCCAATGCACGCTTTCGTCCGAAATGCAATGTAAGTAACTGCCTTCAGTTTCCAGTAGATCCTGTACTACAATGACTAGTCTATAACATTAAGGAAACTACAAAGCTACTTATTTCCTTAATTGAAATGTTTGCTCTCTAGTGCAGCGTTTATAAGCTTATACTCAATCCAGTTAGACAATTTAGAAGTTTGCTCAGTACTTTGAGATTTTTTGTGGTTTCGAATAACATTTTTTTTGGAATTAAACCGATTTTAGGCACATAAGTATCGTTTTTTTTTGACAATTGGTTTTTTATTACAATCTCTGTTTCATTTGTTGCCGCTTGGTCTTCCAGCAGCCGAAATATATATGGCCAACCAACAAAAAAAAAAATATTTATTGTGAATTGTAATTTTTATATTATTTATGGTTATACTTTTGTGTGTGTGGAATATATGATGAGACTTATCAGTGAATGGATGCAAAAAATATCAGTACTAAATACGATACAATAACTGATTTCAGACTTGGTTACCAATTTCGGGGTTTTTCTCAAAGCTGACTGCCAAATATTTTACGTTTATCTCTCACTTTTTTTTTGGGGGTTTTTGAACTGAAAGCGAAATTAAATTATAAATCTATAAAATGCAGTGTTATATTTTACGTGATCTATTTTCGTAGGGTTTTTTTCATGTTTTACTTGGGGTAGGGAGTGGATGTAATTTATTGTTTTATTTATTATCACCTCCCAGTTGTTGAAGTTGATTGCTACACTTGGGCAAATTTAATACAGATTTACAATATAAATAAGAGTGTTTAAGTAACATTTTACCAACATCGAAACGGAGTGTTTTGGTGATAAACATAATACGATTTTGCTATCTGTCCAACGGATATTACTAAACACAAATGTTTGAAGTCCTCAAAAAATGTAGGATTGGAGAGCTTGCTTTCCAGACGATAGAATTATCAGTTTAGAAATAATTTTTTTCTGAGAATGTGTATAAAGGTTTACTTACAGGTACAGCTAAGATTAAGACATTAAACCAACGTTTTGAACGTGTAATAAAAACGTTCATCCGATAGCTTTCCAAATGACCGCTAAGCTATTATGAGGGGAAGTGCCAAAATGAGCGCGGCAAAATGGTACATTTTCAATTGGAAAGAAGTTCCCTATCGAACGTTGCGGGATGGGGGCTAAGTGAAATAAATTAAACAACATTTGTTTTAACACTGTTATGCTAATACCCTCTATTATCAACAATATTGGGTACTTTTGCTTTGGTTTGTGTCTAGACTGACTAGATGTCTCACATATTTTGGCAAACTTCTTGTTTAATGGCAAGTTTTCTAGGTGGAGCCTGTAATCAATATTTAGTGTATATTGTAGTTTTGAACCTAATATAAAATAAATGCAGAAACCCCACAGTTAACGAAGTTTAAAAATAAAAATTTTCTTAAGTAAGTGTCTTTTCTTAAACAAAAGTAAATTTTCTCAAAACAAAAAACCTATTAATATTCTTAAACAATCTACATTTTCTTAAAAAAATAACTTATATTAATAAATTTTCCTACAAAAATACCTTTCTTAAAAAAAGTGAGTTTTTTAAATATGGACCTTTTCTTATAAAGGTAAACAAACAACAAATTGTGTTTTCTTAAAAAACTACTTTTATTTAAAGAGAACCTTTCTTGCGAAACAAAATAAATTTTCTTGAGATAAATACCTTCTCTTAAAAATTCACCTATTCTTGAAAAATTGACCAATTCTAAAAAAATCCCATTTCTAAAAAAAATTACCTTTATCCAAAAAAAAACCTTCTCGTAAAAAAAATTCCTTTTGTTACAAATATTCATTTTCTTAAAATTACATTTTCTTAAAAATAAAATATTTCAAAACAAAAAATCAAACACAATGATATACAATTACATGTACACCGGCTTCAGAATGTATCTTAACGTATTAGAATTGTTCAATACCAAAAATGTTACGTCAGTCACGTTACGTCAGTCACGGAACTTATTTCGCTCAAACCTCAACATCTTTTGAGCATAATTTTTTGACGCATTTATACTGATTGTATTCTAAACTATAGACATAGAAGAAGATATCCGGACAAAAAAAATAAACTTCACATTGAAACTTTTAGAGAAATGCCATTTGGAAAAGTGACCTGAATTATTGGTGAACAAATGCGTTACGTCAGTCACGACAAATTACACCATTTTTACAGCCAAAATTCAGTAATTTTTTTTCAATTAAATCACTGATTTTAATTAAGCTTAAGCTAAATAATTTTTCCAAAAAAAAATTATAGCTCTATGTTCAACAGTTCACGAGATAGAATAATTTGAATGTTGTAAAAACTCTGCGAATGTTACGTATGTCACGAAAGACATTGCCATATAATACATATTTGTAAAATAAGCACCTAAAAATCTACTTAAAAAAAATAATACTCTCTATAAAAAAACCTTAAAAAATTTATTATTTTATAAAAATATCTTTTCTTAAAGATCCATTTAAATGATCGTATTTTTCAACAGCGCCTTAGGCGTGTTGGAACTAACTAGTACATAATACATAGCGAAAGAAACTTCCTTCCAACCTGCTGTCCCCTAACACTTCATGTGGTTTTTATTAGTATCAGTGGTATTTTACAGCTGCTATGGCTATATTGCGTATGTGCTAGGATTTACAATTGTTGACTATTTTACAACCTCACGAGGTCACATGCCTTACACATATTAATTAAACAAACAAATACTGGATCTGTCGTTCACATTTTCTCGCCAGATGTTAACACCAAGGATACGGAGTGATTATTCGGCCTGGTCTTTCTAGCTGAGTCTTGGTCGTCCTGTTTTCCTGCTTCATCCATTCCGATAAAATGGCCTAGACAACGCTATTGCTCTAATTTGATTCGCCTAGCCTTATCCACGTCTGAATACAAATTTTATAGCTCTCGAATACATCCACCCGCTGGCGATATGCCCAAGTTTCGGTTCCACATGCCGGGACAGGTAAAATAAGAGTCTGGTATAACTGATCATTTATCGGCCGAGAGAGAGAGCTTTTGTTGTTAAACAGCTTCCCTAGCTTAAAGTACATATAGTTGGAAGCACAATTCTCTAATTTATTTCCAGGCTGACGTTGTTGTGCTTTCCACGGCGGATCCAGGGTAGATAAACTCATTTACCACTTCCAAATTAAATCGGCTGTCGACATTCAAGTGCAGTCGCTAATTCTTTTTCGATTCTTGGAAACTGCAGTAAACTCTCGCAAATTTTGACCAGTGATGTCTATGTTATCAGCATATGAAAGAAATATATGCGTATTCGTGTTGATGTTCTTGTTCACATTTACTGCAGCTTTTCCCATTATTATCTGCATGAAGATGTTGAAGAGATTGCACGACAGTGTATCGCTTTTCTCTGTCCTCGGTTGGTACAGAATGGTTCGCCGAGGTCTTTCCCCATCTTCACTGGCGGATCAGTTTTGCCGACATCCCTTGTTCAGGCATTGCTTCGTTCAAGTTTCCTGGTATGGAGCTTTCAAAATGAGCTTTGTTGTCGACAAAAAGAGGGCATATTTCGATTTGCTTTTCGTGGGTCTTTCCATTATTTGGCGCAGCCTGAATATTTGGTTAGTCGTGAACTTCCGTGGTCTAAAACGACAGTGAAAACGTCCAATCAGGTTTTCAATAATTGGCTTTAATTTTTCACATAATACGCTCGACAAGACCTTATACACGATGGCTAAAACAACTAATACAGCAAGTGCTGGAACATATACACGGATCACCTCTTTTGCATAACAGGACATAAAACACAGAGACTCCAATTGTGAGGCAAAGATTCCCCCAACTATATACCCCATATAAGTTGATGCATATGGGTTAACAGTCCTTTGTCACCGGCCCTAAGAATTTCGGTGGGTCGTCCATCAAGACCAGCGGTAACCCACCAACACAAGCGTCTCTCAAACCGGGATAGATCGTTCTAATCCCGCCATGTTTGGTTGGGGGGCTACAATCTACACTGTCTTCCACAATCCATACCTCCTGATATACAGTACAGTGGAAGAATCTGTGTGGAGTACTGCTGAAAAGTGGTCTCTACTCATTTTAAGCACACACTGCTTATCTTTCACCAGGTTCGCATTCCCGTTCTTGCACGAGGACAGCTCATTATTCGCTATATTCGATCTTCTTACGCACTGGAAAAATTGTCGGGAATCATTATTCATCCTATACATTTGGGTCTTTCAACACTCTCTCTCTCCGCTTTCATTGCAATTTGTCTGCCTAAATAGTTATCTTTCCTCCCTTCTCAAACTATTGTACCGATCATTCGCATCACTCTTCAACAGTTGCAATCCGACAGTGTTCGTCATACCATGTCTTGTCCTTCTGCGGTTTGTTAGTCAAGTTCCTTGCATCGGTTTCCAAAGAATGTGAGTTGTGTTTCCACCGAGCTTCTGAGTCCTCGGGAAGGAGAGTATTCTGCTCTAGCAGGAGAGTTAGTTTTTGTTGATAGAACCGAACAGTATTTGCAGCTGGTCGATACCCAGCTCTTCCCGTGTTCGGATTTGTACTATTTTCGTGCGAACTTCACAGCCACCAAGTAATGGTCCGAGTCGATATTGGCAACTCCAATCACACGTACATCCATTTCACTAGAAGAGTGCCAACCATCTATTACCAAGTGATAAATCTGGTTTTTCGTTCTCTGATCAGGAGATAATCAAGTCGCCTTATGTGATTACTCATGCTTGGTCAAAAAACACTGCCCTTTCCTACTTTATCTAGGCGCTCATAAAGTAATTATTTGACCTCATCGTCTTTATCCTCTGTGGGTGAGCGCACACAAATTAACGAGATGTTGAAATATTTCGCTTTGATGTGAATTTAGTCACTGGGTGCCTATAAACTACCTATAAACTAGGTGTCTCAGTCTCTTGTCAACTATAAATCTGCACCCGAATTTGTGCTTTCGCCCACGGCAACTGTAGTAGATACCGCAATTCTCCCTTCCGGTGCAACCATATCCCGCTCATCGCAATTCGAGGATAGCTGTGGTGTCAGCTTTATATTTTTGGAGGACATCCGCCATTAAGGAAGTGGGACCAGTACTGTATAGTATTCTCACGTTTCAGGTACATATACTCAAATCCTGGTCCTTATAACGTTTGCGAGGCCCGTCATCAGTTACTGTATCCCTCATTGACTGTATAGATAACGGTTGCGGGAGGTAAACCCATGAAACACATGTAGATTAGAAATAAAAAAAATTTTTGTTTTGATAGTTTATAAACTAGATATCATCATCATTCTAATATAAATTTAACCACCTACAGTTTTCAAGAATCGAGTTCTAATTCATATGATTCGCAGTGTGTATCAATAACATTATTTTCAAATATTTCGGTTTTCGGTTTCTTCGAATATTCCGATTGTAAACCGATGTAAAGCTGTGTGTAATCAGACTGCGTACAGTAAAGGGATTGTTGGCGACACACTTATCTTTGACGACGCTCCAAAGGTAGTAGTCTAACGGCTTCAAATCGCAGCAACGAGGCGGCCAATAAACTTCCGAGTTGATTATGTGGTCTTCCAACACAGTGGGAAAAAGATCTACTATAACGTTGGCTGTGTGACATATAGCACAGTCCTGTTGAAATCATACTTCGGCAATGTCATCCTCTTAAACTTTGTGGAACAAATCCCTGCTGTGCATGACACGGTAACGCTCGAAATTGATGGTAACAGCGGCTCCGTGCTCATTTTCGAAGCAAAATGGGCCTATGCCAAAAACCGCATCAAAGAGTTACTCGTTGTGGGTTCATTGCATTTTTCTCGACAACGTTTCGATTCTCCGAGCCCCAAATGCGAAAATGTTGTTTATTAATGAAGCTCCGAGGCGACAATGACCTTCATCGGTAAAGACTATTGGAACGAAGTTCCATATCGCACGTTGCGGGATGGAGACTAAGTGAACAAAAATAAACAACTTTTGTTTCAACACTATTATGCTAATACCCGCTATTATCAACAATATTGGGTACTTTTGCGTTGGTTTGTGGCTAGACTAACTAGATGTCTCACATATGTTGGCAAATTTCATGTTTAATGGAAAGTTTTCTAGGTGGAGCTAGTAAACAATATTTAGTATATATTGTAGTTTTGAACCCAATCAAAAGTAAATTATGAAAATCTAAAGTGAAAGAAGTTTAAGAAAAGACCATTTCCTTAAATAAGTGAATTTTCATTTTCGAAGCAAAATGGGCCTATGATGCCGCCCTGCCAAAAACCGCATCAAACAGTCACTCGTTGTGGGTGCATCGCATTTTCCTCGACAATTTTTCGATTCTCCGAGCCCCAAATGTGAAAATTTTGTTTATTAATGAAGCTCCGAGGCGACAATGGCCTCCATCGGTAAAGATTATTGGAACGAAGTTCCTTATCGCACGGTGAGGGATGGGGACTACGTGAACTAAAATAAACATCTTTTGTTTTAACACTATTATGCTAATACCCGCTTTTATCAACAATATTGGGTACTTTTAAATTGGTTTGTGGCTAGACTAACTAGACGTCTCACATATGTTGGCATATTTCTTGTTTAATGGAAAGTTTTCTAGGTGGAGCTAGTAAACAATATTTAGTATATATAGTAGTTTTGAACCCAATCAAAAGTAAATTATGAAAAACTAAAGTGAAAGAAGTTTAAGAAAAGAACATTTCCAATTTTCTTAAAAAGGTAAAAGACCTATTCATATTCTTAAACAAAGTACTTTTTCTTAAAAAATTTAATTTATCTCAAAGAAGTACCTTTGCTTAAAAAAAGTATATTTTCTTACAAAAAATACGTTTTCTTAAAAAAAGTAATTTCGTTTTAAATAAGTACCTTTTCTTAAAAAGTACATTGTCTTCCAACAAATTGCCTTTTCTTACAAAGCTACCTTTTCTTTAAAGAGCACCCTTTTTGTGAAACAAAATAACTTGAGATAAGTACCTATTCTTAAAAATTCTCCTATTCTTAAAAAAATACGAATTTTAAATAAAAAATCTCATTTCTTAAAAAAAAACCTTTTCTTCAAAAAAATATATATTCTAACAAAAAATAATTTTCTTATTAGTACCTTTTCTTAAAAATAAAATAATAAATTTTCTCTTGTTTTCTTGAGATGAAGTAGGCTTTCTCTTAATAAGTACTTTTTCTTCAAAAATTACTTTTTCCTTAAAAGAGTACCACTTCTTTAAAAAGCACCTGTTCTTAAAAAAGTACTTCTTTGTAAAAAAAAATGCATACTCTTATGGCTTTTTCTTAGCAATGGATTTTATGAAAAAAGTACCTCTCTTTTAAAAAGGACCTTTTAGGGAAAAGATAATACGTATTCTTACTACAAGAACCACCAAAAATATACGTTTTTTTTAAAAAAATACAAAGTAGAAAAACTAATTTTCTTAAAAAATGTTTTTAATTTTACAAAAAGTACCATTTCTTAAAGTTCCATTTAACCTTCGCATAAATAGTATCTACCCCGGCAGATATTTCCATTTTAATTCCTTGGTAACTCTGAGGGGTTTCATCCGATTTGGAAATAGTTTAAACTCAGATATTAATTTTCTCATTTATTTCATTAAATGAAATAAAAATTAAATTTCTTTAGTTTTTTTTTTCTCAGTTTTATCTCTTTGTATACGCGGTTTAATAGTATCTACCTGGGTAGATACAAAGAATATTACTGTTAATATTACCAATTTTATGGAAATTTGTTGATGAATTAGGAATTAAGCATAAATAGAAGTGCTAGCAATAAAACACGTAAAAAATTAGTGTAGTGTTTTATTTCAAATATAAATTTTAAGCATATATTTTAATTTGATCGGGGTAAATTACGATTTGATATAGACGGACCCATGTGACAACTTTCACACTTTGTCTGCGTAAAGTTATGTTGTGCGCATACAGGCTTTTTGCATGAGACACCTGCTTACCGTGTAGCTCTTTTCTTTCTAGACTCTGCGTAGCACATGAAACATCCACCTTTTTGTTTCATACGACGACTAGAATCCCGCTCGGGAAGTTCATCAGGCACAAAATCTTCGACTTCACCATCGTTAAATACAAAATAACGTTAAAAAATCGTTAAATACAAAATTCTCCGATAAAAATATTATTATTGAAACAAACCTAAAACACATTCCATAGCCGATCTGATACAAAATTTGCCTACAACCCTAGGCCTTTGAGCACGACACTGTATATGTGGATTGAAAAGATTTTTGCCCATGCTCGGAATAAATGGTCTTCGTCGGGACATTTTAACGTCTCTCTGTGGATTATTTCCGGAGTAATTTAGGTATGCAGCAAGAGTTGAAACATCCAATAAGTTAAAAACATGGCCAAGGTCCAGCGAGTTGTTGGTCTCTTTTCGCTGAATACCTTTACACCTTTAGTCTTATTATAAAATAAAATTCTCTCCGCTTTTTGCTTTATATTGGACACCGTCGCATATCTATGCATGGACGATAAGAGTAATACAGATATACCCTTTGCGGGTAGGTAGGTGCACAAGGTTACGTTAGGACTAAAACCATATTCGCTGGAATAAAATTTTCGTTTTATAGAAGCTTTAACCACAGACAATTTCCAGCTTACGAGTTCTTCCAACAACGTTACAGTGGTGAAGAAATTATCCATTGTAATATTGCGGCTGGTGTTTTTGTAGGGAATAACTAAGTCCTTCACAACTCTCTCGCATTGCTTCACATCTCTATTATTTCAAATTTTTTCAGAATTAATTTGTACATTTAGGGGATAACACGTTTTGGAATCGCATGCCCACCATATTTTAATACCTCATATTCGTGCTTTACTCTGTATGTATTGGGTAAATTTTTTGCGACCTATGTAAGCACACACACAGTTATAGACTCTGAAGGCCTGTAATGGTCTTTTGGATTCGAGTTTACCATTTCAAAGATATCTCGTATAGGTGCTGCTTCCTCTAACGGCTCTTGTTTACCGTTGTCGACGCGAATAAATCGAAAAATTGTTTGAAATCTGTTAATAGATATTGTTGCATGGTAAAGAGGACCCGCAGTTTCATTCCAAAGATGAATTATTGGTTCACTGCTTGATTTCTGCGAACCCATAACAAGCAGGATTCCAAAAAATACAATCAACTCTTCATCAGAAATTGGTATCCATTTGAAAGTTTGTTTTTCAGGGTTATCGTTATTCTAGTTGCAATACTAATGTTCAGCTATTTTGTTCGAATATCTACAAATTTGGTAAGGTTTGCCATTTCATCACGGATAGATATACGAGCCAACAACGAGTCGAAATTATAAAAATGTACTACCGAAATTTGGAGTCAGTGGCCTCGACTTTAAGAGGCCTCAACAATCAGCGATGAGGCTCATTTCTGGCTGAATGGCTTTGTCAATAAGCAATATATGCGTTATTGGTCAGACAGCAATCCACACGTAATCCATGAGTCATCATTGCATCCCGAAAAAATTACGGTTTGGTGCGGTTTATGGGCCGGCGGCGTCATTGGGCCGTACTTCTTCCGTGATGGTCTAGACCGGCACATTACTGTGAATGCGAATCACTACCGTTCAATGATAACCGAATATTTTTGGCCCCAATTGGATAATATGGACTTGGAGGACATGAGGTTCCAAAAGGTTGGCGCACAGTGGCTGAAAATCGTTTTTCATTGTCCAAAATTCTGTAACTTTTGAACCGATCAAAATATTTAAGTAATTTTTTTTTTAGTGGATAGATATTTAGTACAGCTTGACTCAGTTTTAATTACATTAAAATTGATTGAGGATTTTTTAAGGAATTCTAGGTCAAAGTTGAACTTTTGATTTTTTTTAACTTTTAGAGTGAAATATGTGTTTATTATTTTTTTATTTATTAAAACATTTAATATTTGGATTTTAATAATAATTATAAATATTTTTTGTAATAATGGAATTTTTTTAATTTCACACTCAAAAAAATTTTTACACCCAAAAAAAAAATAGTAAAATCAACTGGAGATTTTGCTATTATTACAAAAAAATTCAAAAATTTGCAAATTTGTTTACATTCAAAGAATATTTACACTTACAAAAAAACGTTAATAATATTATCTAAAAATCTTGCTATTACTACAGAAAAATTTATTATTTCTGGCTGTCAAATTTGATAATTTTAAAAAAATTTTAAAAATAAAAACTGCAATAGATTTTAATAGCATTTGTAACAATGGTAGGTTCTGTTTATTATTATTTTAAGTAATACTAATACTATAATTATTATTCATTTGACTCAAATATTGATTGAAAATATTCCATATTTTGTTCTGTGCTATTTCTGTTCTTTAGTAGTTTTTTGGCTTCTTCATCTAAATCCCGATGTTCCACTTTCCATTGATTTCGAATACTGGAGATGAACGGATCTGACGTTGCCAGTAATATATTAAATAGATCTTCATTTGTGGAATTTCGTGAAATTTTTCTAGTATTGTGCTCTCTATAAAATCTGTAATCCTTGTTCCTTTTTTCCTGAGCCTCCTCTGATAGATCTCCAAGTGGCACCAAATGATATATAATGACATCTTCTCCATGATAAAGGATTTTGTGAACTGCAGCAGACATATTTCTCCATGGGTAGTTGGTTGTATATATTTTTGCAGTTTCTTTAGCATAAACTCCAAATTTTCTAGTCAATTTCTTCATTGCACGCAAGTACTTCTAGAATTATTTTAAATCTGAAAATAAGGTTTAAATCGACTTAAATCCACAGAGGGATTTTGCCGGCAAAACTACCCTTTTTCGAGTGTCAAATATCAAAAATGTAATGATGCAGTTTTGTAGAGAATTGTTTAATTAAGAGAAATAAATCATTAGTTTTTTTTCAACAAATTTTGTTTTTGTTTAAAAAAACGCGGCAAAGTCAACAAAATGAAACTCTGCAGTAACCTGCCTCAGATTTTCATGCATTTCAATTGGCTGGAAACATAACTTCTTTTCGTCGCATCGATTTGGAATATGTATATTTGAAAAACATGGTATTTCTACATTAAGTTTTAAGAAAAAATAATTGAATAACAATAACAGATTAAAATATATTCATGCTTTTATGATGACACTCAAAAAACTAAGTGTTTTTAGTTTCTCTTGGACTAAAAAAATGTGTTCGTTATCGTTCGTTGTGGTCTGGTTGCTAAAATGTGAAAGGTGGGAGTGTGTTCTTTTGATTTCATAAATAAAATTCCCATAATATTTTATACTGTTGAACAAAGTTATAAATTTTGTAAAAAAAGTGCCACGAAATTTCATTACAAAAATGGATGGTGTATTCTTTTAGGCACACCACAATATGAATTTTCAAGTGTATTGCCCACAGAATCTTCTTTATTTATTTACATTATGTTTTGGTTGTGTTTTATATATCATATCTCTAAAAGTATGCACTGAGAAATGCTGAAAAATTAATAAATTTCGATAATTTTATAGTACAAATTTGACTTTTGTTTGGAATGATTGGTTAATTAAAAAAAAAAACGGTAAACTATGGCCCCCTAATTTTTTTGCAAATGTTAGGCTTTTTTTTGCAACATGTTAGGCTTTAGTTATTTATATAGATGTAAGTGCTGATTTACATCTATCACAAACTACAAAGAATTATATCTGTGTTTTCGAAAATTTTGAAAAATGAAAATTTGTATATGGGCGTTGGACGTGGCACTTATATTTTTAATATAATTGATGACTCAAATGTAAGCACTTTTTTTATTGACATAGATATGACATATGTATTTTTACAACGGTTTTTTATTTTACGTTATATGGGAGGTAGGCGTGGTTGTGGGCGGATTTGAACAAAAACTTGTTTTTTTTTCTAATTTAGCAATATGAGAGATGTGTGCGAAATTTCAAAGCCCTAGCTCGATTCCTTCTAATTTTTGCCGCGGCTTGTATGAAGAAATCCCACTGTGCGGCGCCACAAGCCACACAGCGAATGCCACAATCAATTTATTGGAAACCACGTTTGGTGAACATGTTATCTCACGAAATGGCCCAGTCGATTCGCCGTCTCGGTCGTGCGATTTGACACCGTTAGATTATTTCCTGTGGGGCTACGTCAAGTCTATGGTCTATGCCAACAAGCCAGCGACGATTGATGAACCTCGTACGAATATCGAACGTGAAATTGCTGCAGTATAGGCCGATTTATGCTTGAAAACCGTCGAAAATTGGGTTCAGCATCTGGACTTCTGCAAGCGTGCCCGTGGTGGCCATGCAAAAGAAATCGAGTTCCATACATAATGGCATCGAACGTACTTTCACAGGAATAAAGAATTTCATTGGTATCTAAAACCGCTTTTGTTTTATTTAAAAAAACTTTTGTAGCGCTCTTATTGAAAACCCGATACAAAAAAATGTGTCCAGTCATGAATGATATTATGAGCTCGTTCACGTACGAAAGGATTATTATTTTTTACCATTTTGTACCATCGTTACTTATCCAAAATGTGTCATTGGAGGCCGTATCTTGGTCATCGTATTCGCCGTAATCTGGTCAGATTCATGATCAGAATTTACACCTACGATTGGTTCTCCTGCAGTAGATTCAGCATCCGAATTCATGGCGTCCCAATCAGGAACATATTCGTCTTTACTTTCAGCACATTCAAATTGGTCTGCTTCATCAGAATCAAATTCGGCAGCAACCAAATTTCGAAAATACTCTTCCTTTTCTTCATGAGAGAGCCTAATCCAAAGATAGAAAATTGTTTATAATATTTTATTTCACCTAAAACATTTCTACACAAAAACGCTTTCCCTGGAACCATTTAAATTTACTCCGTTTACAGTCATTTTAATAGGTAGAAACATATTTCGCAAAGAAATTTTCAATAATTTTAAAATATTATGTGAATGCACTTGGTCATCCATACAATGTGCATTGAATATTTAGGTATCTACCCGGGTAGATATTATTAAGCCGCGTAGGAAAACTTTGTTATTAATGCGAAGGTTAAATTATCATATTTTTTTAACAGACGCCTTAGACGTGTTGGAACTAACTAGTACATAACATATAGCGAAAGGAACTTCGTTCCAACCGGGACACCAAGGCACCTCGTCGGAGGTGAAGCACGGTGCTTCGGTTCTTGGGCTATCAGTTGTGTAAAAGCCGAAAAACCCCGTTAATTTTCTTGAATTGTTCTTCGGAAATATCACTTTTTAAAAAACCGACGTACGTTTAACCGGCAAGAATTTTGTTAACCGGTTTCGCTTTTGCATACACTAAAAACATGGCATAACTAGTCATAATTTGTCCCTTGTGGTTTTCAATGTCGCTACTCTATTAACCAGGTCATGAAATTTCCACAACTCCGATCTACTCCAGTTTCTTTAGGGTGTTTGATCTCCGCACCGAGTGCTTATGTTGGTCGGGTTTATGCCTATGACAGTCTACCTAGGTCTGCTACAAAAATTTGCACTGTAATGTAGTGTAATGTACAGAGTCGCTGATTAATTTGATTATTCTGCCTCTAGCTTGTTAAATACAACGCCCAACTTAATAGGATGTCTTAAAATTTCGTAGTTTTCTAAAAAGTTTAAACCTTCTTCCCTTACAGCTCTCGCTTAATTGTCCAATTTTGCTTTGTGGAAATGTTGTTCAACCTTATCCTTCTTCGATAATCTTTTGCGTAATTTAAATTTGTTTCAATTTAACTTTTGCAAGTAAAAATTCACAAAAAATCCGCAATTTCCCAGTGTTTTCGGTGAATGAAAATAAAAAGAGTTAACAAAATCCGGTATACATGCGACGCTGTTTGCGTTGATGTGTGTGTATATTGGGGTTTGTGAGAAAAGGAGTGTAAAACAAATTGGAAGCTAAAAACGGGAAATGATTTCCGTTAACTATATAATATAAATGTAAATTCAAAAATGTGTCAGAGATGGGACGTACGTGAATGTGAATATAGGAAAAGTTCAACCATGTTCGTTTGTTATTCAGAAAAGGACTGTTGTGGCACGGAAACACATATGTGTTCGTACATTGGTATCGGTAAGTGTAGATGTGTGTCGAGTGTATGTGTGCCAGGATAATGGTTGCAATAGCAAATGTGAGAATTACTATTCTAATAAAAGCTAACCATGTATGAAATTACCCTTTTGTGAAAGTTTTTAACTTGATTTTAATATTAGAAAGAAAAAAATAACACTAACACACCCATACAAATACGAATGGGTTATAAAAAACTCATGTTCCATATTCATAGAGATTTTGTTTGTAATTTCAAAAGGAACTTTATGCCATTTTTGCTGTTGTTGCTGATATGAGCGGGTGATAGTTATGAAACATATTCAAAAGCTTTGCAAAATAAAAATAGCAGAAACAACAAAGTTTTCTATAGCCAGAATTAGGTTAATGAAAAATACGGTTAGTTTTCTGCTTCTGCTCAGGAAGTTGAATCGAGTGACAGTTGTGTTATTAAAGACACACGACTATACTGATTGTGGCATGGAGGAGGTGCCACAAATGGGTTGTAATTTCAATGCTAAAAAAATGGAAATTTTTAAAAATCGGTTTTCGATTTGTTGTAGATAGCAATTTTGTAAGGAACCGATTTTTGGTTTTTTATTCTAGCAACAACCGGTGAAACCGGTTTTTCGTTTTTTTTTTGCGCGTATGTTACGCTTACAATATGTTTCTTTCTAAATCACGTTATTTTGATCCGCTTAACTATGTCAATTCCGTGGTGTAGCTCATAGAGCTCATGGTTTATGCGTCGCCGATACTCGACATTGTGCACTAAAGGGCCATAAATCTTCCCGAGTATTTTTCTCTCGAAGACTCCTACAGATGTTTCGTCTGCTTGCGATAAGACCCAGGATTTTGCGTCATAAAGCAAGGCAGGTTATATGAGAGTCTTTTTCCCTGTATCTCTCTTTATCTCTAAAGTGCTTGCTTAGCCCAAAATAAAATCTATTTGCAAGCAGAATTCTCCGCTTGATCTAAAGGCTGATGATATTGTTTTTATTTACGGCAGCTCCCAGGGATATAAATTCGTCCACCACCTCGAAATAATAATGGTTATCAACGTTCACATTTTGCTCTAATCGCGTGGAAGCCCTGCCCATTGAAACCATTTATTTTGTGTCGTCGTCATTTACATCAGACCCACTTATGCTGACTCCTTCTCAATTATCGGAAACACCGCAGTATCTATATCATTGTGCCCCAATGATATCTATATCATCAGCATATGCGAGCAGCATGTTGCTTTTGCTGCTGACGGTTTTATTCATGTTGACTGCAGATTTTCTCAGAACCATCTCCATTAAGATTTTAAAGAGATCGCACGATAGGGTGTCTCCTTGCTGACGATTCGCTTAGTTTTGAAAGGTTCGATAAGATCCTTACAAACTTTCACTGCGGAGAAATACCAAGCTCTGACATTGCTTCGTAAACTTTCTCCTGTATCGGGCTATCGAAGGCTGCCATATAATCGACCAATATATGTTACAGAGTGGCTGATGAAAGCCTGGGACACTGGGACACTGAAACAAGAATTTGAATTTTCCGTCGCTAACACGAACTGGTGTCCGTAGTTTCGGTCCAAAGAGTGTATAGGTGCATGTTTGGCGGCAATCCTCTGAGCAAATGGACCATAAAGAGACTTGGTAACAATTTTCCCGAGCATAGAACAGTCAACAGAAGACCTTACCATCGAAACACTTCAGTTCGGACGGAGGAAACAATCGCTGCGCTAGCTGCTGCCATACAAAACAATCCAAGAGTTTCGACCAGATTCTTATCTGCTCAAATGGGTATAAGCAGACAGTCATTGCAGTCAATTATGCACAAACATTTGGACTTATTCCCATATAAAATTCTATAAATTGTTGCGGAAGTTTTTATAGAGTCGGAAATGGGTTTCCACTGCGCTTCAGGATCGTCGTCAGGATCGTCATCGGGAGGGGGTGGGTTCTGTGCCAAAAGTTGCGAGAGCTTCCATGAGTAGGCTCATTGAGCTTTCCGATGTCTAGATTTGTCTGCGTCTGTGTTCGTCCAGTTTTCGTTCTACTTAGTCTTGAGCAAATCTTTGCTGCTAGTAGATAGTGAACAGAATCGAAGTTAGCTTGTCTGATCACTAGTACGTCCCCGGACTGGATGAGCGCCTTCCTTCACTTACCACATGATTAAGTTGTTTCTTCGGTATTTGTTCAGGAGATACCCCAGTAGCCTTGCGAATGCCGTTATGGAGGAATCTTGTACCAATGATGACCATGTTTTTTACCGCGGCAAATTCTATTAGTCCTACACCGTTGTCGTAACTCACAGCGCATAGACTGAAAATGGCAATAGTTTGATGAAGCACATTTCCCTGCATTAAAATCTCCTAGTACACTCTTAATGCTACGGCCATTACAGTAGTCATTTGTTTCCTCTAGGCACTCATAGAGCATGTCTTTGGCATCATCACCAATCTCGTCTATCGGAGCATGCGCACAAATTAGGGAAATATAAAAATATTTAGCTTTTGTGCGGATTGTGGCTGTACTTTCACTCCCAGGATTGAACCTAGAGAGTGGATGTCGTAGTTTTTTGCCAACTACAAATTAGCAACCAAATTCATGTTTTTTTCTCATGGCAACTGTAGTATACGCCGCAGTTTCCTTTCTTGTGCGGCCATGTCCTGTCCATCGCATTTCCTGGATAGCGGTAATGTCAACCTTATAACTTTCGACGACATCTGACATTCCAAGTGTATATCCGTAAATCGTGGCCCTAAAAATGGTTGCGGGGGTAGACATCAAATACCAGTCGTCTATGTTTTCTATTACGTTTTCGTATATTCCCTTCCTGGAGGGAAACCCAGTCCACCGGGATTTTGCATTTTACCTACTGCCAGGATATTTGATTGCAGCCGCCCATTATGGATCAGACGCTAACCAGGATGAAATTTATCGCACCTGGTTTTTGTAGTTTTGATTTATAGCCGCCGTTTGCCCATATGTTTGTTTTATCCGACTTCTAAGGACAAAATAATATGCCCGATGCCGTATCAGTGATCGCATAACCAATCAGTCTGCTCATTCGTTTCACATTCCCACTCTAGCTATCGAACGGAGGTTTCCGATAAAGCCATTGCCCCAAGACGTGCTGCGTGGAAGTAGTGGGCTGCTCGGCCTGCCCAATGGAAGAATCATTTCTGGTCACTCCCAAGTGAATGCGTATCAGAAACTTTACACCTCCGCAAACAGTGCCATGTTCCGTTTCATATTCTTCTTCTTGTTTTAATTTCAAAATTTCATGATGGTATTTAAATTTTATAATGACGTTTAAATGTTGAATTAAAATTTAAATGTTATTCAAATTTGGAATGTGTGTTTAATGTAGAATTTAAAAATGTATTCAAATTCGTAGGAAACTCATTCAAATTTCAAAGTAATATTCAAATATGAGGTAGTTTTTATGAATGAAAATCTTATTATGTTTAAAACTTGTATTTAAATACAAATTTAAATTAAAAAATTTGAAAAATAAAAGTTATTTTAAACGATTAATTAATTCGTGTAACATAAGGGAACTGCATCAGATTACCGATCGGTTATCAGACGAAAATATGAGCCGAAGCCATACCATACCGAACGATCTCGTAGATGGAACAGCTCTTTGCAGTACTAAGTAACCATACAAAATTCTAACGAAACGGAATCTAGTACGTAATCAAATATGAATAGATCCTCCTAGCATAGAGGAATTTTACAGTACGATTAAAGTATACCAAATCGTTGCTACAATTATAAATTGTAGACTCAAATGCGTAGAAGGAGCACTAGGAGACGACCACGCAGGATTCAGACCACATCGTAACTGCGTAGACCAAACAAATATATAGAATTATTATAATAGAACAGTCGATGGAATGGCGATCCCTCCGGTATCTGGTATTATCGTACGTTGCGGGATGGGGGCTAAACGAAAAAATTTTAGACAACTTTTTTTAACCGTATTATTCTGCATACTTTTAGGATTTGGTAATTATTACTAGATTTGTACAGTCACGTTTTGTGTTGTTTCATGTTGGCTTTGTGATAATCTTCCCCATGTGAAGTGTGCTGGATTCAATGGAAGGAATTATGACATAACTACGGCTATGGAAAGCGGTCTTCGCTGAACATGTTGGAAGTGTAAAGAATTAGTTGTTGACTTTTATAAGCTATTTATGGAGGCCAAGAAAGGATTTCAAAATTTAAATTCGGATTTTGTCTCTATTAGTTCGAAACATAAATCGTTGCAAGTCTGCTCGTATTGAATTTATTGAATTTATAGTGCGCGCATATAACAACTAAAAAGTTGTTGCAGTCAACGGGTATCTTTATGGCGCATGTCTCTAAAGCATCTAGCGAACATATACTTTTGTTATTGTAATTGTAGTATTTTATATTATTCTTGATTAATATAGCAGTTCCCCCACCCCTTGTTGCATCAATTCGGTATTTTCTTATTATTTTATCATTTTTAAATATTACATTGTGTCTATGGTTTAATTTTGTCTTATTTAATAAGACAATATCTAATACATACCTAGTCTTAAAAATTTACCTATTCTTGAAAAAACCACCAATTATAAAAAAATTCCCATTTGTTACAAAAACCATTTCTTCAAAAAAAATTCTGCTCTCATAAAAAAACATTTTCTTACAAAATTCCTTGTCTTAAAAGTACCTTTCCTTAAATATAAAATGTTACCTTTTTTTTTTGAAATAAGTAGGCTTTCTGAAAAACGTAAATTTTCTTAAAAAATATCCTTTTTCTAAAAAGAGTACCACTTCTTTAAAAAGTACTTCTTTGTAAAAAAAAGTCATACTCGTATGGCTTTTTCTTCTTCTTAAAAGTTTTCTTCTTCTTATTTTACAAAACGTACCTTTTCTTAAAGATCCATTTAAATTATCGTATTTTTCAACGGTCGCCTTAGACGTGTTGGAACTAACTAGTACGTAATATATAGCGAAAGTAACTTCGTTCTAACCGGGTGTCCCATGACACCTCATGTAATTTTTTATCACGGATCACTAACCTAGGAGACCGTCGCCGAAATAAATGTAAGGTGGCCAGAGCAGGGATCGAACCCACGTTTCCATACACAACAAAATTGGCATATTTGGGCTGATGAACGAAGAGATTTTAGAAGTGTCGTTACATCAATAAAAGTGCACAGTTTGTCCGACAGAACATACCCGTCATTACCGAGCTCTACTGCACCATGATATCGGCCTTTTGTTCCCGAAGTTGATGCCCATAATGCCTGAGGAATGCAGCTTCAGCAAGATGGCCCTACAATGACTTCAATGATAAATAATTTTAGTGAGCAGCTAACTTTGCGTTGCAGACCTGTCAACTGGCCGCCTCAATTTTTCATTGGGATTATATGAAGTCAGAACTCTTCGTTTTATCTCGAAGATATGTGTAAGTTTTATTGACAGCACTATCATAGACGTTGGTTAACGTCGAATGCTCGATGCTACTTAATAGTTTTTTTTTTTTGCAAGAAATGTGAAATGTGAAAATCACTTATGACAAGCTTCAAATTGGAAATTAGTCCTCAATGTTTACTTTAGTTGTTGCGTTGCCACGGTTTGGATAAATTAATATTAAGTAATTTCCAGTACTATCAACTGTATTGGGTACTTTTTTAGATCATCCGCGTACATAAGATGCCTAGCATTAACAAAACAAAAAGAAATGTCGTTTACAAACAAATTAGATAAAAGAGGTGCCAACACACTCCCTTGTGGAACCCCAGATGTAGGGACATACTCGTCGGATAATACTCCTTCAATAGAAACAAAACAACTTATATTCATTAAATAGGAACGGAACCAATTTAAAATACTAGAATGAAGTCCTATCTTAGACAACTTATATATCAACAAGTTATGAGGAACTTTATCAAAGGCCTGTAAACTGCATCAACTTGCCAACCCTGTTCAAAATTATTAATACAATATCGTGTGAAAACAGCTAAGTTACTCGTAGTTGATCTACCCGAGACAAAACCATGCTGATCAGGATTAATAAAAGGTTTCAGCGAAAAAAATTATTTATTGATGTGTTAACATCTATAGCGGCGTAAAAGGACTAAATCTATCAAAGCCAAAATCTGCTAAAACCAGATTTTATGCTGCTGCTAAAACCAGATTTTCTGCGACTGCGAAAGAGAATAATGACGTGTTAAACAAAAATGAGCGAGCAAGAGAGCAATGAAAGAGTGGTGTGGAAGGGGTGAGGCAAATGAAATTGTGTCTATAGCGTATGTATTAACATAACGTATGTATGCACATGTGTCTGATGCTGTTGTTGAACGGAGATATAAAGCATAGCCACGCAAAATTTCATTTGCAGTCGACGTTATGGTGACACACTAATACGTCAGCTACTTCGTACAAAGTATGTGTGATGTTGTGTGTTTGGCTGTTTCGTTGCTGTTGATATGGCAAACATGTGGTTATGTGACACAAGTATACGTCAGCTACTTCGGACAAAGTATGTGTGATGTTGTGTGTTTGCTTGTTTCATTGTTGTTGCAATGGCCAAACAAAGCGAGTCATTTGATGTTCAGCATTGCCCGGTGTATACAAAAACAAGTAGAAACGGTGTTAAGTTCGGCCGGGCTGAAGCTTATATATCCTCCACCATGACAATTTAAACTCACACTCTCCACTCTTTACATTCCCTTAACAGTTTTTATTTTAGGTACCCCCCCCTAACACCCACCAGCCACACAAACACTCCAGGACACAGAAAGAACAAATATAACTCCCAACATATCAGTTGTAGTAGTAGTAGTAGTTGTTGTTGTTGTTGTTGTTGGTGTTGTTGTTTTTTTATTATAGTGGAATGTAAATCCAATAAAATGTGGGTGCGGAGCACTCTCAGAGCAAAGAGTGTAATGACGTATATAAAAATGAGATAGCAAGAGAGCAACGACAATTTTGTGAACTTGTGCAGCGTATGTAGGAATATAACAATGTATGTATGTATATACAAGTGTCTGTTGCTTTGCATTCTTTGACTTTTATGGGAATAAAACAAAAAGTATTGAGCAAGAAAATAATGACACAGGTGCTTGCACTGGGTCTTTAAATAATTTTAAGTATTAATATTATTTAACTGTAACGTCATCATATGATTGAACGCTGTTTTTTATTTCCAATGTAACATTTGCGGATGTGTTCATAGAAATCGAACAGGTACCGTGTAGCAAAAAGGTGTTAACACATCGCCCGTGAGTTCGAACACTCATTGGATTTTTTAAGTAAAAATGAAGAAATACCATCTGAATCAATTTTATATGTACACGAAAGTATATCAATTGCGGAAAAAATATCATCATCCGATATATAGAGCCCCGAAACATCAACATTGGATACAATATTACTAAATACAGAATCATCAATATTAATATCATATTTTGTAAAATTGGATTGAAAAAACATATTAAATAGATTGGCAGTTTCACATAAAGAATTTGATAAAGCACCATTGAATATCATAGATGTAGGAACCGAGGTCTTACTACATCTAGATTGAATAAATTTCCAGAAACGTCTAGGATTACACTTAATGGATTCTTCATAACGTAAAATGTACTGGTTATATAAAAACTTATTTAAAAAGTTGAATTCACGTGTAAAATGCTCACATCAATATGCATCCTGAGCCCTATTATATTCTTTAAATTTGCTATGATATTTATTTTTAAGTCGTTCAACCCCCTAGTATACCACGGAAGCTCATAGACCTTAGGCCGTAATGCCTCAATATTAGTTTTGAATATTTTCAAAAATTGCTCATAATAGATGGAAATAATTTCACTGTCCAAAATTTTAGACCAATTTACAGCAATCAATAACGAGTTAATATAATTAAAATCGAATGAATTATAATTATATTGAAAGACTTGATAATTACATTTACGATCATATTCATAAAAAGATATATTAAGCACAAGCGGCAAATGATGAGCATTCGGTGGAGAAATTGGAAAAGCGCAATCAACAACTGAACATTTCAAATCAGAACTAACAAAAATTATCTCCAACATTCGATTAAGTTTATTAAAAACAGGATTAATTTGGCGCATATCAAGGCTAAATAAAGAGTCGATGAAATTCATTTCAGAAACATTATTAATATTATTAGGTATGAGATAGTCACAATCAATAAATTCAGACCAAACAATATTATTGAAGTTAAAATCAACCAAAAAACAACATTTATCCACATAATTCATAGATTCAACGAAGTGCATTCCTTTTTGGAGGAATGTAAGATGCGCCCACATATAAGCAACCTTTTAACATCTTTACACAAACGCACATTGGGTCAATTATTTAATGGAACACAATAAGAATTTGTACACTTTTTTACAGCAACTAATACTCCTCCGGCTCTAGTATGTCCCGTAGCGAAAATGTCCTTATCCTTACGATACACAAGGTATAAATTAGGATCAAAAAACTCCTCATCAAAAAAATCATAATTCTACCATGATTCAATTATAACAAAAATATCGTAATCATATTGTGAAGAAAAATTTCTAAACAATGAAGATTCATACCTGAAACATTATGGTAATACATTTTTAAATTATTAATACCTACAACTTCCCTTGTACGGGGGCTTTTTGGGAAAATCCGCAAAGGGCCGCACTTTTATATCCGCAGTCCAAAAACTTGGTTTCAATAAATTATCGTAATATGATGATGAAACACCAAGCTTAAAATTAACAAATTTTAAATCTACCACTGCAGTATCTTTTTTAACTAGTTTTTAACATGATGAAGGGTGTCCCAACAAGAACCCAATTTTTAAATCTGGCAACATTCGAAGTGTCATTGTTTGACATTTGAACCATTGTTATTGTTTGCTAGTAGAAGGTACGAGGTTAGTAAAAATGGAGCGCTACACGAATGAACAACGCATTCTCATTGTGAAATTGTTTTACCAAAAAAATGCTGATTTTGCCGCTAAAATCATCTTCAGTGACGAGGCCCATTTCCATCTTGATGGCTTCGTCAATAGGCAGAATTGTCGCATTTGGAGTGAGGAAAATCCTCGAGTGATTCACGAGAAGCAAATGCATCCTCAACGTGTCACTGTGTGGTGTGGTTTTTCGGTTGGAGGAATCACTGGACCTTTTTTTTATGAAAATGAGGCAGGTCAAGCGCAAACAATCAATGGTGTTCGGTATCGTGAAATGATAACCAGCTTTTTCTTGCCTCGAATTGAAGAAATGAATGTGGAGGGCATGTGGTTCCAACAAGACGGCGCCACATGTCATACAGCCAGAGAAACAGTTCAATTGCTGCATCAAAAAAAAAAAATTGCGCTCTTGTTGGGACACCCTTTATATGTAATTTATCTACAGTGGTGTGCGATGAAATAGAGTCACACACTCGTCAAAATGTTATCCTCTGCAAATCAGTGGTCCAAGATGTTTCATGTCAAGAAATTCTGAACCTAATTGACCGGTCCTCTGCTGAATATAATGCCGTAATTTTTAATATATTTTGTGCACTACTGTTCTCCAGGTCAGTGTCAGTATTTTAAAGGCTATGTAATGACGTGTGCTATAAAATAGAGTCAATTACAAAAAAATATTTTTTTTTTTTGAAATGGTTAATGGTAGTTTGGATTTGAATTTGAAAACAAAGTTTAGCTTCTAAATATGATTAATGTTTATTAGTAGCATTAATAAATTGTCATTATTGACGTTCCAAAATGGGCCGATGTAAATATTGCAATCATGAGCGCCAAGAAAGAATAGAAGAGACGATAAAAGAATTCAGAAGCTACATTCAAATTACTGACATAATTGGATGCTCAAAGAAAATGTTGGAGACCGGAATAAAATATAACCCCAATCCAGGAAACAGACGGTGAAACCCTGAAAATTACAAAACATTTAGAACCAAAAATATTGCGCCACGTAGAGATCGACTTTTGTTACCTCTTCCGCCCTTAAAAGGCAATACGATCGGGATGTTGACACCTCTACATTAAGAAAAACGCTAACTAGAAACAATTTAAAGGCAAAAAGTGTCCGAAAAGTTCCATTTCTATCCAATCGGAACATTAAAAAAATTTTGCATTTTGCCAAGGAGCATGCGAAATAGTCCGTACGCAAATGGCGAAATATTTTGAGGACAGCTGAAACTAAAGTGAGATTGGGTAATTATGATAAGAGTAATCTTCCTGTACGAAGACCTTCCAACACCGAATTCAGGCCCCAGAACGCAATCCAAACAGTTAAACGTGGTAGCGGAAATATAATGGTACGGGGTTGTTACTCTTACATTGGGACAGAACCTTTATTCCACATTGAACAGACAATGGACGCTGCATATTATACCACTGTATTAAAAAAGCATCATGATGCCTTGTGCTAAATGGGAAATGCCGCTTCGATGGGTGTTTTAACATAATATCGACCCCAAACACACATCGAAGCGAGCAAAAGCTTCGTTTGAAAATAATAGTGTCATAGCTTTAAGATGGTCTATGCAGTCGCCGGGCTTAAATCCCATTCAGAATTTGTGGCGGGACATTAAAGTGTCTATCAAAGGAATAAACCAATTTAATAAAGATGAGCTTATGACACTGGTACAATCGGCGTGGAAAACATGACTTGTGGAGAATTGATGATTCAATGTCAAGGCGTTGTTTAGCTGTGATAAAAAATAATAGTTATTTCATAAAGTACTGAGATAATGTAAAGGATTAATGAAACATACATTTTATTTGACACAGCTATTTATTCTAGTTCAGATGATGAATCGCGATGACTCTATTTTAATTCACAGGCAAAACGGGGTATTTTGTAATATTTTGATTATACCTAATGATTTAATTTTAAGTTACGACACTAATGTTCTAAAATATTATATCTAGTTCTTAATTAAACAATTAAAAATCAAAGTTATAAACAAAACTTAATTTTTCTACATTTGTTTTTGTTTTGAAAATGTTGATTAGTGTTGACTCTATTTCATCGCACACCACTGTATATCCAAATGTTTACTAACGTAAGCAATAATATCGTCCTCTGTTACTGTAAACGAGGATAAATGCACCCATTTCTTCTTGACTACAACATCCAATTCTGCATTGTTACTCTCACCCACTACAACACGACGCTTCTTATATTTACGTCTTGTAACATTCTCCCATCCACCACACTCGAGAGAGACTCCACCATGTGTAGAAACACTAACAGCATCAGCATTACCATCGACGTCACCAACACCAATCACATTTATGCCCGCGACATCACTAACAGAGGCAGTAGCAGAAGTAGTAGCAGCAACAACATCATCACAAACAGCAGATCGTGTAGATACGGTACGGTGATTATCACGAACAGAAATATCACTATTCGCCACCAAATTAGCAGAGTGAGCATAAGATATGCCATTTCTCTGCGGCATCTCAACATCTAAGCCGGTTTTGTGTAGAGGCTGACTCCGACGAGTAGAAGTATTGCTATTGTTGCAATTTTCATTGGAAGAGATTAACTGCGCAAGCATCGATTTCATGTCCTCCATCTCGTATGAGAGCAAAATAATTTTTTTTACTATATCACATGAATATAGAAGAACATTTTCGCAATTATAAATAATATTAGCAAACGATGAAAGAGTATTGACCGCTGCCTCTTGATCAATTTTCACACACAGTCTATGAAACTTGCGCTGGCAAATATCGCACACAATTTGACTGCCAGAATGAATGTTTTTATAGCACTGAGAGCAAACCAAACTTTGAGACGATGATGACATTTCGACACGACTTGTCTCTTTGAAGACTGAACTCTAACTGAGTTTTCTAGATTCTAACCAATATTAGTATATATTGTAATTTTGAACCCAATGAAAATTAAATTTAGAAAAGCCAAAGTGAAAGAAGTTTAAAAAAGAACACTTTCTGAAATAAGTGCCTTTTCTTAATAAAAGTAAATTTTCTCAAAAAAAAAGTTATTCGTTATATTCAAAATTAAATTTTCTAAAAAAAATATACCTATTCATATTCTTAAACAAAGTACGTTTTTTTTAAAAAAAAACGTTATTTTAAATAAGTACCTTTGTTTCATAAAAGCAAATTTTCTTACAAAAAGTACCTTCTTTAAACAGTAATATTTTTTTTAAAGAACCTTTTCTTAAAAAAGTATATTTTCTCACAACAAATTGCCTTTTCTTAAAAAACTACTTCTTCTTTAAAGAGAAAATTTTTTGTGAAACAAAATAACTTTTCTTGAGATAAGTACCTACTCTTAAAAGTGTACATGTTCGTGAAAATAGGACCAATTCTAAAAAAATTCCCATTTTTAAAAAAAAAACATTTCTTCAAAAAATACATTCTCTTAAAAACATAAATTTTCTTACAAAAATTCCTTTCCTTAAAAGTGCCTTTTCTTAAAACTAACATAATACCTTTTCTTTTCCTTTCTCGAGATATGTAGCCTCTCGGAAAATAACTGAATTTTCTTAAAAAAAAAACCTTTTCCTAACAAGAATATCAATTTTTTAAAAAGTAGCTGTTCTTAAAAAAAAATCTTACCCTTATGGCTTTTTCGTACAAAAAGAACTTCTTCTTAAACATAGTACCATTTCTTAAAAAAACATTAGCTTTTAATAAAAGAAGTACCTCTCTTTAAAAAATTACCTTTTCGGGAAAATATAATACATATTCCTACAAACGGACTTAAGAATATACCTTTTTTAATAAAAATACATCCTGTAAAAAAAAGTTTTATTTAAAAAAATTATCATTTTAAAAAAGTATCTTTTCTTAAAGATCCATTTAAATTATCGTATTTTTCAATGGGAGCCTTAGGCGTGTTGGAAGTAACTAACGGGTTTTTCAACAGCGACGCTACAAAAGTAAATCGAAAGCGACAGCAAACGACGCCATATTTTTACCCGCTCTTTTGACATTTCTCTACAGTAAGGTTTGCCATTTCATCATTGAAAGTTATAGGAGCCAACAAAGAGTCGAAATTATTAAAATTTACTACCGAAATTTGGAGTCAGTGGCCTCATCTTTAAGAGCGCTACGTCCAATTTATGATCGTCAGCGATGAGGCTCACTTTTGGCTGAATGGCTTCGTCAATAAGCAAAGTATGCGTTATTGGTCAGACAGAAATCCACACGTAATCCATGAGTCATCATTGCATCCCGAACAAATTACGGTTTGGTGCGGTTTATTGGCTGGCGGCGTCATTGGGCCGTACTTCTTCCGTGATGATCAAGACTGGCACATTACTGTGAATGCGAATCGCTACCGTTCAATGATAACCGAATATTTTTGGCCCCAATTTGATAATATGGACTTGAAGGACATGTGGTTTCAACAGGACGGCGCACAGCGAATGCTACAATCAATTTAGTAGAAACCAAGTTTGGTGAACGTATTATCTCTCGAAATGGCCCAGCCGATTGGCCGCCTCGGTCGTGCGATTTGAAGCCGTTAGATTATTTCCTGTGGGGCTATGTCAAGTCTATGGTCTATGCCAACAAGCCAGCGACGATTGATGAACTTCGTACGAATATCGAACGTGAAATTGCTGCAGTATCGGTCGATTTATGCTTGAAAACCGCCGAAAATTGGGTTCAGCGTCAGAACTTCTGCAAGCGTGCCCGTGGTGGCCATGCAAAAGAAATCGAGTTCCAGACATAATGCCATCGAACGTACTTTCACAGGAATAAAGAATTTCATTGGTATCTAAAACCGGTTTTGTTTTATTTAAAAAAATTTTTGTAGTGCTCTTATTGAAAAACCCTTACATAATATATAGCGAAAGGAATTTCGTTTCACCCGGGTGTCCAATGACACCTCTATTAATTATTCGTACAGAAAGTACTTCTACTTAAAAATAGTGTCCTTTCTTACGAAACACTCTGGTTTAATAAAAGAAGTACCGCTCTTTAAAAAATTACCTTTTCGGGAAATTCTTCCAAAAGTACCTAAAAATATAATTTTTTTTAAAAAATTCATTCTATAAAAAAAATTACTTAAATTACTTACTTACTCAAAGATACATTTAAAATATCGTATTTTTCAACATAATTAGCTTTTAATAAAAGAAGTAGCTCTTTTTAAAAAAGGACGATTTCGGTAAAATGTAATACATATTGTCACAAAAAGGACCTAAAGAAATATTATTCTTTTTAAAAAAATACATTCTGTTAAAACAAAAATTTTTCTCAAAAAGTTTATCATTTAAAAAAAGTATCTTTTCATAAAGTTCCATTTAAATTGTGATTTTGTATTTATAGATATTGATCTACAGCATTCTTTTATTTGGTGACTGATAGTGAAATTTTACGTAGAATATTTTTTCAATACACAACAACCTGCTAAAACGGAGCTTTGTGGGCCGTTTCAGCACCCAATTGGGATAAGTATGAAATTAACCCTGAAATGGATTTTCAGTTATGATTTATTTTTGGCATTCGAGATGACTTTTGAGCTTTGGTGTGTTAAGAAACTTACAGACAGTTTTGTGAGGAATAGTTTTTAACCCGATATATTTTAACCCGTTACACCCGTGTATTAGGGGTGTTTTTTGCACTTTTCCACAAGAAGAACAAAACAGGCCTATGAGTTGAGGCGGTAGAGGGTTAAAGTATTTCACAAAAATGTTTTTCGTAAATTTTTCTATAAACCTCAAATATAAGGCTAACGTGGTTTACTATGCCGATTCATCATATGAATGTGGAAAAGCTGGGAAATTTTATTGCCCGCGCCCTTAAAACAAGTTAGTAATAATCTTTAAAAACGCCGGTACACGTGTATTTTTTACCCCCTCTAACAGAATGCGTTGTCAGAACCTTGTTATTTTTTAGTTGTTCCACAGTGTAATTAAACATGCACAATATGACCCTATTTCCTTCCAAGCATATCTATGAATGGTTTCCCACTACATCCCATTCAGGGTATTACGGAGAGCTGCTCACAGCCAATGAGCTGTGCTACTTCTAGTTTTTATACTCACTGATGGGACTTACAGTTTTACACCGATTCCGAACGGTGTTTTTGAGATGCTCTTTTGTGGTTAAATACTCGAAAGTGTTGGTTGTTAAATACTTGATAGCGTCGGCGTCATATGCGAGGTCTCCGCCGCCGAAAGGAATTTAGGATGGTCGGAGCTGGGATCGAACCAAGGATGTCATGTACAAAAGGGTCGTACACTGACCATTGCCCCACCGACGGTCATATATTTAGCATACTTATAGGTAATATAATGAGAATGCACTGGAAACTACATCCCAAATATATTTATTGTAGTAAACGTATTACAATTCGAAACAAAAATATTCAAATGTGTATTTTACCTATGACTAGAAAGATAATTTGTACACACAATCTTACCTCTTTACCTGTGATGAAAAGGAATCAAAAACGAATTTGTTTCCCAACATTGCAAGTTTTTTAAATACATTTGTATATTTTTTCCCCTACAAATTTTATCCCTTTTTTTAGCAATTCGTATTTTATGTCTGGTTTCTGTCTTAATCCAAACAAGCAAATTCAGTGATTTAATTTTATTTTCTTTTTTCTGCTGATTCTAAAGAATTTTACCGATAACATTTTTCCCTCCAAAAAATAAAAAGATTCACACGCAGTTGAGAATGTTACAAGGATATATTTCGGAGCAAATAGCTATATAAAGACGTGTGTGTGTGCATCGTGAGTGTATTTTGGTATTAGTTGTACCTTTTTCATCCACATCATATGTATTATGATGTTAAGGGTATATTTGGCAAATGTGCGAATGTTCTCCAAACTTAAGCCAAAACTGACACCCCCACAGTATCGACAATATGCTACCGATCCTAACAGCTTATTGTCGTGATATCCCATGAATGTTGGTAATATACACGCTGAAAGGGCGGACTAGCTCGTCTGTCCATTCATGATGGTGATTTTGATGAAGGTGTTCGTGGCATTATTGGGTGTAGTGTAAATGTGAGTGAGTGAGTGCGTAGTTGTATGGGGCTGAGAACACAGACACATTGCAAATAATCGTAATAGTTGTGGTTGTAGTAGTACTTGTATTAATGGTTGTATTTCTAGTGCTATTGCCCGATAAATTGCTTTATCATCAGAAACATTTGGTGATAATGTAGCCAACAAATGCTAACAACTTGTACTGTTGGTTAAACTTGGTTACGGGAACGTTGTAGCAAAAAAAGTTCAAGGCTTTGCCGAAATTGTAATGACTTCACTGCCAATAAATGTTTGACCACCAGGTGGTGAATACTTAAGAGAAAGCTGCCTATAGACAGACACTTAAAAGTAAAGGCGAAACAAACATAATAACAACGAAAGAAATTAGTGGAATTCAAGTATGAGAAAAATTTCGAATACTCCTGCTCAAGTGAAACCTGTTCGTGCTTAACTCTACTCGAAATAGGAGTTGATTCTAAAAACGAAAATGATTTTTTTTGAAAACGATTTATTTCTTAGCTGTATCTTCTTAGCCACCATCAGTATATGCACTTTAAAGAAGAAAGAATAAATTACTACAAAATTTCAATTTGTAAAATGTAAATATTCGGTTTTGAAAAAATTGTTTTAATAGTCAACGCCAATCAGTGAACAGACTTCTTTACTTTAATTTTATTTGTCATTTGAAAGCGTTGCAAAACACTGATAGCACATGTTTTGTCCCAGCAAAATCTTGGTCATCCTATTCTTCGCATTCCTTCGAACACCTGTTCGAGTAAATAAAACGTGTTCGATGAATATTCTTGAATTGTCCTTCTAAATATTATAGAAACATTAGGAGATTCTATGATTTACTTCATCAATTTGTAGCCAAAAAATCTATGAAACCCAATATTTGAAATTTATTCATAACATCTATGAAACTTTTTCATACATTCTATGAACCCGTATTCAAAAAATTGATATTCTCAATATTGCTGTTAAAAAACTAAACATTAACTAAAATGGGTCTGGAGTCTTAATTCCCCACCTGATCGCATCGGGAGTCTGGGCCGTTTCCTGGAAGATTCCACCCCTGGTGATAGTGTATCCTCCGGTGTCCCGTTTCCCCGAATTTGCAGCATCTAACGACTCCTCGTGGCCATACTGGCGGCATTCCACCCAAAATAACCTATTTTTCATTGTCCAGCATATATCCCTAGTGTGCCTCTCCTTATTACAGAACGAACACATTGCTGGCTTCAGTGGAAGGTACCGTGGCATGTTCTCATCTCACTTCTTAAGTAACTGCTGAACTTCAGTCACTAAACTTGCCATCACTCTACAAGATTCCTGGAACCAAATCTTGTGCACTGGTGGACAATCCCCCTTCATGCCCTCTTCATAGGGTAGCCTGTGCAACTAACGCTTCTTACAGCAACCCATATAAACTTGTCACCGTGCTTGCCATCATCCTTTCCGGAAGCATGGGATCCCTAAGACCTGATGTAAATGTGGCCTTCAATTTTTTATTTACGTCTGTCATCATCACACTGTCTGCTGCTTCATTATACGTCTTCCGCCGTATTGCCTCTGCCGTCGATGCGAAAGTCTGCAGGACCGGAGGCTGCGTACGTACCTGCCATACAGGTCAATTGATATACTCATATTTGTATTTGGTCTAGTAGTTAACAATCTCAATAGCTGTCAGTAGTAAAGTTGTTGCTTCAAATAAACACATTAAGTACAGTAATTTTTGTAGAACATATTGTTCGCATTTTTTGTTTCAAATATTTGCTGAAAACAAACCCCAAATTATTGTTGTTATTACTTCTTTGTTTGTTTTCACAGATTTGATATTGTTTATTATGGTGACCATGTAAATACACAAACACATACGCATAAACACATGTATTCCTTTCCTTAACAAAAACTCTCAAACACGAAGACAGCAGGAAGAGACACACCTACGCATCGACATCAACACTTACACGTACCCATAAACATTCATGTGTGTTGGTTTAGTAGCACAAGCAAATAACTGGAAGCAATATTTATGATGCCAGTACTATGTATGTGGCTGAGACAAAAAATAACACTGGATTTTATGTTTACTTCACTTTGGCACTCTTTACCAACCGTCTTATATAAACAGCATTTAAGCTTCCTGCGCTCAGTAACTCTCACTCACATCTTAGGTAAACTTCCGGTTTCCTCTACACCTAGTAAACTAATATTACCACCTACTATACTTCACACTACAACGCACTTTGTCTGATGATAAAAGTGTGGAACGGAATGCTCAAGGAGCTGTAGTAGAAACAGCAACAAATAAAAATAACATCAAATCTTAACATCGAGTGGAGAGGACAACATTTCAATTGAATTCAGGATATTAAGGCAATATATTGTTTTGTCAAAACAAACGAGAGAAAAACAAGAAATGTAAACACATTTACAACAAGTAACAAAATAACATTGTGTGAGTTACCCCAAAATACACAACCCCGCATGCATGAACAGACGATTTACCCCAACATATATATTTATTACTTACTTTTCTCACACACACACACACACACAACTAGAGATGCAGACAGTCAATGTTATTGTGTAGGTAAACAAACAAACATTAAACGAACCATAAACACATTTGATTTCCGGATTCTCTCGAGATTGTAAGTGAAGTGAGTTGCAGTTAAAGTGAACCAAAATTTTAAAAATTATGTGGAGCACAATGACAATCCACAAATGTCGAAGAACTTTAATGTGGTTAAGTTAGACATACAAATAGCTAACTTTATTGATCTGACTATGTGGTATTGGACTCGAGATTATTAAGTAAAGGTTTGGAATCAATAAAGTGAACACAAGGAAATTAAAACTTTTGTAACCAAAAAAGGATCATATCATAGCGAGAATGTGGGACAATAAATATAAGTACCATTATATTTTAAAGTTATTTATTTTTGGCAAATTTTGTTGGAGTTATGGAACTTTCAGTGTGTTGGTACTTAGAGATATTCGATCGATATGTAGTAAGTTGCATTTTTTAGGTTGTGTATATTAGTGACGGACGGAACCGGTTCCTTATAAGAACCGACCAGGCCGGGGATTTCAAGGACCGAAACACGGGTACAAATGAACCGAAAACGGTTCTTTTAGGACCAAAAACCCAGTTCAAAAGAACCAAAACCTGTTTCAAAAAGACCGAAAAACGATTCTACAGGAAGTGAAAAACGGGTGGAATGGAACCGTAAAATGTTTCCTGAATAAAAGAAGTCGTTGCCAAAGAAACCAAAAGTGGTAACCTTTCGGTAAGGGTACGAAAATGTGTATTTATAAAATTTTATATTCTTATAATAAGATATTTCACTTAAGCCTCTTTGCGACAGCAATTCGCTGAGAACCGGAACGGTTCAACCCAATGGTGCAGTGACCACAGCGCAAACAATTCGACATCTGGCAGAGATATTTGAAGACAGTGGTCGAAAACGGGGTAGCAGAAGCCGTCGATACAGTGCGTGAAATTATGGCAGGGCAGCCTGAAATATCCGCAAGAAATCATTTTCAACAACTGTATATTTTGTATAGAATAGTTTCTTAAGGCTACTGTCGACACTACCATATTCATTCCGGCCGGTTAGTTGCATATTCCAAGTCAATTAACCTATTTTTTCGGTTTTTACACAGCTGATAGAACAGCGAAGAATTAACGGGTCCGCCAAATAACTTTTTTTTTTGAAAATGCTATAAAAAAAAACTGCTGATTATTTTGTCAAATTTCTTTTTTTATTTGAAAGTACAATCCTTCCGGTTAATAATGGAAAATAATTTCGTACAAATGGCTCCCTCTCTGCTGGCGATTCAGTAGCCTACACGATCGGTCCAATTTTTAAGCACATTATCGATTGTGTGCAGCTGTATTTCACCAATGGCTTCACGAATATTGTTCTTTAAAGCGTTAATTGTCTCTGGCTTGTCGGTAGCACTTATCTTTGAGGGCACCCCACAAAAAATAGTCCAACGGTGTCAAATCGTAGCTCCGAGGTGGCCAAACGACATCAGCTCTGCGGCTGATAATGCGATCTTCAAAAACAGGGCGCAAAACATCGACACATTTTGCAACATTACCATGATTTTCAAAGTAATGTCGCAATATTTCCCAGCGTTGTTCAAGCGTATACACAACCATATTCGTTCAGCGGAAGGACAAAACTAATTATCTGTCAAATCAGACATGAGCTAAGTGTTACCACTCATGAAATAAGTACTAGTTGAAAAAAAAACGTTAGGTGGCGGACCCTTTACAAACCTAAATCCTTTTTCACCGGTCACTATGGTTACTGATCCCACCAGACCGCCACATAAGACTTTGCCAAGTAATTATTTCGCCGATTGTTTTCTGAAATAAGGCAATCTAAGTCATATCTGCCAACTTCGAACTAATGATTGAAACTAATGACTGGAACTAATGCCAACAGAGGTAGTATGTTAGCACGAATGCATGCAAACATAAACAGTATTCACAATTCAAAGGAAGCATAGAACTAAAGGAATATTTACTCAACGATGATTTTGCCTAATTGGCGAAGTCAAATATTAGAAGAGATAGGTTGAATAAAATAAATAAATAATGGGAGGGCTCCAAGGCTTACACTTGGCATTTGAACCCCGCTTTACTGCGACACCGATGGCCAATTTCACATTTATGTAGTGACAGATTAGCCGTGTTTTGGTGACAAGCAAACGATTAGCGCTTCCCAAGTTGCAAAGAAAACGGCTATTTACCGATAAGTAATTTTATTCAAAAGTATAGAAAAGTTTAGAAAACGGTAAAAGCTGTCAGAAATATATTTTTTAAACTTACCGAAAATGAATCGCGTCGCTAAGTTCTCGCTAAGTCTTCGCTAAGTGCTTATATAATCATTGCTAAATCGGCCAATACTGCTGCAATTTCACGCTCGATATTCGCACGAAGTTCATCAATCGTCGCTGGCTTGTTGCCATAGATCATAGATTTGACGTATCCCCACAGGCAATAATCTAATGGCGTCAAATCGCACGACCGAGGCGGCCAATCGACTGGGCCATTTCGTGAGATAACACGTTCACCAAACTTGGTTTCCAATAAATTGATTGTGGCATTCGCTGTGTGACTTGTGGCGCCGTCCTGTTGGAACCACATGTCCTCCAAGTCCATATTATCCAATTGGGACCAAAAATATTCGGTTATCATTGAACGGTAGCGATTCGCATTGAAGATGACGTAGCGCCCTTATAGTTGAGGCCACTGACTCCAAATTTCGGTAATAAATTTTAATAATTTCGACTCGTTGTTGGCTCGTATATCTTTCCATGATGAAATGGCAAACCTTACGGAAGAGAAATGTCAAAAGAGAGGGGAAAAATATGGCGTCCTTTGCTGTCCCTATCGATTTACTTTTGTAGCGTCTCTGTTGAAAAACCCTTTACAAGTGTCGGTTGCTTTGCATTCTTTGATTTTTGTGGGAATAAAACAAAAAGTATACTAACGCATATTTTGCTTATTGACGCAGCCATTCAGCCAGAAATGAGCCTCAACGCTGAAGATGATTTTCCGATGAAAATCCGAATCATTTTTAAGTTGTTGCTCAGCCCAATCAATTCATGAACATACGACGCTTATGGTGGTCAAGCGGCTTCAGTTCTTGCGTCAATTTGATCTTGTAAGGATGTAGGCCAAGATCTTTTCGCAAAATTCGCCACAACGACGTCACAGAGATGCCCAACGCTTGAGAACGGCATGTGAGAGACACATTTGGGCTTTCTTGAACTGAAGCCTCAGCGGCAGCAATATTCTCGACACTACGGGCACTTCTTTGTCTCACTGGCACGGGAACATTTTGTAGTGTGCCTGTGGATTCAAATTTCCCACTAGACGCTCAATTGTTGATCTGGTACGATGATTATGACGAAATGTCAAAAGAGCAGGGAAAAATCTTGCGTCGTTTGCTGTCCCTATCGATTTACTTTTGTAGCGTCTCTATTGAAAAATCCGTTATTAGAAATTTTCATCCAAAGTTCTGAGGATTCAGCTCAAACTGTAAGAAATCTACGAAACAAATTCGGTAGAAATATAGTTCCAGCAACGCCGGCTGTGGATCAATCTGTGAAGTGAGTTTGTCAACCCAGGTCCTAATCGAACAGTAGAACTCGTCTGCGTGCTCGTTGAGAAGAAACTTTGATGCTGTAGCTCAAAGTGTATTCGAACCGTTCGCAGCAATTGAACATTTCTGGCACTTCTTTGTGCAGAATTTTGCATAAACATCTCGGTACCAAAGCTTATTAAGTCCAAATAGTCCAACAGCCGAAACCTCGTAAATCGATAGGGACAGCAAGCGACGGCATATTTTTCCCGCTCTTTTGACATTTCTCTTCAGTAAGGTTTGTCATTTCATCATGGAAAGATATACGAGCCAACAACGAGTCGAAATTAAAAATAAAAAAATAAATGGTTTCCCATTACATCCCATGAAGGGACCGGGGAGAACTTCTCACAATCACTGAGCTGTGCGCTTTCCAGTTTTCACTCACTGATTGGGACCTACAGTTTTACACCGATTCCGAACGGTATTTTGAGAAGCTTTTTCATGGCTATATACTCGATAGTGTCGCCGTCACTAAGCGAGGTGACCGTCGTCGAAAGAAATTTTAAGGTGGTTGGAGCAGGAATCGAACCCAGGATCTCCTGTACAAGAGGCGCGCACACTACCCATTGCACCACCGACGGTCACACGAGTCGAAATTATTAAAATTTATTACCGAAATTTGGAGTCAGTGGCCTCAACTATAAGGGCGCTACGTCATCTTCAATGCGAATCGCTACCGTTCAATGATAACCGAATATTTTTGGCCCCAATTGGATAATATGGACTTGGAGGACATGTGGTTCCAACAGGACGGCGCCACAAGTCACACAGCGAATGCCACAATCAATTTATTGGAAACCAAGTTTGGTGAACGTGTTATCTCACGAAATGGCCCAGTCGATTGGCCGTTAAATTATTTCTTGTGGGCCAACAAGCCAGCGACGATTGATGAACTTCGTACGAATATCGAACGTGAAATTGCAGCAGTATCGGCCGATTTATGCTTGAAAACCGTCGAAAAATAGGTTCAGCGTCTGGACTACTGCAAGCGTGCCCGTGGTGGCCATGCAAAAGAAGTCGAGTTCCATACATAATGGCATCGAACGTACTTTCACACGAATAAAGAATTTCATTCGTATCTAAAACCGGTTTTGTTTTATTAAAAAAAACTTTTGTAGCGCTCTTATTGAAAAACCCGATACATGGTTCATTGAAATGCTGTTTTCAATTCCTTGAAGCGCTCGGGTATACTTTGATCACTGCAAAAAACAATTTCATTGCGAAGTAGCTCCAAATGCTTCTTCTACCATAAAATGTTTTTAAATTCAGGAGATTGTGGATTTATATCTGTATCTGTACCAGTGAACCCGCCTGCAGTTAGCGAAAAAAACGGTAAGCTTTCGTCAAGTTCTGGCAAAGGAGAACGATTACGCTTTGGCCGTTTTGGTATATTCGTAGATGGTAGTGGTGTGCTGGTTGATGCTTTGCTGGAGCAAGTTGGCGCCGCTGCCAAAAGGAAAGAAATTATTTAAAAGGTATAAACTTATCGCCCATTCTTCGATATGAATTTTCTAATTGCTCAATATAGTTACTCATTTGTGCAACATCATATCATAGACACGTCATCTTCACTTTCTCCTTCGCTCAACTCATATTCAGAATCATTGTCTTCATCTTCCACTGATTCCATGAACCTAACGATGTCTTCTTCGGTCGTCCGCAACAAACTGCGTTTCTGGTTACGCGAATACATTTTCTTCAGTTCTAATAGACATATAGGATATGAAATAATTAACTTTGTGGTTAAATTATGATAGTTCATGTAATAAAAACAATATACAATGAAAAGACACAAAAATAAGCAAACGGAAATAAGTACCCCACAACAGGCAAGTCTGCCTTTAGACGGGGTGGGGTTTTTGGGTCTTGGAAGCCTTAGCTTTTCCGGAATGCAAATTTGTATTTTCTCATCACATTCTGCAATAATAAATGTATTTACAGTTAACACACTGGAACACTTTCAACCAATTTTTTTATTTTTCGAAAATTCACTTTCTACACAAATAAGCTGATAAGCACAGCAATTGACAGATGTCACCCACAACAATAAAACAAATATTGCTACGCTGTGCAAATATTCAACGAACCGGGGAAGTCCAAATTGGGGGAAAATTTTTTTATTTAATATGCCTTTGGCGGATCTGCCGGTCTCTAAGACTATTTCTTTCATACAATTCAAGCAGAATTTAATATCTGGAACAAAAACCAAGCAAATCTGATTATAACGCATTTAAAATGTCCACTTTGTGGTTCACGCAATTATTCGCATAAAAGCAGGAAAGGTTCACGCCATCATTATAAGACGCGATGGCATTGTGGTCCACCCTATCGTATGCCATTTACTCAACAATTTGCTCTATTTTATTTGGAACAAAGGACAGCGAAACTGTGACGACGAGTTTCCTCTGGTTGCTGGGGTACTCGAAATGTTGTTTATTTTCAGTGACTGAGTGTAAAAGATGACGTTATGCTTTAATTTGTGTTTATTTACTTCAAATATTACTTCGTTAATAGCCGAGAATGTAGAAAATACGAACCCTATAATAATACTCGCCAAACTGAAATCCCGGCATTGTCCATTGATTGGCCTCTCACGGAACGTTCTCTTGGTTAATAAGTTATTTGACAGGACTCGCGGGATCTTGGGTGACCTTTCACGGCACTCTCCCTTCAGCCCACAAGATATTTCCAAGGACTCGCCAGATAACAACGACTCACTGGACAACACAAGGGCTCACTGGATGTATGAAAGACATCTCACGGCACACTCTTTTAGCCCACGGGATACTACTAAGAACTCGCAGGATTACAAGGACTCACAGAACAAAACAGAGACTCAAAGGACAACAAAAGGACTCGCTGGATATAAGGAAGACATCTCACGCCACACTCTTCTAGTCCGCAAGATATTTTTCAGTACTCGCAGGATTACAAGGACCCACAGGACAACACAACGACACGCAGGATTTAAGGATGACCTCTCGCGGCACACTCTTTTAGCCCACAGTATATTCTTAAGTAGATCGAATAAAAGGCTGCACACCTGCAAGGAGGGGAGTGGAAATCTGCTGACAGATAAGCAGTGTGAGGGACCACTAGTCAGCACGACCCCACTCAGATTCTTCCAGTGAAGATCAGGAGGTGATGGTTGTGGCAGATAGTATAGATAGGCTTAAGAATAATAAAGCCACTAGTCTGAATTGGCTACCCGCTGACTTTTTAGGCCGGTGGCGAAGGAGTGCTAGCCCACATGAATGAACTCGTATGCGGTACATGGCTGGGGGAATCTATAACTGATGATTGGGGTCTCAGTGTATTATGTCCTGTATTCAAAAAGAGTCATCCGTGTGTATGTTCCAACTATCGCGGTATAAGTCTCTTATCCACCGCGTATAAGGTATTATCGAGCTTATTATGTATGTATGTGAAAGACTAAAGCCAATTATTGAAAACCTGATTGGACACTTACCAAATGTTCTCGCTGCTCCAAATCCTGGAAAAAACCCAGAAAAGCAAACCAGAGCATAGTTCAGTGTTGCCACAGGCTAAAGTAAAATTGCTAAATGTATTACAGAAAATGCGGTGTTGCATTATCGACTGAACGTGGGAACAAAAGTCGTGGAATTATGGGTCCCGAATTGCGGTTTAGGCCATTGTAATCGGCTTATACATATTATGAGTTCCCCTCCCGAAGATTCAAATTTTGAAATGACTCTGACCGACAGGAAATCTGCAGTGAAGTTGGGGAACACATTACAATACCATTCTGTTTGAAGTGAGGACTGAGGCAAGGTGACATACTTTCCTGCAATCTCTTCAACATGTTAATGGAGATAATAATGAGCAAAGCTGAAATAAATATGAACACGACCATCAACACGAAAAGCCATATTGAGGCGGCGTATGCTAACGACATAGACATCATTGGGCGAAATTTGCGATGGGCTACTGCAGTATTTTCAAGCATCGAAAAAAATTTGCGACGGTGGGTCTTACTGTTAATGAGGCCAAGACAAAGTTGATGGTGTCAACGACTAGACAACCTTCTAAACTTGGTCCGCACTTAAATGTCGGGAACCGGTTTAAATTCGAAGTGGCTATATGCATTTATCTACCTTGGATCCGCCGTGAAAAAGGACAAAAACATCGGCCTGAAAATAAGGAAGAGAATTTTCCTCGCAAATATATGCTATTTTGTGCTCAGATATTAGTTTGGGTCTTTAGCGCAAATAGATTTTACTTGGGACGCAGCCATCACTTTAAAAACAAACCTCTTTCTCCCCAAACAAAAGTCCAGCTATACCAATTTTCCAGTAAAATATATGATCCCATTAAAGAAAACAGCGAGTACCGACGTCGTTGGAACAAAGAGCTACATAATTTGTATGCTGACGTGATCATAGCTAGGTGTATCAAATTAGGCCAATTGCGTTGGCTAGGCCATGTTTTCAGAATGGACGAAGATGAGCCAACTCGAAAGGTTTTCTACAACATACCCGATGGAAGCAAGAAAAGAGGACAACTAAGAATCCGTTGAAAATACCAGGTCGAATAATTCCACCGTATCCTTGCTGTTACATACTGGCGAGACAAGGCGAAGGATAGAACCATTTGGAGAAATATGTTAAATTTATTTATTTGTTTGTTTAGTTAATATGTGTATGAGGTCATGAGGTCTCAAAATAGCAAAAACAAAAAATAAAAGACGAATTTACGAAATGAATCCTCACTCTTAAAACCTGGCCTGTTGGGTCTTTCCCAATTTTGACAATTACGACTTAGACTCAAGAATTTGTAAATTTCTCTGACTCAGACCCCAGCAGTTGAAAACAGAACAACCGCAGCGTATTTCAAAAGTACGACAAATAAAATAAATAAATGGTTTCCCATTACATTCCGTGTAGAAATTGGAGAGAGCTTCTCGCACCCAGTGCGCTGTGCGCTTTCTAGTTTTACACTCAATAATTGGGACCTATCGTTTTTACACCGATTCCGAAGGGTATTCTGAGAAGTTTTTTCTTACGAAGGCGGCTCAGTAACTCTGTGAGTTTTCGAACATCCCTCGTAGTTGTATTAAATGCAACACAGTTGTATGAAATGTTGATACCATAGGCATTTCATATGGCAATGTGGTTTCGACTTTAAATGATCAGTTGGGTTTAAGAAATCTGTCTGCAAGATGGGTGCCGCGTTTGCTTTCAATTAACCATTTTTGACCCTTTGTAACGTTTGTAACCGTTTTGTAACTGTGGTTGAAAAATGAGTGCATTATAACCCTCTGGAGACCAAACAGCAGTCTAAACAATGGGATTCTCCGGGTGAACCGGCTCGAAGAAGGCCAAGGTAAGTTTGTCGGCCAATAACGTGATGGCAACAGTTTTTTGGGACGCACGCGGGTTAATCCACATTGATTACGTTCAAAAGGGAACAACAATATATGGTAAATAGTATGCCAACTTATTGGACCGATTTAACGAGGATTTTAAAAAAACCACACCATATGGCCATGGAAAAATGTATTTTTCATCAAGATGATGCACGGGTATATACGTGTGTGGTCTCAAGGGCAAAATTCCATCAATTAGGCTACGGATTGGTACCTCATCCACCATATTCTCCGGATTTAGCCCCCAGTGACAATTTCCTATTTCCAAACCTAAAGCTCGGTGGAAAGAGATTTAGCTCCAACGATGAAATTATTGAACAAGCAAATGTCTATTTTATGGACCTCGAAAAATACTATTTATTTGGAAGGGATACAAAAATTGGTGAAACGTTGGACTGAGTGTATTGAGCTAAAAGGAGATTATGTTGAAAAATAATTTTTTTTCTTTGCAAAAGATTCATAAAAAAAAATCACGGACTTATTGATCAGCCTCGTAGCTAAATACTCGATAGTGTCGCCGTCGCTATGCGAGGTGACGGCCACCGAAAGAAATCTAAGGTGATCTGAGCACGGATCGAACACGGGATCTCATGTACAAGCGGCGCACACACTAACCATTGCACCACCGACGGCCACGACAAATATATCTTAAATTTAACCTACGGCAAACAAAGATTAATTAATACTGTGGTTAAAATGCAAAAGGAAAACCATGAACAAGCTTTAATGTATAATTTGTGTCGAAAACTTTCGATTTAAAAGAACTCTGCACGTGGACATTAGAATCTCATTCCGACTCCAGGCAGATCTCCGAGACTCCAACTCCGCGATGCCAACTCAACGACTCCGACTCCGCAGCTATGAGTCCGGGCTTATTACTCCTCAGAACTGGTTGAAATGATTGGCCGATGACCGCTATTCAACATTCCGTGCAAATAAATATTCCGTGCAACAAACTCTATAGTAGCTAACTCCTTAGAAATAATAACTGAGTCTGTAGGCAAATGTGTTAGAATGTAGGAGAAAAATCCATAACTTTAGAATTTCAACCCAGACACACAGTAAAATTGTGCATTGCGAGGTAAACCCAACACTGTGCAAAAAATGACATGAGTTGTCATGGGACACCCGGTGGGAACCAAGTTTCTTTCGTTATATATTATGTACTAGTTAGTTCCAGCACGTATAAAGCGCCCGTTGAAAAGTACGATAATTTAAATGGATCTTTAAGAACATTTTTTTTTTCTGCAATGTAGATTTTAAAAAAAATTATATTTTTATTTCCTTTTTAAAAGAATAAATAAAAAATAAATGGTTTCCCATTACATCCCATGAAGGGACCGGGGAGAACTTCTCACAATCACTGAGCTGTGCGCTTTCCAGTTTTCACTCACTGATTGGGACCTACAGTTTTACACCGATTCCGAACGGTATTTTGAGAAGCTTTTTCATGGCTATATACTCGATAGTGTCGCCGTCACTAAGCGAGGTGACCGTCGTCGAAAGAAATTTTAAGGTGGTTGGAGCAGGAATCGAACCCAGGATCTCCTGTACAAGAGGCGCGCACACTACCCATTGCACCACCGACGGTCACTTTTTAAAAGAATATGTATTACATTTTCCGGAATATGTATTATATAGGTCCTTTGTTAAAGAAAGGTACTTCTTTTATTAAAAGATGTTTTTTTTTCAAAGAAAAGGTACTATTTTTAAGAAGTAGTAATGAGAAAATGCCATAAGGGTATAACTTTTTTGTATAAAAAAGTGCTTTTGTAAGAACAGGCAGTTTTTAAAGAAGTGGTACTCTTTTTAGAAAAAGGTTATTTTTTATCAAAATCTACTTATTTTCAGAAATCGTACTTATCTCAAGAAAAGAGGTAATATTTTATTTTTAAGAAAAGGAATTTTTTTAAGAAAAGGTATTTTTCCTAACAAGATATTTTTTGAAGAAATGGTTTTTTTAACAAATGATACCCGTTGACTGCGACAACATTTTAGTTATTACATGTGCGTATTATCCGGCCGGCAATATAAATTCAGTACGAGCAGACTTGCAAAAACTATTTGATTCTATGAATCTTCAAAATTCAAATAACTACTATGTACTAGCGGGAGACTTGAACTGCAAGCATACAGAATGTGGTAATACTGTTAAAAACGCTAAAGGCAATAACCTAAAAAAAGTCAACATCGAATTCCTTTCACTTCCAACATGTTCAGCGAAGCCACCTATCCTTAGCCGTAATTATGTCATAATGCCTTCCATTCAAGCCAGCACACTTCACATGGGCATGACTAACACAAAGCCAACATGAAAGAACACAACCCTCATATACGTCCCTGACTGTACAAATCTAGTAATAATTACCAAATCCTAAAAGAATGCAGAATAATACAGGTTTGTATACTGGGTTATAACATAATACGGTTAAAAAAAGTTATTTACAATTTTTTTATTTAGCCCCCATCCCGCAACGTGCGATAAGGAACTTCGTTCCAATATTGCGCTGGTAAATTTTAATGATGCCCAAACGGGTATAAAGTTTGGGAAAGTTTGAAAATGTACATGATTTTTAAAACAATAATAGAGGCTAGTGAAACTCAATAATTTTCGTCTACTTTGTATTAACAAACCAAAAATATAAAAATTAATAGCTTTTTCCTTTAGAATGTTTTGAATTTTTCAACGAGCTTACAGATCAGGGTTTTCTGAAAATAGAGAGAAAATTAAACAATCAGAACTGGGATCTGAACACGCATTGGTGGACGATCGTTTCGAAGATTGTGATTCTTTTCATCATATAAAATTGAAAACTATATCAGTTTGAGTTATTATTACTTTATTTTATATTATTATATTGTTTTATTATTTTTTCGGTTTTCTAGAATTTTGCTACGCGACATTAAGTTTAATTAACTCTTAAACTATGAACTCTACGAACACATTATTTTCGTAACTTAGTAGTCACTAGCCTCCATACATGACGTAATGATCATGATATATCAATTTTCCTTACCTTTGGTTAACAATTTTTAATCCAAGAAGAAAAGCCAAAAACCACATTTTAATCTATTTTCGCTTTTTAACACTTAAAATGAAAAAATACTCAACCGATACAATAAGTAAACATTCACGGTACTTTTCTTTCCATTTTATACTCCACCTTCTATAGAAAAGAAAAGTGTCATGCGATTGTCATCATAGTTCACTCAGGATGTAATTACTTTATGGTTTCAAACACAAAAAAAAAATATCAAAAAACAACTCTGACAAGTACAACGACAAAAATAGCTCTGCTATGAAACAAACGCCTACCAATCATGAACGCAATATACATATCATAGTAAACCTGCATGCCACTGAAAATCAAGAGAGAGGGAAGCATACAAATGCGAAAATGTTAATCCATGGATGCAAACGTAGTGGTCAAGCACATACATACACATATATAGTCGCAAAATATTATATGCTGTCTACGGTTGCGGATACTCATTTCATTGTGGTTGTGCATCATAGACACTTATTTACGTGGAAAGTCAAACACGGATATTTTCGATGGGGAAATAGACCGATACAAACAAGTGTATGAATGTATATTTGAGATTAGTGTCCTAGCTACGTTAAATCCTTTATCATTTTATGCTAAATTATAAGACACCAAGTCATCACACACTCATAGAAGTAGGTGTTTAAAAAAAAAGTTTTAGTAATTGTAAACTCGACTGTAGCCCCTTAATAGCGGTAGCCAAATCCAAATTGCAGTTGTCACGATTGAGTTTAGTTCCCACAACTGAAATACGGTTGATATAATATCGTTTCCTAATTAACTTGGTTGTGGCTATCGAACTTCCAATTATATTCATTGTATCATCTAAATTGTACGTAATTTCGGTTGCAGGCACCGACTGTTTTGGATGTGTTAACATCTATAGGCACGGGTAGGGCAAACTATCAAAGTGAACACATGCAAGCAAACACAGCGATAGTATCAACCACTTAGTTGGTGTACAACAATAGTCTCTTCCTGGAAATAAGTATGATGGTATTGATGTAGCGGCAGCGAACAAACAAGAAGGTCGTCGTCGCCAAAAAGTGTTGAATAGTATAGAGCACTCATGGAAAGAATTGTATGACTCAAAATGACTTTTGATGTGACGCATTGATGCCTTTTGAAACATTTAAGCTTTTTGTGTTGTTTTATTTAATAACATTGTCGAAATGGTGCATTTATATTGAAATATTCTATAAAGAGAATAAGACTCGCTTATGCTCTTTTACTCAGACTCTCTACATGAGAGCGGAATAAGAGTGCAATAAGTTCTCTATACTCATGGTACAAGTATCTATTAGGTAGTTGCATTAGAATTTTCGTGGTTAATTTTTGGTTAACCCTGCTGTTAGATTAGAAAAAACTGACGAATCTTAGATTGAGGGACCATTTGGTCCATACTGCAATTTTCATCCAAAATAATAATTTTATCTTATTCTTTGTAACTATTTTGGTTCAAAAATTTCTAAAGCAAGTATTTTACATATCAAAAACATCCGCTAACATATCAAAAACATCTTCTAAATATTTGACATGAATTTACATTCGCTTGGTAATGAAAAAACTTACGAATCTTAGATTGAGGGACCATTTGGTCCATACTGGAATTTTCATCCAAAATAATAATTTTATCTTATCCTTTGTAACTATTTTGGTTCAATAATTTCTAAAGCAAGTATTTGACATATCAAAAACATCTTCTAAATATTTGACATGAATTTACATTCGCTTGGTAATGAAAAAATGTACTATTGACCAAATGGTCCTCTAACCTAAGATTCGTCATTTTGTATTTTTCTCAGTCCTGAATAAAGTTAGAAAATTTAATTTTCGCACATAACATTGTTTTATTAAAAGACCCCATTAGCAGAAAAATTTAGTCAGTATATATCACCGTTCCAAAGTTACAAGGGAAAACAGAAAAAATTTGGACCAAATGGTCCTAATCTAACAGCAGGGTTAACGTATGAGAAATTCATAGTACAAGCTTACGAGCCATACACATGAAATAATAGACAATTCAGTTCAACACACACTCACTGGCATGACTAGTTTCGAAATCCGTGACAAGTTCATCATCAGATACCTAACTACTGTTCCTGAATTGATACCATCGGTTGATCATCAATCGATCATCAATTGATCAAATAAATATAAAGGCAACACCATTTTTTTGTTTTTTTCCAAATGTTGAGATGAATTTTCAAGTTGTTATTTTATATTGTATTAGGCCTTTCAAAATAAAACACTTTTCATCAAAAATACTTTAACAATTACTTCTTCAAGGTGAATCAACAAAAGTAAACTAATTACTAGTGCGAAATATTTCTAAAGGCAAAAAGTTTATTTAAATATTTTAAAAAGTTTCGTAAGGCACATGATCTTCATTAACGTTGATAACTTTTACTAAGGGTCTTGGCATTGAGTTTATCAACGAAGGCATATGCGCAGGATCAGTTATCTCTCATTTTCTTCAATTGCTACTATTCGATCCTTGACATTTTTCAACTGGCGGCTTGGGTGATAAACTTGGGTAGTTAAAATGGACCAGAGGTTCTCGATCGGATAAAGACCAGAACTAAGTGCACGCCAGTCAAGAGTTGGTATTATTTCTGGCCTCCAGAAACTTGGGAGTTTCTTAGACCGGTGTACTGCTGCGATGTCTGCTGGATGATCAATTCTGGGACACCAATTTCCTCTCCAGAATTAACTAAGACGACATCCAATAGTCGAATATAATACACGGTGGCCATTTTTGTGAAAATGAGACATGTTGGAGTGGTTCCTCTATAACTCATACCTGCCCAAACCGTAAATTTCGCCGCTGACGCATAATTTTGGAAAAATCTCTGGAGCGCCAATATTTGTCCAAGCCACCAGGTCCATCCAAATTTAATTTTTTCCATCGGCAAATATCACTCCTCATCCAACAATCCGTACATTTCAGCGAGTTTAAATTTGGCTGATTCGCGTCTTGGTTTGAGACCAAGTTTTGCATACTTTTTCCTATATGACAGTTTCAAGTCGGGTTTCACTACTTGTTGAACACGACCCAACCTTGCTGCCAAGCTCAATTCAGCAATAATTTCCTTAGCAGCGAAGTTTTCTTTAACAGCAACGCGTTTGATATCTATTTTGGGTCTTTCACTGATCAGCGGTGTCCTTCCTAGTCGTTTTGTGTTTCAAAATTGACCACCGTATTTTATAAAATTGTCAATGCCACAGCTAAATATATTGCCTTTATAATTATTTCGCTGGGTGTATATAAACTGCAATTCACATGTGCGATTTAGTATCGATCGAAGATCCCTAAGTATCAACATCATTGAAAGGCCTATAACTCCAAAAACAAGAACAGGCAGAATTTTTCCACCATGTTCTTCTTTGCCTCAAGCGTTCTCCCATTGTTGCAGTGCTTTGAGGTAAGTTTTAATCTATATATATAATGTATGGGAAATATATAATGTATGGGAAATTTAGACTACAAGCTTACAAGCCATGAACATTTTTCGAATTGAAAAATGGTTGGTTTTTGTTGGAAATAATAGACAATTCAGTTCAAGACACACTCACTGGCATGACTAGTTTCGAAGTCCGTGACAAGTTCATCATCAGATGCCTAACCACTTTGCCTGAATTGATACCATCGGATGAAATTTGACAGCTTACAAATGGAAAAGATGAAAAACCAAAAATCAGCTGGGCTGTCGCGTTTACCTGATAGATAATTTTACCATGTCTATACTATTCCATATTTTTTGTCGTGTCTCTCTTTATAACAAAACAAAAATAATTCTTTTATTGAGTTAAATATTGCTTTCTTTGTTTTAACAATATAACATCCAATGTTAAAGCAGATGTAAGAAAAAAGAAAGTGAAATACTGAAGGCTCTCAGCACAAAAACAATTTTTTTTTCCCAATGTAACATTTGCTAATGTGTTCATGGAAATCGAACAAGTACCGTGTAACAAAAATGTATTAACACATCGCCCATAAGTTCGAACATTCATTGATTTCTTTATTTCGTTTGCAACTAGCGAATTTGAAGCCAATATCGTTGTAAACCCCGAACTTGGTATTAATTCTATTGCATTCCATTGAATTTGGCATTAATGCCGCATCTATTGAATTTGGTATCAATTCGGTGGCAAACATCGAACCTGGTATCAATTCGGTTGCAACAACTGAACTTGGCTTTAAGTCAGTTATAACAACCGTACTTGACGTTAAATCGGTTGCAGCAACCACATTTATGGAAATTATATGTAATTTAATTAAAAATGCCGTTTTTTGTATCGTGAGAATTCACTGTATTCAAATTGAAACAAGCAAATTAAAACTTTCTGACGAACAGGAACGAAACATTAATAGGGTAATTTCAACGTTTTAGGCCCCCACAGTTAAGAGAGTTTGATTTACCACCTTAATCTAACTCTATGTAGATACCTTCGCTGCAGAACTGATCAAACAGCATTATTATATCTTTTTATCTGTACTGGTAACAGTTTTGATTGGGGAATTGGACCGCATGATTTTCGTGTATGTAATAGAATACGCCCAAAATTCACCATGATCTTCCTGCACTGTTGTTATTTTAAAACCGAGAGAAATGAGTGTATGTATGCACAGTACAGGCTTCAATTCGTTTGGAACCATCCAACCTGCTTGCAATTTGGTCGCCACAACGGCATTTGGCTTTCAGTCCGTTGCAGCAAACGATTTGACATTAATTCCGTTGCAGCAACCATATTTATGAAAAATGTAGTTGCTGCTACCTAATGTCTTATACGTTCTGTTGATACAGCTAAATTCATTTTCAAATCGGCTACCAAACCATAATTCTATATAGGTCAAACGTAACGGTAGAAATTCTAAAAACTATTTCTATATATAAAAATAAATTGAACGTGAAATGTTTGCTGTCGCGCTTTTCATAAGAATATATTGTGTTTAATAAAACATGGTTTTCCATGACATCTCATCAAGGGATTGGCGATCGGTTCTCACAACCAGTGAGCTGTGCGCGTAAGGTGGTCGGAGCAGGGATCTAACCCATATACGCATGTACAAGAGCCGCCCACAACACCGACGGCTCCATTCAATACAAAAGGTAAATATAAATATTGTAACTATGAATTTTTCGTTACAACATTTTATTTTGCAGACGATGGCCATATTTATCAACCTGAAGTTCAAGTGGATGTCTTCAGTTCTGAAGATTTTCAAGGACGGTCATTTGAATTGTGCTGATGAAGGGTGCTTTGAGCAGAGTTCGTATTTACCCCCCATGTGTAATCCATACACATCGTCGTGGGAAATGTTTAATGAATGTTTACCTATTACCCACAAGGTATGGGGAAAATAATGGGTAGCTACCCACGACAATGAGGAATTACCCATTACCCTCAAGGTGTTGCGGAAATATTGTGTAGCTATACACGGCGACGAGGAATTACTCATCACGAGTACCCTCAGGAAAATGGGAAAATAATGGGTAGACCGCCATGACGATGGGTAATGGGTTATTACCCACCCCCATTTTTGATCGAAAATATGAAAAAATTGGAAAAAATTCTATATCACGGAAACGAAGCGTAAAATAGAAAAAATAATCAATTTTAGCTGGTTTCTAGGGGTTTTTCATAAAGAGGTCCATAGCGCATGGAAGAAGTTTTTTTTTCGAAAAATCGCCCAAATAAGAAAATCGCTAAAATAAAAAAGTGTATATAACTCGAAAACGGTGGGTCCAATTGAACAAATAACCAAAATGTTACCTCTATAAGAGGCTTTAACCAATGTATGTCTTCAATATGGCATCACCGTTTTTAATAAAAAAATCGTTAAAACTAAAATATTTCAAATAAAGAATCGCTAAAACGCCCTCATGCCCTGTTTTATCTCGAAAACGGCTCGTCCAATGGAAATAATAACGAATTGTTCCTGGTTCCTAATGATTTTTCATACAGTGGTCCCATTCATATGGAAGAATTTTTTTTTTGGAAAAATCGCCAAAATATTAACTCGGAAACGGTGCGTCCAATCACCAAAATAAAAAATTGTTTACCTCCAACGGAGGCTTTAACAAATGGATGTCTTCAATATAGCATGAATATTTATATTGAAAAAAAGAATTAGTTTTATCGATATTGTTTAAGGTGATGCCATTTGGACGCCATTCCATTGGACGCACCGTCTCTGAGTTATAACCACTTTTTTATTTTAGCGATTTTCTTATTTTGTCGATTTTTCGAAAAAAAAATTCTTCCATACGAATTTCGATTCGAAATTCGATACGAATTTCATTTCGATAGCTGTCACGTGTTTCATGATTGGTTTGAATTACCATTTCATCATGAGTAGACTGTTCAACTCTTATAATTGTGTAGATTTATTGTGAAAAATATTGTTACCTTCGCACGCTTCGCCCGTTTTATCATCGACATAACTTGCATCATAGCAATTATTTCGAGTCTTATTCTCTTTATAGAATATTTCAATATAAATGCACCATTTCGACAATATTATTACATAACAAAATACAAAAAGCATAAATGTTTCAAACGGCATCAATGTTTCACATCAAACTTATGAATGGACACAGTTATTACAAAAAGAGTGTAATACGTTTTGAGTCATTCACCAGATGTCGCCAGTTCTTTTGAGTCATACAATTCATTCCATGAGTTCTCTATACTATTCAACACTCTTTGGCGACGACGACCTGTTTGTTTGCTCGCTGCTACACCAATACCATCATACATATTTCCAGGCAGATGCTTTGTTGCATGTGTTCACTTTGATAGATTGCCCTACCCGTGCCTATAGATGTTAACACACCAAAAATGAGAGAGCGTATAAAAGAGGCCAGCAAGAGAAAATGGTGATCGTGAATGCCGGGATCGTGAATGCCGCCGGAATAATTTAAATAAATAAATAGTCGGCAATAATCTTTTACTGTGAAAAATAAATCGTGTGAATTTATGTGTTTACTGTAATCGTTTTTGTAAATTGAGTTTCTATAAATTAAATAGATAAATAAACGGAATGCAAGGAGCAACACTACAGCAACGAAAGTGACGCATCGGTAGCAGAAAAACTGCTCCGAAATGTTTAACAGAACATTTATGTGTGTGTGTGTATTAGCGTGACGGTACAAGTCGCAACAAAGTGTTCGCGTTTTCATGTTTTAAACATAACTCGGTCGCTCTTGTTTCGTTGAATTGGTATTTGGATTCGAACTCAATGAAAACGAAGAAGTCAAAGACACAAAGTGTTTCAAGTAGGACGAACATAAAATATAACAATTTAAGTTACAATGAAACGAATCCAATCAAAATTTTAAAAAATTTGGTTAAAATAAATAAGGTAGCAGTTGAAGAAAATGTTCATAGAGTGATCACTGGCCTAATGACGGGGAGATGTGGTGCCACAATTGAATGCCAGAACCCTCAACACATCAACAATTGCATAATTTAAGAAAACATTGCTGTGATTCCATGTTAAAGGAAATTTTGGACATAGATCAATTGCTGTGATGAAACCCATAGGGAAGTTGAGCTAATGTTCATCGTAAGTACAGACATTAGTGGGTATGTACATATCTTAAATAGAAATATTAATAATAAATTCCCGATATTTGTTTTTAATTGTAGGACCTGAATAAAACGGCCACAATAACACTCAAACCCGTGACTACCATAACCTTTCTCCAGACGAGTGGAATGGATATAATGTATTCAGCAAATTGAGAAAGACCATTTTCGAAACAAATATTCAAAAAATTGCTATCAATACACCTGCAATGAAATACAAACAGTGTATTTATGTACAATTAACAACAAATAATTTCAAACACACTTCAAAACATTCATTACAGCAAAGAAACAGAATCATAGCAGCAATGAATCAAAATCATAGCATCAATGAAACAAGTTCATAGCAGCAATGAAACAAATTCATATCAGCAATGAAATAGTTTCATTGCAAATCCTTGCAACAAGTTCATTGCAGCCATGATACAAATTCATTGCAGCAACGAAAAAAATTCATTGCAGTAATGAATCAAATTCACTGCAACAACAACCATACTTTCATCACAGTGACAAAGAATTTGCAGTTGATGAACACATTTTCGTAGCAGGAATGAAACTGTACCGTAGCTCGCTTTCGATGACAAAAGTTGTTGAGCTGATGAACATTTTCATCCCTGTTACGATGATTTTCCGTTTAGTGCACAAACTTCAAAGGGATCGCTCTATGAACATAACTTTAAATCCTTCTATGGGACTGTATCAAATTTTAATTAACCAATAAATGAACAAAATGAACATATTTAATCCGACAGTCAGTGCCTAAGAGAGCTACAAAATGCTGTAGATGCAATTTTACAAACTTCGAAATAATCTTTGGTTTGACACCTAATATGATGCAATATCAAATTTTGATTTTCCAAAAGCTGCGATGTTAGCTTCCAAAGGTTTACTTTTGTTTTAAAAACCTAAGATTGAGTATTCAATATAAATGTGATAATTTACGATGTCCTTTTAACGCATCATTTTCTGTTTCAGATCAATGTTTTATCTACCGCGCTGTAAAATCATGAGATTTAATTACCGCAAATGTCAAACGTGTCACAGATTCATGGTTCTTAAAAGTTTGCACGTGACTGTTGCTCTTGTACTTCCAACAACCAAGAATTTAAAACCTACAACGGCAACAAGTAAATCCATATGCATATAAAGATAACATACAATCGCTATCCTTCTCACCTACAGCCCTTCCTTGTCCTTATCATATCAACCGACATGTCATAGATTCTACTGTCAAGTGCAGCTATACAAATTCCCAATATTAACATCTATATGAAAATTGCTTGTCTGTAAGAGTAAAAGCAATATAATTGATGTTTTAATTAAAGCATTTTCTTCATCTTATCCTTTGGCATACAAGTGTTTTATCCTTATTTTGCCATTACACTATGAATGCATTGCAATTCATTGCAATGTGTGGTGAAAAAGGCTGGCGTATTCCAACAAAAAAAAAATAAAAAATTAAGGATATTTCCAATATTTCAGATTCTTATTTCAGGATTAACAATATCGAATTCTTATTACGGGGCTCATTGAGGTATTTCATCATAACATGTACACACACATACATATACTTGGGTATATTTTGCAATTAAATAAACGATGAAATATTATTCATTGCACTCTTTGACGTAGATTCGTACTTCCTTTTGAGTGCGGTGGGATTATTATGTGGCTTTTGACGTGTGTACATCAAAGAGTTGTAATTATGACATGTGCAATAATTGCGAATCCTGCGAAAGCGATTAATATTTGTAGCAGCTAACAGAGATATTTGAGATGAAATGAAAAATTGGCATGAATTTCTGATTTAATTATTGAAGAGAAATAACAAACATAACAAATTCGTTACGTTAGTTAGAAGAACTTATTCAATATTGGTATATATTGCGATCTACCAATATCTTAGTGAGGAATTTACAAACACAAGGTACAATAAAGTTTACTTATTTTCGAAAAGATAAATCTAAAATGTGAAATTGTTTCAGTATTCTTGTTTTTTCTGTACAGTTTTGCAATTATATAGCTTCAGGATTTACGTGATTACTGAGTCGCTGCAAGTACAGGTCGCTTGATTCTCTAATATCTACCTTCAGAGATAACATTCCAATATCTCTTCGTATAGCCTTATTAGAAATATACCATGCAGCGTTCGTCATTAGTCTCAAACTCTTGGAGTGGTATCTTACCATACTCCCAAACTGGTTTAAATATTCATTTATAAATTGCGCATTGGTTTGTCAAATTTAACTTTGATTTTGGTAATAACCACCAAAATTTTTAGGTTTTTAATTTTATATGGGTGTGTTTATTTTTGATATCCGCTTATCACGTCAGTGGTCGATCAAAAAACATTACAATATATTTAACTGTCTCGTTTTTCGGAATTGTATCTCCATTTAGTCGGATTGCAAGACAGTGTCCGCTTCATATTGCGAATATTATGTGCCTCGACTTTTCTGCATTCACTTTTATGTTCCATCTTTGTAACCAAACCCCTATACCGTCAAGTTGTTTCTGGACAAGTTCAGATGCCTCCGAGGATTATTTGCTCGAACGTCCGCATAAGTCGCAACTATAACAGTAGACGATGTTTGCATATCCGATATAAAAATTGTGTATAAGAGAGAGCCAAGTAGTCTTCCTTGAGGTATACACGCTGAAAAATAACGGCTTGTCTAACATATTTTCGCAAACATAATCTGCAGGAACCATATATATGTTTGGAACACACTGCCAACATTCAAATGTTTGCAAGTCCCAAGCCTACTTGTATTTAAATGCAAACAGTATCATGTTTACTGCCAAACATTCATGCTTCATAATAATATTTAGAAACGAATTATTCTTCGATTTCAATATTTAACGGGTTTTTCAATAAGAGCGCTACAAAAGTTTTTTTAAATAAAACAAAACCGGTTTTAGATACCAATGAAATTCTTTATTCCTGTGAAAGTACGTTCGATGCCATTATGTATGGAACTCGATTTCTTTTGCATGGCCACCACGGGCACGCTTGCAGAAGTCCAGACGCTGAACCCAATTTTCGACAGTCTCCAAGCATAAATCGGCCGATACTGCTGCAATTTCACGTTCGATATTCGTACGATATTCGTACGAAGTTCATCAATCGTCGCTGGGTTGTTGGCATAGACCATAGACTTGACGTAGCCCCACAGGAAATACTCTAACGGCGTCAAATCGCACGACCGAGGCGGCCAATCGACTGGGCCATTTCGTGAGATAGCACGTTAACAAAACTTGGTTTCCAATAAATTGATTGTGGCATTCGCTGTGCGCCTTGTGGCGCCGTCCTGTTGGAACCACATGTCCTCCAAGTCAATATCATCCAATTGGGGCCAAAAATACTCGGTTATCATTGAACGGTAGCGATTCGCATTCACAATAATGTGCCGGTCTTGATCATCACGGAAGAAGTACGGCCCAATGACGCCGCCGGCCCATAAACCGCACCAAAACGTAATTTTTCGGGATGCAATGATGACTCATGGATTCCGTGTGGATTGCTGTCTGACCAATAACGCATATTTGGCTTATTGACGAAGCTAATCAGCCAGAAATGAGCCTCATCGCTGAAGATGATTTTCCGATGAATTCCGCTCTGAAAGTTGAGGCCACTGACTCCAAATTTCGGTAGTAAATTTCAATAATTTCGACTCGTTGTTGGCTCGTATATCTTTCCATGATGAAAAGGCAAACCTTACTGAAGAGAAATGTCAAAAGAGCGGGAAAAAATATGGCGTCGTTTGCTGTCCCTATCGATTTACTTTTGTAGCGTCTCTGTTGAAAAACCCTTTATGTATTATTTATTATAATTAATTTTAATAATATAAATCCACATTTATAAATAATTAATACAAAAATCCAATAGATTTAAAACGGTCCTTTTTACATTTATTTGCATTGAATGCATTCGTTGTTTTTTCATGAAAAGAGAATCTGCTGCACTTTTTCTCCTCCTTCCTTTGTTGTCTCTCACGCTTTTGTTTTCAGAAGGTTTCAGCTATGCGTTGGTCATCACTATTCATTGGTACACAAACAAGATATTTATATACAAATCAAGTTCATGCAAGCCAAGCGTGGATTAATTACTTGTGTTTTTTTATGGCAGTTAGTAAATACAATCGTTTCTCACTTTGGTAGTACACATACATATGTACGAAACACATGCACAACAACCAAAGTAACATCACAAACCATTTAACCATCCGAGCCTTCGTTTATTCTTTTTTCACTTATCACTTGCTTTTGATATACTCTGTCCGATGAACCATTGACGACTGAATACATGAAACTAACACGCAATACATCAGACAAAATAAGAAACCCTTCATCTGCAATTTACACGCACATTCAGCAATATTTATGACCTACTGACTGAGAGAATAATGCAAAAATACAGAAACACACTTACAAGATAGACTCTCTCCTTGTCCCTGTTTTATTCTCTTGCTCTCGACAGAGAATAGACAGTGCAACAAACACAGCTGTCTTTGTATAACAAACATAAATATATGTATGTGGGTCGCAAACACATATATTATAACATATTAATTATTGTGTCTCAAACATTTAATATTGAATAGCAATTAAAATGTGTTTGGACACAAGTATATTTTATTTGCGACAAGCTCCAACCACACTTTATGTTTGCATCCACACAACAAAGGAAGACAGATGTTCAGCGTGTACCAGCTGTGATGGGTTTCAAGTCTGATATTTCACCATTGATTTTGACGTAGAAGTGTCTGTCACATAAATATCTTCTGAACAAAGGATAATAGGGTGCAAGCAGAAATGTTTTCAGTTTGTAAAGTAAACCCTATTGCCATACTCTATCGAAGGCTAGCTGAACACCTAAAAAGATTGTTGAACAGTACTTTTTCTTTTCGAAAGCACCCGTTATGACATTGATCACACAATGAACTTGTACTGGTGTTCCATGTTTTTGCCTAATCCAAACTGATTGTCTGGAATAATATGACAATATTCTAATATTGGAGACAATCTTCGCAAACATATTTTCTCTAATATTTTGGAGAAGGTAACCAATAAACTAATTTCGCAATCATTATGATCTCTGCACATTTCCACTGTGTTGGGAAGTGATTGAGCCTCTTGCTTGGTAATACTATCAATTCCATCATAGCACGGGGCTTTATTGGGACGAAGTTCCTTATCGCACGTTGCGTGATGGGGGCTAAATGAAAAAATTTTAACCAACTTTTTTTAACTACTTTATTACAACCCATTATTATCAACTATATTGGGTACTTTTGGTTTGGTTTTCGTTTAAAGGGAAGTTTTCTAGGTGGAGCGTCTTTATTACATATTGTAGTGTTGAACTCAATGAAAAGTAAATTTAGAAAAGCCATTTAGAAAAGCTACAAGACTGGCAAATCCACGAAGTACAACCCTGAGCATGGAATTACATTTGGCAGCACACTTACTTTTTCACTAGTACTTTTGGCTAGGTTTGTGTCTAGACTAACATATAACATACGGGGGGATATTTCTTGTTTCATGGGGAATTTTCTAGGTGGAGCCGGTTTATTACATATTGTAGTTTTGAACCGAATAAAAAGTAAATTTAGAAAAGCCAAAGTGAGAGAAGTTTTAAAAATAATGGTTTCTTAAATAAATGCGTTTTCTTAAAAAAAGTAAATTTACTCAAAAAAAATACCTATTCATATTCTTAAACCTTAATACCAATTAATACTTAACAAATTTCCTTATCTTAAAGAAGTGCCTTTGCTTATCTTACAACAAATTGCCTTTTCTTAAAAAGCTACCTATTCTTTAAAGAGTACCTTTCTTTTAAAATTAACTAACTTAACTTGAGATAAGTACCTACTCTTAAAATTGCACTGGTTCTTTCGTAAAAAAAAAGTTTTTCTGAAAAAAAAATACCTTCCCTTCAAAAAATACATTTTCTTACAAAAATTCAATTTTTTAAAAGTACCCTTTCTTAAAAATAAAATAATACCTTTTCTTTTCCTTTCTTGAGATAAGTAGCCTTCCTGAAAATAAGTAAATTTTCTTAAAAAAATAAACTTTTCCTAAATACAGTACCACTTATTTAAAAAGTGCCTGTTCTTAAAAAGTACTTCTTTGTAAAAAAAAATTCGTACTCTTAGGCTTTTTCGTACAAAAAACATTAGCTTTTAATAAAAGAAGTACCTCTCATCGAAGAAAGGACGTTTTCGGGATAATACATATAATACATATTCTTACAAAAGGGACCTAAAAATATACTCTTATTTAAAAAAATACATTCAATTAAAAAAAATTCTTAAAAAAGTTTATCATTTTACAGAAAGTATCTTTTCTTAAGGATGCATTTAAATTACAGTATTTTTCAACAGGCGCCTTAGGCATATTGGAACTAACTAGTACATAATATACTATAGCGAAAGGCACTTCGTTCCAACCGGGTGTCCCCTGACACCTCATGAAATATTTTGGTATAATATTTGATTTCTCTCGAGTGAGAAGAGTCCGGGTATACCAGATTTCATAAAATATGTCTTGTTTTATGACGCAAAATCGCAAGCAGGCGAAACATCTCTATGAGACTTCGGGGGAAAAATGCTCCAAAAATGTATGACCCTGCAGTGAACAATGGTGTGTATCAGCGATGCCCGAGCTATGAAGAGGTGTCTGAGATTTTTGTTAAGCGGATCAGGATAACGCGATTGCGCTGGCAAGGCTATTCGTTTTGTTAGGTCGTTGGTCGCCCGGGGTTGTTCGAGACCGGATAAGTATTTAAGTAAGATGGACGAAGATGTCGCCAATAAAAGGAACGTAATATGCGACGCATTTCAGTAGCAGAACTTTGTGATTCAAAGTAAATCTACATAATTTGAAAGCGTGATTAAGGCGTCAATCTATTCAAGAAGAAAAGCTAAATTAAACTAAACAAATTAAACTGACCATTAAAATAGTGTTGTCCACTTAAAGTTCAAAAATCAGATATAATATCAGTGCGGAATCGCAAAGTTTTGTTAGTTTCCAGTCTTATTTGGTTGCCATTTCATTGACGAGAGCTTCCTACAATCAAGAAGCTATGTGCTATTTATTTTTAAACTTCCCAGTTACTTTGCTGTAACAAAAAACAACACTCCCAGTCTCATCAATTTGTTAGCTAATTGTTTATAATCATTCAAATGCATAATTAATTTTTAAATATTTTCGATGTAATTAATTAATTTATGCTGGTAATAAATGCAGCTTGCAAATATAATAGATGCCAAGAAAAAAAATAAAAACAAAATCATAGGTTAGGGGCATTGTAAAATATGAAGGGGAAACATTTGCTGTGCCACCTGTCATCTGCATAAATTATGCACATAAATTCCAAGATTAATGGTTGAATGCGTGTAGAGGGCGGATACCCCGAAACAGGACGAAAATCAATCAACAACAGTAAGACTCGCTAATAGGTCAATGAGAATTGATTAGTTTTCTTTTATGCAGAAATTTCAATTAATTTGCATTAATTTATTTGTACAAAGGGAGCAACTGGTGGATATTAATTCAATTTGTAAAACGAAACTAATGAAAATTCATTGAACACATTTATGTAATTATTAAACAAATGTTAACATCTTTTGATATATCTGAAGGAAAATGGGTTATTGATTGAAAATGTAAGCTGAAATGTGGTAAAGAAAAATTCCCGATAAGCGCCAATAAATATAGGAAGTCTTTAATTCACTCGTTGCAAGCAGTTAGCCAGCCCAACCGTCTCCAACAATTCAACAATTGTTATTGCATTTAAAATTTCTTACATTTTAAAATTATTTTGCTTTAAACATGTATATATGATTTCAATTTTCTTTAATCTTATTTATCCGATCTCGAACAAACCCGGAGGGTCAAGGACCTTACAAAACGAAGATAGCATATTTCGCAAAAAAGTTCACTAGTTTTGCCTTATGTCTCCACTCAGTAATACCAAGTGTACGCAGGGTTTCGACAACCTGATCCTTCCATCGAAGTCCTCCTCTTTCTATTTTTAGTCTTTCTTCGTGTATCGTTCCGAAAACAAAAACAGATGAGGTATCATGGGGCACACAGTTGGAACGAAGTTTCTTTCGCTACATATTATGTACTAGTTAGTTCCAGCACGTATCAAGCGCCCGTTGAAAAGTACGATCTTTAAGAAAAGGTACTTTTTGTAAAATAAAAATTTTTTTTAAGAAATTTTTTTTCGGCAGTGTATTTTTTGTAAAAATGCAAATATATTTTTAGGTCCTTTTTGTAAGAATATGTATTATATTTTCCGGAATATGTATTATATTGGTCGTTGTTTAAAACGAGGAACTTCTTTTATTAAAAGATAATGTTTTTTTTAAGAAAAGGTACTATTTTTATGATGAAGTACTTTCTGTAAGAAAAAAAAACATAAGACTATAATTTTTGTTTTACAAAGAAGTACTTTTGTAAGAACAGGTACATTTAAAGAAGTGGTGCTCTTTTTAGGAAAACGTTTTTTTTTTAAAAAATTTACTTATTTGCAGAAAGCCCACTTATCTCAAGAAAAAAACGGTAAAATTTTATTTTTAAGAAAGGTAGTTTTTTTATAACAAGATATTATTTTGATGAAAATGTGTTTTTTAAGATATGGTAATTTTTTTAGAATTGGGCATTTTTTCAAAAATAGGTAATTTTTTAAGAAAAGGTAGATGATAGATATTGTCCTATTAAATGAGAAAAAATTAAACTAATTTTATTATTTAAAAATTATTATTTAAATTATTATTTAAAAATTATAAAATCATAAGCAAATATCTGTATGTATTAATATCTGCTGTATTAATCAAGAATAACATACAATACTACAGTCACGATAACAAAAGTAGATATTCGATAGATGCTTCAGAGGAATGCGCAATAAAAATACCCGTTGACTGCGACAACTTTTAAGTTATTACATATGCGTACTATCCGGCCGGCAATTTAAATTCAATACGACCAGACTTGCAAAAACTATTCGATTTCATGAATTTTCAAAATTCAAATAACTACTATGTAGTTGAACTGCAAACACACAGAATGGGGTAATACTGTTAATAACACAAAACGCAATAACCTGAAAAATAAGTCAACATCTAATTCCTTACACTTCCAACATGTTCAGCGAAGCCCGCTTTAGTTAGCCGTAATTTGGGCATAATGCCTTCCATTGAAGCCAGCACACTTCACATGGGCATGACTATCACAAAGCCTACATGAAAGAACACAACCCTGATATACGTCCCTGACTGTACAAATCTGGTAACAATTACCAAATCCTAAACGTGTGCAGAATAATACTTGGTTGTATACTGGATTATAGCATAATACGGTTAAAAAAATGTTGTTTAAAATACTTTCATTTAGCCCGCATCCCGCAACGTGCGATAAAGAACTTTGTTCCAAAATCGCGTTATTTTGATCTACTTAACTACGACAATGTCGGGATAACGCCCAAACAGCTCAATGTTCATGTGTCGCCGATACTCACCGTTGTGAACTATAGGGTCATAAATTTTCCGGAGTATTTTCTGTCTGCACGAATCCAAGAGATGTTTCGTCTGCTTGCAATAAGACCCAAGATTCTGCGCCATGAAGCAACACCAATTGAGTGAGGGTTTGGTATAGTTGGAATGTTGTTACTCGAGAGATCGCTTTATCTGTAAAGTAGACCCAATTTTGCTGACACCTTCTCAATTCTCGAAAACCTCGCAGTAACATCTCTCATTGTGCGCCAAATGACATCTACATCATCAGCTATCGCGAGCAGCATGTGACTTTGGCTGCTGATGGTTTTAATAATTTTAACTGCAGCTTTTCTGATAATGATTTCCATAAAGATGTTAAATAGATCGCAGGATAGGTTGTCGCCTTGTCTGAGGCCTCGCTTAAATTCGAAAGATTCGCTAAGATACTGGCCAACTTTCGCTGCGGATTTGTTGTTCGTCAAGGTCATCCTGCAAAGGCGTTTGAATTTTGCAGAAATACCAAGCTCAAACATTGCTTCGCAGAGCTTCTCCCGTATCAGGCTATCGAAGGCCGCTCTATAATCGACAAATACATCATAGGTGTTGATTTGTTTTTCATGGGTCCTCTCCAGGAGTTAGCGTAGCGTGAAAATCTAGTCAATAGTCGATTTTGCAGCCCTAAATCCACACTGGTATGGTGTAATTAGATCACTGATAATCGCTTTTAGTTATTCCACGCTATTTGACACAGTGACTCGGATCACCTTTGTAAAATATGGGGATAGTACACCAATCGCAGGGCATGCTCTCATCTAACCAAATCTTGCTAATGAGCTGATGCATGTACCTTATCAGCTCCGTCGGGAATCTATCGGCTCCTGGAGTTTTGTTGTTCTTAAGCCGGGCAATATCTATTCTGACCTAGTCTTGGTTAGTAGGGTTCAATCTACGTCATCGTTCAAATCGTGATCGGTTGACTCAACGTCAATTTATATCTCAGGCACCGTAGCGCGGAGAAATGATCACCATATTCCAAATATGCTCTGTAAATCTGCGATGCGACTTCCGTCATTGTATTTACAGAAGGGGCCCTGAACCATGTCCATTTGTTCTGTTTTCTACGTTTTCGTAGAATTTGTCTCAATTTTCTCCACTGCCTTTTTTTACGCCCCAACAGACAAGTTACCTTATTTTTTTACCCCGATACCGCTCAGTCACAGCCACCGTTTCAATTGACTGAAGCATTGCCCTACGTGCAGCGTTCTTTTCATCGTTTGCTATGCGACTCTTTTTATCGTACCAAGTACGGATGTAGGGGAAGTTCCTACACGCTGAAAAGTTCTTATTTTTGTTGTTGTTTGGATGCAAATATAGCGTGTTTGAAGGTTGCCACAAATATGGTATACTTGTGTCCAAACACATTATATTTCCTATTGAATATAACACGTTTTTCAGCGCCATGATTTTAAATATGGCTAAACTGCTGAAATCACTGTTGTCTGCCACCATAATGAAACAAAAGGCAGCAGATCTCCAATTCACGAAAGCAATGCATGCAAACATGTACATGGTTCTGGAATATGTTGCTGGGTCTGATATGTTTCAACGTGTATCGAGTCGGAAATGGGTTTTCACTGCGGGTTTTCACCTTCACTCACAGGATTGAATCTAGAGACAAGATGTCGCAGTCTTTTACCAAATACACATCCGCAACCAAATTCATGTTTTTCTCATGGCAGCTGTAGTATGAGTATGTCGCAGCTTTTCCTCCTTGTTGACGCATGTCCTGTCCATCACATTTCCGGGATAGCGGTAATGTCAGCTTTATAACTTCCCAGGACATCTGGTACTTGGATAAGTGCAACCGATAGATATAGAGTGCTTACTTTATATCGTCTTCCGGGATTGTCAACAAGTAGAGGTTGTTTATGTTTTCGTTACTGTATATTCACAGCCACGGGGGGCAAACCCAGTCCACCTGGTTGTTGCATTTTACCTAGTGCCAATATATTTGATTGCTGCCAGCCATTATGGATCACACCCTGACCAGTATGGAATATGCCGAACTTTGATTTTCTTGTTTTGTTTTCTATCTGCATTTGGCCCATATATTTGGCTCATCCGCTCTCTAAGGACAAAATAATGTTCTCGATAGCTTGATGAGCTTCAACGACATCAGTCATTTACTAAAGCTGAGATGCATCAGTGGTCTTTAATTTACTTCGAAATATTCCCCCTTAGGAGAAAAATAAGAATAACGCTTTAAAGACAAAAACTAACAATTCATATCTTATTCATTATTTTATAATTAAATTCTTTCAACTGTATTATTATTGCTACAGTTTTTCCTTTTATATATATTTTTGATACAATTATAATGTAATGAAGGGCAGTATACCGGAAGAATGTTTGTAAGAATTTTCTTCTATAAATAAATGTACATAAACAATGTTTATTGGATATTTCTCCATTTTATGTAAAAATATTCTTTGGGATTTTGTGTAAACAACATATTTGATTACCTGATGTTAGGGAGAATTTGCAACTGCAAAATGAAGAAACGCAAAACTGCTCAAAGGAATATTAAGGAGAAAATACTTTATTGAGTTGCAACGAATTTGTCATACCTTAAGCAATAGGAAACATTCACAATTTAGGGTCAAAAAATCATAGAAAGTTTCTAAATTTCGTACGGTTGCAATTTACATATGAAATACTATATCGATACTAAACCCTGCACTGTCTGCCTTCGTCAAAACGACAACGCGCGATTTTATTTTCGAGCTTATTATCTTTTATTTGTTTTGATTTCATTTTTCGTACAGCGTTAGTCGTTTGCAAACTATTTTTTTATTTATTTTTTTATTTAATTCAGTCTATGAACATTCAATACTCCTTAGAGACTATAAATTAAAACTAATAACAAAGTTTAACTTAAAAATATATAATATCCAATATGGACACAAAACGTTCAAAATTACCAAAAATATCAATATTTTGATCAGAAATTTTATTAAATTCATTTAAGGCTTGTTTAATAGTTTCATTAGCCGAATAGTTAGATCTATGAATAGGCAAACTAAAAACCAAATTGTGAAGCAACCACCTAGTGGGAGCATTAAATTGTATCAAGCCAAGCAAGGCAGGACAATCAATATACCCACAAACTAATTTATAAATAAATTTCAATGATAACACACTTCTTCCCTTTTCAAGAGATTTTAAATGAACAAATGTACACCTATCAACATAGGCTGGTAACGGCAATGCAAATTTCAAAGAACGGAACAATTTTCTGAATTCTTTCAAGTCGGGAGATATGAGTGGCATAAAATGGATTCCAAATGATGCACCCATATTCTAATTTAGATCTGAAAAATTACGGCAATTCCACTTGATAAAGGCAAGTGTAGAATATACTTTAGGTACAATCATATTGATAATGATAAGTCATAAAACTAAACTTAGAATGAAAAACAACTTCCAAATCTTTTATTACAACCATGGATTCTACAGCTTGGTTATCTATGGAGTATTTATAAAAAATTGGATTTCTGCATTTGTAGTAGGAAACCAGGCAACATTTTCACAAATTAATTTTCAAACGATTATGGATACCCATTTGTAAGCGAAAAACATCAGCAATGGAGTTAATACGTAAAAAAATCTTTAAATCATCTACATAAAGCAGAACTTGAGAATGTTGAACAAATAATGAAATATCATTTATGAATAAAATGAAAAATAACGGACCAAGAGTGTTACCTTGAGGTACACCAGATGTATCATTATAGTGATACGAATTCACGGAATCAATAGAAACAAATCTCATTATATTCGAAAGATAACAAACTACCCATTTTAAGAACATGGAAGGAAAACCAATGTCAGAAAATTTCTTAGTTAACACATTATATGAAACTTTGTCGAAAGCTTTGGAAATATCCATATATAATGTATCAACTTGACAGCCAAGACTGAAACTAGAAATGCAGTATTCTGAAAACGCTAACAAATTAGTTACGGTAGATCGACCTTTAACAACACCATGTTGATAGAGTGAAATTATAGACTTATACCCTTTTCACATTTACCGCGTTTCAGCTGAAACGCCGGCGTTTCGCTCTCTTTCGATGATTTCAGCGAAACACACTTTAATTGGCACTTATTTCCATACAAAAAAACGCAAACATTATGCTCTTTTTACTGTAGTTTGTTTGAAACCACAGTAAAAATGAGAAAGAGCACAGTGTTGTACTCCAATAGTAGTTAAAAAAGGAGTAAAATGAAAAAATTTCCATTGCTGGTTCAAAGCAAATGTCAGAAAAATGAGGGAAAACAGATCTGTTTGTTTACATTTCTAGTTGGCTTTGTGGTGGTAAGTACTTATTGCAATGTGATTTATGAATATAATCATTTATATCTTTGAATGCATTCATTGCTTTATCATACAATGATTAAAATTATAATATTATAAAAATTACATTAATTTTTTGATATTATTTTATATTTCTTTATATGCGTTTAAATATAAATATGCGTTTGTGTTGTTTACAGTCAATACAGAAAACACAAAACAGAAATGAGAAATGTCACATGAAACCACAGTAGTTAACAAAAGCACAATGTGAACACCATGGTTTCGAAATGATCTCAAGAGAGCGAAACGCCGGCGTCCCAGCTGAAACGCGGTAAATGTGAATAAGGTATTATCGGTAAAATACACTTTTTCAAATACTATGTGTTCACAAATTTTGGATATATTTGATAATTTAGATAGGGGTCTATAATTTATAATGTTATCCCTTGCACCCGATTTGTAAATCGGTGTCATGGATGCAATTTTCCATTTATCTAGAAATAAGCCTTCACTTAAAGACGGCGGAATGAAGACGGGCCCCAGGAAATATCGCCCTAATTGCAAAATGAAAATGATTCCCAAACCAATACACGGGTTACAACAACACGACATTTTGTGGTGTTATTTCGTACATTTGGGGTCCATTTTCGCTTACACTTAGAGTTTTTTTTAATTATGAATGTGAATGTTATTTTTTGGGGGACATTTTAATTTTTCTTGGGGTCCGTCTTCATGTTTTGGGGTGTTATTTCATAATTGTGGTGTAATTTCTCGGGGTGCAATTTCGTATGGTTACTATAAAACTTAATGAAAAAACACCCCATAGTAGCAAATAAAATTAGGCCCCAAATATTAATATACAATAAATAAATGTAAATTTTAATGAGTTTAGTTTTAATAAACTGTTTTAGGTAGAAATGAAAAAAAATTTTCCAAAAAAAAATCTCGCGATTTTTGTGGGAAAATTTTTTTTGCCTGCGGCGCTTCAACATATGATCCACAAAAATTTGACGTGGTTATACGTATATAAAAATGAGATAGCAAGAGTACAACGAAAATTGTGTGAACTTGTGTAGCGTATGTACGAACATAACAATGTATGTATGTTCATGTGCCTGTTGCTTTGCACTCTCTTTGGTTTTTGTGGGAATAAAGCAAAAAGTATTAAGCAAGAATATAATGACACATGGGCTTGCACTGGTGTTTAAATAATTTTAAGTATTAATATTATTTAAATGTAACGTTATCATAGGATTGAACGCTGGTTTTTTATTTTCCAATGTAACATTTACTAATGCGTTCATAGAAATCAAACAGTTACCGTGTAACAAAATGGAGTTAACACATCGCCCGTGAGTTCGAATACTCATTGGATTTTTTTAGTAAATGACTATCTAAACACTATGATGGTTTTCAACGTTCACCCTCTCCTCCAATCAGGTGGACTGTGTGGTTGTCCAAAATAATAATTTTGATTTGTACTCATTTACTGCTTAACCAACTTTTACTGATTCCTTCCCGATTCTCGAATTTACTGCAGTATTTTTTCGCAGAGCAGTTCCCTTGAAATTACCGATGATTTAAGGATGCAGTCGTGTGGACATCTGAAAAATACCTAAAGTTTAGTCATGGAAGATGACCATATCAATCTCTCCAATACCTGCAGAAGGAAAGAGTTGAGACTCATTAGTGTAAGACAGGCTTTAACAATCGACGTCGTCGTCCAATTCATGATCGATTGTCTCATCGTCATTGGATACCTCAGGCACCAGTAGCGTGGAGAAATGAGCTACCTATTTTCCCAACATAATCTACGCATATGCGATGAGATTTCCGTCCTTGTGTTTACAGAAGAGAGGTCTTGCACTATTAGTTCATTTGTTCTGTTTTATACTTTTTGGTCAAATTATCGGGCTTTGGTCTTCCATCTGTACGTCTCAATGTTCTTAATCTCGCGGTTTCTCCACTGTAGTTTCTTACGAGTGCAGAGATGGTTGACATCCTTTCTTTTTTCCCTATATCGCTCAGTAGCAGCCGGCGTTGCAACTGACTGAAGTATTGTCATTATTTGCCAGTGCGTATTCTTTTCAACATTTGTAATGCGACACTCTTCATTGTACCAAGATTTGTGTCGAAGCGGTTTTTCGAAACCAAGTACGGTTGCCGCGGCAGTATTTATAGAGTCTGAAAAGGGTTATCATTAAGCCTCAGGATCGTCATCGGGAGGGGGTGGGTTCTGGGGCAAAAGTTGCGAGAGCTTTCTTGAGTGGGATGTGGCTACCTCTGTTGTTTGTAGTTTTCTGATGTCTAGCTTTCTCTGCGTCCGGTTTCATACGATTTCGCTCTACTTAATCTTGTGCGAAATTTTGCTGATCAGAATCGATGTTAGCTCCTCTGATCAGTCGTTCGTCCATTACACTAGACGAGTGCCATCCAGCAATTACCACGGGATCAACTTGGATCTTCCTTCTTTCATCAGGGGATATCCAAGTAGCCTAACGACCATGTTTTTTTCTGCCGCGGCAAAGTCTCATACCGTTGTCGGAACTATCATTATGTAGACTGAAATTGCCAATATTTAGATGAAACACATTTTCCCTGCCTACTTTAGAATTAAAATCTCCTAGTACAATCTTAGTGTCATGGCCAGGAGATCTGTAGTATGTTTCGTCTAGGCGCTCCTAGAACACGTTCTGGGTATCACAAATTAGAGATATGTAAAAGTATTTCGCTTTTATACGGATGGTGACTATATCGAATAGTTGTCGCAGTTTTGCCAAATACAAACCCGCAATCATGTTCATGGTTTTGTCAAGACAACTGCAGTAAATGTCGCAGTTGTTTCTCCTTCTGCAGGAATGTCGCGTTCATCGTATTTCCTGGATAGCGGTAATGTCAGCCTTATAACCTTCGTAGGCATCTATCTGCCATTTGAATATATTCACTGGATCATATATAGAGTTCTAACATTCCAAGTTCATATCCGCAAATCGCGGTCGTTTGCGGCTGTCGTCAACAAATATGGGTTGTTTATATTCTCTTTTCGTTCTTGTAATGGCATTGCCATAAGTTTATGCATGTGAGCTAGTAGTCCTTCGCCACCGGCTGGGTGGGGGGGGGTTCAATCTACACTGTCTTCCACAATCATTACCTCCTGATCTTCTACGGGAGACTCTGAGCGGAGTAGTGTGGAAAATTGGTTTCTTCATATTCTAAGCACACACTGTTTATCGTTCACCAGATTCCCATTCTCGTCTTTACAGGAGAGCAGCCCATTATTTGGCCTATTATTCGATCTTCATCCTGCACATTTCACGGCTTTTCACTTTCCCTCTCTGCTCTCACTGCAATTTTTCCTCCTAAATAGTTGATTTTCCTCCCTTCACAGCCTCTTGTACCGATCATGCACATCACACGTTGTAACTGACTGTTTCTTTGCCATAATTGCAGCGTTTTTTTCATCGCATTGCAACATTCTTCGTCGTACCATGGCTTATCCTTCAGCAGTTTTGATAGCCACGTTCAGTTCTTCGAGAGGTTTCCAAAGAACGGAGAAAACTTACATACAGTATTCTATGCTTGACGATTCGAGTCTCAGGGTATTATGTCCTGTATTCAAAAAGGGTGATCCGTGAGCAGGTTCCAACTATCGCGGTATCATTCTTTTATCCATCGCGTATAAGATATTGTCGAGCTTATTATGTGCAAGACTAATACCAAATGTTGAATATCTGATTGGGAATTTTCAGTATGGTAGTAGACCAGGCAAGTCCACTACCGACCAAATATTCACGCTACGCCAAATCCTGGGAAGGACCCCCAAAAAGAAAGTCGATACATACCATCTTTTGGTAGAATACAAAGCTGCTTACGATAGCCCCATATGGGGAAAATTATACGAAGCTATGTCTGAACTTAGGCTTCCAGCAAAACTGATCCACCTTTATAGAATGACGCTGACCGACACCAAATCCGCAGTGAAAGTAGGCAAAGACCTCACCGAACCATTCTGTACCAAGCGAGGATTGAGACAAGGCGAAACACTTTTGTGCAATCTCTTCAACATCTTAATGGAGATAATAATGAGAAAAGCTGCAGTAAATATGAACGAGACCATCAACACGAAAAGCCATTTCTTGCTGGCGTATGCTGACGACATCATTGGGCGAAATTTTCAGTATTTTGAAGAAACGAAAAAGAATCAGCGAAGGTGGGTCTTGCTGTTAATGAAGGCAAGACAAAATTCATGGTGTCAATGACTAGGAAGACTTCACGACTTGGACCGCACTTGAATGTTTACAACCGATATAATTTTGAAGTGGGAGAAGAATTTATTTACCTTGGATCCGCCGTTGACAGGGACAACAACGTCAGCCTGGAGATAAATAGGATAATTGTGCTTGCAAATGAATGTTAGTTTGGACTCAGCAAGTAGTTTAAAAACAAAGCCCCCTCTCGACGGACAAAGGTCCAGCTATATCAGACTCTCATTCTACCAGTCCTGCGATATGGCTCCGAAAACTGGGGCATATCGCAAACTGATAAAAAAAACACCTGGAAAATTCGAGAGGAAAATTCTGCGTAAAATATATGGCCCTGCTAAAGAAATACGAGTACCGACGTCGTTTGAACCAAGAGCTAAGTCATTTTTTATATGACATGGACATCTCTATTCGAATCAAATTAGTCCAGTTGCGGTGGCTAAACCGTAGTATCAGAATGGATGCAGATTACGTACCCGATGGAAGCAGGAAAAGAGGACTACCAAGACTCCGATGGAATTACCAGGCCGAAGAATCCCTCCGTATCCTTGTTGTTACCAACGGGCGTGAAAAGGCGAAGGATAGAACCAGTTGGAGAAATATGTTGGAATAAGTTTTATTTGTTCAAATGTTTGTTTAATTAATATATGTAGGAAATCTGACCTCATGAGATTGTATAATAGTCAATAAAACAGAAAAAAGAAAAAGGCAGTGCAATTATGAGCGGTGGCGGGAGGCAAAACCTACTGCCAGGATATTGGAGTGCAGCCGCCCATTGTGGATCAAACGCTGACCAGAATGCAATATGTCTAACCTGGATTTCCTTCTTTTGGTTTTTATCCGCCGTTGGCCCATGAATTTGCCTCATCCGCCCTCTAAAGGCAAAAGAATATGCCCGATAGCTTGATGAGCTTCAATGACACCCGTCACCTACTAAACATGAGAGGCATCAGTAGTCGCATAGCCAATCAGGCTGCTCATCGTAAAGCCTTGACTGAAGCCGCTAAAAATAAGATATTCTACCGCTGCCCGCGAATCACCACGTGGAGGAAAAAGTCATAGGCACACGATTGAGAATAGAAGGGTCCCAATTTTTGGCTAGCGGACCTGGAACCTAGTTTTCTTTACAATACAATTAAGTTTTTGGGGAGAGGCTTTTACAAACACTAGCAAAGCACTGATCCTCCTTCTTTGAAAATCACTGACGGCGACCTACAATTCTTCTCCCATTCCGAACAATTCATAAGTTGAAGAACTTTTTTTTTTGTCAATACAATAACAAATTAAGTAGACCATATATGAGAATTAACAAACACTAACACAAGTGTATCACTTACACCACAGACTAAATATAACCCAAAAGTCAAACCGCATAGTCTTATGCATACATTCATATATACTTTTGTCCCGGTCTAAGCTGTATGTGTGTTTTTCTATGTGTATGAATATATTTGTGCAATACAATAAAATCAAGTAATTTGTGTCTCTAACACAACATCATCGGCCATACGTTGAAGAAGTAAAAAATATTTTTCATTTTCTACAAAATTACTTTTGCTGTAGATCTTGATGATGATAATGATGATGATGATGTTGTTGGCCAGACTTTACATAGAAAAACAGAAACCCATACAAATTTAAACAGGCCAAGTCCAACACAAAAACATACATAAATGTGCACAAAATACACACACACATATATATATTTATGTACAGAATCTCCAAATTAGAACACGTTTTGTTTGTGTGTATAGTATTGTGATACCTCAAGGAAAGCTTTTGCATTGTGGTCTAAGGATAGCAAGGGCCAAACATATACATATATATTTATACATATTTTTATAGAAAAAATTACCTAAAATGTAAAGTTCTCCTACAAGTTTTACTTTTTCTTTCTCCTTTTGTGGCTTCTTCTGCCTTCGTTATTATCAAAAGTTATGTGTAGAAATTTTGTAGTGAAAGGTAATAAAGATGTAATATGGGCCAACCCATATTGCACTAGCATTCACACAAACACACACACACACTCCCACACATGTCCTTACTACGGATAACACCTGGTCGAGAGATTAGGTTGCAAATATGTGTGTTGTTGCATTTTGTATGATTTCTGGAGCAAAATTGCCTTTCTGGATTGCAGCACAGCTTAAGTCCTTGTCAATTTAATATGTAAAACTAAAATTGCATTTTGAATTTGACGAAAAATCTTAAATATGCGAGACAAATGCGAACTTGCATTTAAATGAATATAATATTTTTTATATGAATTATGGAGAAATTAAGATTTAAGGAAGCAATTAATACCGAAGGGAAATACAATTCTTACATAAATAGAGATATATTATTTTGTATTAAAGAATGGTTTCAAAATCACATCCAATGGGTGTGCGCGTTTTAGCTATGCGCGTTTTAGCTTTTACACTCCCTGATTGGAACCTGCAAGTTTACACCGGTTCCGAACGGTATTTTGAGACGCTTTTTCAAGGCTAAATACTGGTTGGTGTCGCCGGCACTAAACGAGGTGACAGCCGCCGAAAGAAATGTAAGCTGATCTGAGAAGGGATCGAACCCACAGACTCGTGTACAAAATCTGCTCTCACTATTATTGCACCTCCGACGAGCACGTGCAATACAGAACATATTAAATATTCCTACAAAGTTAAAAAATGTTTTAGGAAAAACCCGCCTAGGGTTTGTTTGGCAGCCTCAGTACAAGGATCAGACGTGATGGACTAATGAATTACTGGTCTTAAATTATATTAAATTCACCTGTATTTAAGACACGGTTTACGATTGGTAGCTGGAGTGAAAGAAGTTTCTCCGAAAAATCAAGACTCGAACAGGCTAGACGAGTTGACCGAACTGCGTTGGCTCAATTACTATCTGGTCACTGCTTTATTTACGCCAGCAGTGATATGGAACGAATAAATGGATTCGGCCTTCTTGTTTCAACTAGGGCTAGAAATGCTCTAATATTATGCAAGGTTATATCTCATCGTATCGTCAGTGCTAGTTTTAATTCAAAATTTCGCAGTATTTCTGTGGTACATTTGTATGTACCTATTGAGGACAGTGTTAAGGACGAGGTTTATAGCCAATTGGATTTTGCTGTAAGATCCTTGTCAATTGGTGACATTAAAATATTTCTTAGAGATTTCTATGCCAATGTGGGCGACGACAACAACAATCTTTTTAAGCACATTATCGATTGTGTGCAGCTGTATTTCACCAATGGCTTCACGAATATTGTTCTTTAAAGCGTTAATTGTCTCTGGCTTGTCGGCGTAACACTTATCTTTGAGGGCACCCCACAAATAATAGTCCAACGGTGCCAAATCGCAGCTCCGAGGTGGCCAAACGGCATCAGCTCTGCGGCTGATAATGCGATCTTCAAAAACAGGGCGCAAAACATCGAGTATAGCTTCGGCTGTGTCGCGCGTAGCGCCGTCCTTTTTAAACCAAATGTTGCCAATATCCTCCTCTTCAATTTTTGTGAAAAAAATTCGTTCAACATGGCCCGACATCGCCATTGACTGTAACGGCCACTCCTTGCTCATTTTCGAAGAAAAATGGCGCAATTATGCCCCTAGACTCTTTACAGTGTGATCCAGGAAGTTCCGGACAAATTTATTCAGCGTATTCCTTGGCTCATTTCATGTGGAAAAGTCCACTAGGACCATGTGCGAAAATGCAATGGTGCGAAATGGCAGCGGGGTCCAAATTTTCGGATTGGCGGTCGGAGGGTAGTAGGGTAAAGTTGCTAACTTCTGAACCAGTGGCCTTTCAGAATCAGTAAAAAAAGTAGTAAATAGTCAAATGGCCGAGATACAGAGCTTTGGAACGGTAAGACCTATGGACTTCGTTTAGGTCATTTTGGAAAGGTAAGAGGTATGGCTATCTTTCAACAGAAAAAAACCTGCCATCTGGCTGAGCAAATTGAGGTTATGTCAATTTTTTTTTCATTTTTCCGAAAGCTCTGTATCTCGGCGATTTGACCATTTTCTACTTTTTTTTACTGATTCTGAAACGCCTCTTAAAGACCTTTCCAACAAGCCGAAAGACAACTGGCTCAGAAGTTAGCAACTTTTCCCTACTACCCTTCGACCACCAATCCGAAAATTTTGAACCCTTGCATTTCGGACATGGTCCTAGTGGACTTTTCTTCCTGAAATGAGCCAAGGAATACGCTGGAGGAATTTGTCCGGGACTTCCTGAATCACCCTGTATAAGTACTTGTCAGCAAGGTGTTTTTGTGTTTCTTGCTGGACGTCAAAACTAGTCGTGGTGCAGATATTGATAGCGACCACCAAATTTTAGTGGGCATCTTCCTTCCCCGTCCTGTCACCGTAATAATAAGCAAAATGTGTGGCGTAGAGGAAGCAACGTCTAAATTATTAAAAGTCATAATGCAGACTCCATTGGCTTTTGGGAATAGAATAAAAATCTTGTCACTTTATGAAAAGACTCAGGAATATTTAGACATATATTCGGAGGATCTAGGAAAGACCTAACACAACTTTTTTGTCAAATCAGGGTACAGACATAACCTGAAAACTAACTGAAAACTGCGATTTTTCGAATTTAAAAAATGTGTGGTTTTAAGAGGTGACTATTGTAAAGTTGGTTCCGGGACAGTGAAATATTGTTTTCTACGAGGGAACCTGTAGCCCTTACCGGCAGTTTAGTGTTCTTGGAGTTCGTTATCACACTTTGCGGGATGAGGGCTAAATGAAAAAATTAAAAAATTTTTTTTAAAACTATTATGCTACAACCCAGTATTATCAACTATATTGGGTACGTTTGCTTCGGTTTGTCTCTAGACTAACATATGTTCGCAAATTTCTTTTTTAATGGCAAGTTTTCTAGATGATGCCTGTAACCGATATTTAGAATACTTATACTTATATATTGTAGTTTTGAACCCAATAAAAAGTAAATTTAGAAAGGCCAAAGTGAAAGAAGTTAAAAAGAAAATTTTCTTAACCCTCGGGGGCTATCGCGTGGGTGGAATCCACCAATTACGCTGAATTTCATAGAGAAGTATATAATTGTTTCTGAAAATCATCACTAAATTATAATGTAATCCTCATTTGAATGTTTATTAATGTTAAGGAGCATTATTTACTCGTTTAAACTAAGGTGATATTTACATAAAGCCAGTTTAATAAAAGGCTTGGGTGGTTTACACCCTCGATAGTAATGGCGTTTCAATATTTTACACCCAGCGATAGTAATCAGTAATGAAATAATTTATGTGATCGCAAATATAAAATCACATTCCTTCTTTTATGTATTGGCGCACACAAGAGTAGAGAGCAGTGACAGAAAACAAATGAAAAAGTTAAACACTAAAGAGCGTAAGAGATCAAGAGCGACTGATGGCGCTGTTATCAGATGTTAATTTGGACCAAGAAGAATATATTGATGGTGAAAACAGTGATGAAAGCGGTTATCAGGAAATAATGAGCAATCATGACTCTGATACTGAGTTCAATACATTGGGAAACATGGACCTAGTTGGCAAAATGTCCCATTTACAAAAACGCGAACGAAAGCTGAAAATATATTCACTAATACTCCAAAAGTAAAAGCTACGTCACAAAATGTAACTACGCCGTTTGAAAGTTGGGAATTTTTTTAAATTTTGTTGACCTTGTTGTGGAAAAACAAACATTTACATCTTGAAGGTGCAAGTAAAATACAAAGATTTGAGAAATGCACGTATAACCGATAGGGATGAAATAAATGCTTTATTTGCATTATTGTATATCGGCAGTGTACACAAGTCTTCACATGTAAACGTACGAGATTTATGGGCTTCAGCTGGTATTGGGCTGGAAATATTTGCCGCCACCATGTCCTTCAGTCGGTTCCTATATCTAATGCGATGCATTCGTTTCGACGATGTTAACATCTTTCTGGAGCGTCGCAAATTAGATAAACTAGCCCCAGTCCGAGAAATATTTAAAATTTTCAATCAAAATTGTGAGAAAACTTTTCCTGTGGCATTATATCACGGTTGACGAAAAATTGGAAAGCTTTCGCGGACAATGCAGTTTTAGGCAATACATTCTTAACAAGTCAGCAAAGTTGATATTAAGATATTTTCCGCGGTAGATTCAGCAACAAACTACACATCTAAATTGGAAATCTATTGCGGCCGACAACCACTAGATCCATACAATCTATCAAATAATAATAACCCAAAATCTTCAATGTTCGGGTTGAAATATAACGACTGACAATTGGTTTACGTCTTACAGTCTGGCAGAATAATTGTTGGAAAAAAAGACGACACTAGTGGGAACCATACGTAAGAATACGCGTGTCTTAACCCCTTCATTCTCTCAACCCAAAGATCGGATAATTAAGTCGAGAATTTTTGGATTCAGAAAAAAAAACACGATTTTATCGTACATTCCGAGACGGAATAGAGATGTTAAAATACTGGATGGACCAAATGGTTTACCAGAAATAGTTGACTTTTACAATAGAACTAAAGGAGGAGTCGATACAACTGACCAGTTATGTACTAAAGGGTTTATCAACAGAGACGCTACAAAAGTAAATCGATAGGGACAGCAAACGACGCCGTATTTTTCCCCGCTCTTTTGACATTTCTCTTCAGTAAGGTTTGCCATTTCATCATGGAAAGATATACGAGACAACAACAAGTCGAAAATATTAAAATTTACTACCGGAATTTGGAATCAGTGGCATCAACTTTAAGAGGCCAACTTCAAGAGGCCTCAACAATCAGCTATGAGGCTCATTTCTGGCTGAATGGCTTCGTCAATAAGCAAAATATGCGTTATTTGTCAGACAGCAATCCACACGTAATACATGAGTCATCATTGCGTCCCGAAAAAATTACGGTTTGGTGCGATTTATGGGCCGGCGGCGTCATTGGGCCGTACTCCTTCCGTGATGATCAAGACCGGCACATTACTGTGAATGCGAATCGCTACCGTTCAATGATAACCGAATATTTTTGGTCCCAATTGGATAATATGGACTTGTAGGATATGTGGTTCCAACAGGACGGCGCCACAAGCCACACAGCGAATGCCACCATCAATTTATTGGAAACCAAGTTTGGTGAACGTGTTATCTCACGAAATGGCCCAGTCGATTGGCCGCCTCGGTCGTGCGATTTGACGACGTTAGATTATTTCCTGTGGGTCTACGTCAAGTCTATGGTCTATGCCAACAATCCAGCGACGATTGATGAACTTCGTACGAATATCGAACGTGAAATTGCAGCAGTATCGGCCGGTTTATACTTGAACACCGTCGAAAATTGGGTTCAGCGTCTGGACTTCTGCAAGCGTGCCCGTGGTGGCCATGCAAAAGAAATCGAGTTCCATACATAATGGCATTGAACGTACTTTCACAGGAATAAAGAATTTCATTGGTATCTAAACCCGGTTTTGTTTTATTTAAAAAAAGATTTTGTAGCGCTCTTATTGAAAAACCCGTTACATATAATGTAGCCAGAAATTGTAATCGCTGGCCTTTAGTGGTATTCTGTTCACTCTTGAACTTGGCTGCTATAAATGCACGTATCGTTTTGTTGTGCACTTAAAATCCACCACTTAAATATAAAAAGCGTACCCTTTTTATAAAAGATCTTGAATTCAGTCTCATTGCACTCTCAAAAGTATCACATCATCAAATAACCTCAAAATAAGCTGTCAAAAATTTGCCAAACAGTTATGTGGTAACATACACGCACAGCAAAAGATACCTCCACTAGCCAAAAGACTAAAACAGTCCCGCTGCCAGGTATGTGGAAATGTGAAATTTCTATTTGCATAATTCCCAGCTACCCTCCCTGTACGTACTGCTATGAATCAATTTCGCCAGATACGAACTCAATCTAAATACGATGATATGTTTCGTAGCTGTAATGAGTAACTAAAATTTGTAAGTATTTAGGTTACTTTTGAGCAAAAATTTTACTTTGTGCCGGAAAAAATTATTAAATTATGTTCCTAAGCAAACCATTACATAAAAAATAAAATGAATTACATATAAAAAATTGTTGTTTTTCAGTAGTTGGATATTCATTCTTAAAAAAAAATTGATTATTTTTATAGTTTCATTTTACTTACTTATCCGGTCTTGGACAACCCTGGGGGGTCAGAGACCTTACAAAACGAAGATAACTTATTTCCCCAACCAGTTCGATCTTTTGCTTTATTTCTCCAGTTGGCAATACCAAGTGTACGCAGGGATTTGTCAACCCGATCCCTCCAGCGGAGTCTTGGTCTTCCTATTTGTCGTCTTCTTTCGAGTTCGCTTTCGAAAACCCTGGTTCGTCTTCATCCATTCTACTGACATCTTGATCCGCTTAACTATGTCAACTATGTCAATGTCAGGATAACTATGTCAATGTCAGGATAAAGCTCATACAGCTCATGATTCATGCGTCGCCGATACTTGCCGTTGTGCACTATAGGGCCATAAATTTTTCGGAGTATTTTTCTCTCGAAGACTCCTACAGATATTTTGTCTGCTTGCGATAGGACCCGGGATTCTGCGCCATAAAGCACGACAGGTTGAATGAGAGTCTGGTACAGCTGGACTTTTGTTATTCGAGAGACGGCTTTATCTCTAAAGTGCTTGCTTAGCCCAAAATAACATCTATTCGCAAGCACAATTCTCCACTTGATCTCAAGGCTGACGTTGTTGGTTTTGTTCACGGCAGATCCGAGGTATATAAATTCGAGGTATATAAAAACTACCTCGAAGTTATAACGGTTATCAACGTTCACGCTATGGTCTAATCGCGTGGAGGCCCTGTTCGTTGAAACCATTAATTTTGTCTTGTCCTCATTTACCGACAGACCCACGTTTTCTGACTCCTTCTCAATTCTCGAAAAAATCGCAGCAACTTCTCTAATTGTGCGCCCAATGATATCTATATCATCAGCATGCGCGAGTAGCATGTGACTTTTGCTGCTGATGGTTTTATTCATGTTGACTGCAGCTTTTCTCATAATGATCTCCACTAAGATGTTAAAGAGATCGCACGATAGGGTGTCGCCTTGCCTGAGGCCTCGCTTAGTTTCGAAAGGTTCGGTAAGGACCCTACCAACTTTCCTTGCGGATTTGGTGTTCGTCAAGGTAATCCTGCAAAGGCGTATGAGTTTTGCAGGAATACCAAGCTCAGATATTGCTTCATAGAGTTTCTCCCGTATCGGACTATCGAAGGCCGCTTTATAATCGATAAATAGATGATACGTGTCGATTTGTTTTTCGTGTGTCTTCCCCTGGATTTGGGGTAGCGTGAAAATCTGGTCAGTTGTCGATTTTCCAGGCCTAAAGCCACACTGGTATGGTCCAATCAGGTCAGCGATAATTTGTTTTAGTCTTTCGCACATTATACTTGATAGAACCTTATATGCTATGGATAAAAGGCTTATTCCACGATAGTAGGCACAAATACTCGGGTCACCTTTTTTTAATATGGGACATAGTACACTGTGACTCCAATCGCCGGGCATGCATTCATCTAACCAAATGTTGCCAATGAGCTGATGCATGCACCTTATCAGCTCATCGCCGCCAGCCTTAAACAGCTCCGCCGGTAATCCATCGGCTCCTGCGGCTTTGTTGTTCTGAAGCCGGGCAATAGCTGTTCTGACCTCGTCCTGGTTAGGAGGGAGGCAATCGACGTCGTCGTCCATATTGTGATCGATTATCCCATCGTCATTGGATATCTCAGATACTAGTAGCGCGGAGAAATGCTTTCTCCATATTCCCAACATGGTCTGCACATCTGCGACGAGATTTCCGTCCTTGTCTTTACAGAAGGGGGGCCCTGAACCGTGTCCATTAGTTCCGTTTTTAACTTTTTGGTGGAATTTTCGGGCTTCGTTCTTCCTTCTGTATGTCTCAATTTTCTCACTCTCGCGCTTTCTCCACTGCCGTTTCTTACGCGAAACAAATGAGCATCAAATCAGTTTCATTTGACAGATGAAAAACGCAGATAATAACTGGGTATGGGTGGATTACACCCAACGATATTACTGACGTAAATGAAATAGACGATAATCCTCGAGGGTTAAATAAGTGACTTTTCTTAAAAATAGGAAATTTTCTCCAAAAAAAATTCCTATTCATATTCTTAAAGAAAGTACATTTTCTTTAAAAATACCTTATCTTAAAGAGTACCTTTACTTAAAAAAAGTAAATTTTCTTACATAAAGAACCTTTTCTTAAAAAAATTGGGCTGCTATTTTTTGACTCAGTTCGGGTGATATCTTTTTTCGCAAAACAAAAATCAGAATGTACAAAATTGGAGGATCGACCAATGTTTGTTGGTCATAGTTTTGGATTCATACTTATTTTTTTTTGTTGGTGTTTCTATTTTTTGGTTTTATTGCTATTTTACAAAGAACAAATTGCATTTCCCGAAGTTGGTGACGCACGCTGTAAAATCTGACTTTTTTGTTGTTGTTTAGATGCAAACATATCGTGTGTTTTTGCAGCTTGTAGCTACTATAGAATACTTCTGTCAAAACACATTGTGTTCGCTCCATGTTGGGAACAGAATGATTTATATGTTATAATATATGTGTTTGTGGTCCAAATATAACCTTGTTTGTGATACAAATACAGATGGGTTTGCTTCACTGTTTATGCTCTGCACTATCTTTTCAGTGTGTGATTCATAAATATTCCTGAATGTGTGTGTAAATTGGAGAAGTCAGCGTTTATTATGTTGACTAATATGATGCACTTTAGATTCATACGCGCTGTAAAATCTCCCGTTTTTGTGGTTTGAATGCAAATATAACATATTTTTTGAGCTTGTCGCAAACATAAAATACTAGTCCCCAAACACATTTTGTTTCTTATTCAATATTACATGTTTGAGACCGAATTACTAACATGTTATAATATATGTTTGCGATCCAATTATATCTCTGTTTGTGATACAAATACAGTTATATTTGTTGGACTGCTTATGCTCTCTCTGCAGAGTAATTGGATAAAGGAGTGACAACGAGAGATTATTCAGAGCCTATTTTGTAAGTGTGTAACTGTATTTTTTCATTATTCGTCAAGTCAGTCGTGATTCATAAATATTCCTCAATGTGTGTGTAAATTGCAGCTGAAGTAAGTGTTTCTCATTTTGGCTTATGTGTTGCGTTTAAGTTTTATGCATTCCGGCGTCAATGGTTCATTGGACTGAGAATATAAAATGCGTTTGTTCGGATAGTGAAGTAAAAAAAATTTATATTAGTAGGAAATATTTGTGATCAGAGAAAATAGAATAAAGAAATGCTCTGACGGTTAATTGGGTTGTGATGTTGCTTTGGGTTTTGTGTATGTGTTTCATTTGTATGTGTGCTACCAAAGTGAGAAATGATTTTGAGGAAATATACTGACAGTAGCTACATACTACCAACCATATGTATGTTTGCCTCTGGCCTTTAACAAGTCTAGCAGTTTGATGTTATTTGAAGATATCTAACGAATCAGCCTGGCTCAGTTTCGCGCTTCTTCAGGTCTTTTATTTCTTTAGTTCCATTAATTTCATTATTTGTTGTTTATTATCTAATGAAATAATTTCATTAGAAATTTTATTATTAAATTACTCGCGTTCCCAACTCCGTTTCTCTCGGTTGCACAACAATAAAAAGTACTAATTGTTTAAGTAATTAACAAATAAACACATTATCTAAAATAAAACACAATCGTCAAAGTCGATAAGACGTAGACAATCAATCGCGAACTTGTCCCAAATATAGCCTCACACCATTTGCATAGATACAGTATTAAGCGGAGAAAAGAAAACAATAAAACGACATTTGCAAATGTAATGAAATACAAAACCAACAAAAAATATGTCGAAAGGAACTGGGGTGATATAAGATTGATGCCACTGCCGTGGTAGTTGAAAATCGGGTTCAAAATTAAAATGTATCTACTCTACTCTGAATTGTAATATGGAACAACGATAATGATTTTGCAATTGAAAACCTCCATGTATGCAACTTGAGTAAACGTCAAGAATTTCAATACAAAAATTACATGAGGTATCAGGAGACACCGGTTGGAACGAAGTTCCTTTCGCTATATATTCACATATTATGTACTAATTAGTTCCAACCCGCCTAAGCCGCCCGGTGAAAAATTCGATAATTTTATGGATCTTTAAGAAAATATACTTTTTGTAAAATTATAAACTTTTTAAAATAATTTTTATTTTTTTGGAAAATGTATTTGTTTTTTTTTTAAAGCATATTTTTAGGTCCTTGTAAGGAAATGTATTATATTTTCCCGAAAAGGTCCTTTTTTAAAGAGAGGTACTTGTTTTATTAAATTCTAATGTTTTTTAAAGAAAAGGTACTCTTTTTAAGAAAAAGTACTTTCTGTAAGAAAAAGTCATAAGAGTACGAATTTTTTTTAGAAAGAATTACTTTTTTTAGGAACAGGTACTTTTTAAAGAAGTGGCAGTCTTTTTAGGAAAAGGTTATTTTTTTTAGAAAATTTACTTATTTTCAGAAATTCTACTTATCTCAAGAAGTGGAAAGAGAAGGCATTATTTTGTTTTTAAGAAAATGTAATTTTAAGAAATGAAATTTTTAAAGGAAAAGGTATTTTTTTAGGAGAAGGTATATTTTAAAGAAAAGCCTTTTTTTAGAAAACGCGATTTTTTTTTAGAATTGGTCCTTTTTTTCAAGAATAGGTACATTTTTAAGAGTAGGTACTTATCACAGCAAAAGTTATTATGTTTCACAAAAAATTTATTCTTTAAAGAAAATGTAGTTTTTTAAGACAAGGCAATTTGTTGTAAGAAAATGTACTATTTTAAGAAAAGGCACTTATTTAAAAAAATTCTTTTTTTAAGGAAAGGTATTTTTGTACGAAAATGTTTAGCCTGTTTCTCGATGTCGAATGGAAACATAAGCGAATAAAAGACAGTCTCCAGTTCGATTCAATTTGGGTTTCTTTATCTCTTAAGTATTCGTTCTTATGCACTTGCGTCTGTCAATTTGTAGGTGTTACGTAATTACGCATTTATGAATTGCCAGATCGATATTTTTCATTTGATTACAATCTCCCCAAAAAATACTACTTTATTGTATAGGCTTGAATACAACCCTGCCGATCTATTGATACCGCTTGTCAGTAAAAAGCAAAACAAATATTTCCTTTACTTTTTATATTTCTTTGCCACTCGAAAACAAAACAGCATGTGACTGCATTTGGCACTTCCATTCGCAGTGTTGACAACTCATTCGAAATAGACAAACCTAATTTTGTGTGAAAACCTTTACGTATTTGAAATCTTCTTTCGACTTTTCGTTCGAGTCGTCGTTCGCAACAAGTTGAATTAGTGAAACCCAAATCAGATTTCTTACGCTTACAAACGTTGCGAATGCATTCTTTAGACTTCGGGAAACAGGCTATTACTATTTTTAAGCAAAGATACTTCTTTAAGATAATGTGTTTTTTTTAAAGTTACTTTGTTTAGGAATATGTATAGGTTTTTTGTTGAGAAAGTTTACTTTTTTTAAGCAAAGGGACTTTTTTCACAAAATTTTATTTTGTTAAACTTCTTTCACTTTGGCGTTTCTAAATATATTTTCTATTGGGTTCAAAACTACAAGGTCTACTAAATATTGGTTGCGGGCTCCACCTCAAAAACTTCCCTTTAAACAAGAAACTTCCCATCATATGATAGTGTAGACACAAACCAAACCAAAAGTACCCAATATAGTTGATAATACTGGATTGTAGCATAATAGTGATAATTTTTTTTTTTTCACTTAGCCCCCATCCCGCAACTTGCGATAGGGAAAAAAACTATGAAAGGTTTCCCTACAAAAAAGTCATAACTCAAAATTGGCAATATTTCAGTGGAGGCCAAAAATTAGGTATGTAAAGTTAAAAAAATATATGAAAATTCTCACTACATTTGAACTAATGGGAAGGGAAAATCATGACAGATTTTTACAGCAGATGAAAATGTTCCTTGGTAACTAGTTTAGCAAAATAAGAAAAATTTAAAATGTACGCCTCTTTCGTAGTTAGGATGCAATGTGTTTCTTTATCTACTTTCTCGTCAGTATATAAAAAAAAACTAATTTCACTAATTGTCTACAAAAAATCAAATGACTCAAACTCTTCTAAACAATTTATACAATTGCAAAAGACAGACAGACTACTGTTATAAAAACTTGACAGACAATCCCATCACCATATACAGGTAAAAGAAAGGACATCACTAAATCAATACGACGAGAAACAAGTGATGCTGACACCAACTTTTCCTACCTTAAATATAAATCAACATCCCCACATTTTGTGTAGAATATTATGACCATCTAAAATGAACGGAAAACACAACAAGGGAGGCACTTTTGGGGGAAAATAAAAACAAATTTTCGGACAATACCCAAACAAAAAAGTCACTTAGACAAATAAATTTTCAAGTGCACACAAGCCCATCTTTATACTCATACTCACGTAAAACATCCTGGCAAAGAGGGAGAACAATAATAAAAAGTAATACAATGTCTGTTAGAAAAAGAGGCTATAAAACCATACAATATTGAAATGGGATGTAACAAACAAATACACAAATAATTTATTATAATTGCTTTGGTAAGCAGAAAAAGGACAGAAACATGTTCAAGTCAATAATAAATACACACACATACAAACGTATTTGTTGGAAAATGTCTGTCAACCTGCGTATACAAAGCAAATTTAAAGTGAAAGGAATACAAACAAGTCTGCAGATACAGTATTCTGCGAACCATGCAGCATTCTTATGAACCATGCAAAAGTTGCACAATGTTATAAATTGTTTTAAAAGAAATACAAACAAAATTAGGTGGAATGAAAAAATTAAGTGATTCAAAGGAATTTTACGGTGATCTGACCTGAGCGTGACATCTGGGTTTTCCTAATTTTTACCTCAAAAAATAGAAAGTGCCTAACGTGGTCATTTGATTTAATTGTTCTGCGCTTTGATTTATATCAGGATCTTAACGGATAACACTATGCAATAAAATGCAGGTTTTTGCTTTAGGGGTGGACGATTCCTCCGCCAAATATCAACATTAGGTGAGTATAGTCAAACCCCAAATACGTAGACCCATGTAGCTACAGTTTTTTTTATGGGCGTGGCAAATTTGAATTTTCTGATCCGATACTGACCGATATAAATTTATAAATCGGGTATAAATATTGCATTGAGCGACTTCTTGTGATAACATGTCTCGAATGAAATTTGACAGGGATTATTTTCGTAGAATATTCGAATTCTGTATTTCAAAGTCGGTGTGCGCGGATTTAGTACATGAGAACGACGGTCACCTCGCTTAGTGATGGCGACACTATCGAGTACTTAGCCATGAAAAAGCTTCTCAAAATACCATCCGGAGACGGTGTTAAACGGTCCCAATCAGTGAGTGTAAAACTAGAAAGCGCACATCTCACTGATTGTAAGAAGCTCTAGACAATCCCTTCATGAGATGTTATGAAACACGATGTTGTTATATTTTTTCGAAGTTTAAAAAGTCCTGTTCGTCCTTTGTTCAAAAAGTACCAAAAATGTACACTACAATAACCAGCTACGGATCCAGAATGTTTTACGAATTTATTCCTCATTAAATTTCATTATATGTCGTCACAGACCACAATTCTCTATATTTACTTTCAGTAGTAGTCCTTTTTTGTAACAAGGCCAAGAAACTTGCACCAAAATGACCGGCAAAATATCCAAACACATTAACTAAAAAACATTAACTAAAAAATACTCAAATGTTCTTCCAAATTTATTGTGGAATAGATTTCACTAGTGGATTTCGCAGACGAAATTCCTTCATCTTGAATTTGCATATGTTCTTATAGTCCTTTCTAATAATTGGAATCATAAAATTTAAACATGAACTGGTTTATTTTGAACTCAATATGTTCTACGAATATATTGACACAAATATGTATAGATTGCTCAAGAAGTTTCTCTCTATTGTTTATAAATTATTTCCCCTCAACAACATGGGTTTATAAAAGGTAGATCCACTGTTACTAATTTGTTAGAATTTGTTTCACATGTTTTTTCAGCATTTTCTTCGAAACTTCAGACGGATGTGATATATACAGATTTTAGTTAAGCTTTTGATAAGGTTAATCATAATCTTCTTCTCTTGAAGCTTCATATGATGGATTTCTCATCAAAATTTTTGCATTGGTTGTCTTCTTATTTAATTGGCAGAACTCAGTCAGTGTTATTTAAAGGGTGTTTATCGCGACAGATTTTTGTTTCTTCTGGTGTTCCTCAGGGCAGTCATTTAGGGCCTCTTCTCTTTAACTTGTTTTTAAATGACCTGCCGTCGGTTATTAATTTCGGAATTTGTCTATGAAGTCTGTGAATGAATGTCATTTACTGCAGCAGGATTTGATAAGTTTTGTTAAAGGGTTTTATACTTCTCAACTTGAGTAAATGTGAACAAATGTCGCTTAACAGAAGAAGGTGTTGGGAAACTATTTACAGGATTGGTGATAATGCGTTGCACAATGTGTCTCAGGTGTGACTCTTGATAGTAAACTTACTTTTCGTCACATATTGACACTTGCATAGGTAGGGCATGTTGTTAAAACATTGGTCCAGGGAATTTAATGATCCTTATTTGTCAAAGCGACTGTAAACTAGCTTTGTAAGGCCGATCCTTGAGTACTGTTCAATAGTTTGGCTTCCACATAATAGATGCCATATTGTTAGAATCGAATATGTTCAGAAGCAGTTTTTACTTTTTGCTTTACGCAGTCTTGGTTGGAGTTCATCTTCGAACCTACCCCCCTATATTCATAGATTACAACACATTGATTTACATACTTTAGGGCGTCTTAGGGCAATGTTGTCTGTATGTTTTATGGTTGAACTAATCAATGGAGAAATTAACTCACCATATTTGGTCTCTTCGCTGAACTTTAATGTTCCTCTTAGGGCTTTTAGACAATATGTTCCATTTTTTCTGCTCGCGTTCAAACATAACTAGGAATCCTTTAATCCTGTTTTTACTCTTTGCAATACTTTTAATGAGTTCCACCACCTATTTTCTCTATCGGATTCGATTGATGTAATTAAACGAGCGATTATATTTTGTTAATGACTGTTAATGCTTAGAATTGCCAGATTTAAGATTTCATTCGAGAAATCATGTGAATGAATTTTGGTTCCGAACTAAATTACCTGCTTCATATGTCCTGCTTTATCTGTTCCTGCTTCACTCCTGATGTATCTGGTGGTCCTGCTTCATCTGTCCTTATTAATCTGTTTCGGTGTCGTCTGTTCTCACTTCATCTGTTCCTGCTTCATCAGCTCCTACTTCATCTGTTCTGCTACAGCTATTCCTACTCCATTGTTTCCGGCTTTATCTGTTCCTGTATCATCTGTTCTTGGTTCACCTGTTCTTGCTCCATCTAAATCATTAGTTTCGTCTTCATATGTCATGCTGCATCTGTTCCTGCTTCATTCTTATCCTGCTGTATCTGTTCCTGCTTCACCTGTTCCTGTGACACTGTTCTTGCTTTATTTGTACCTGCTTCACCCGTTTCAACAGTTCCTGCTTCTTCTGTCCTTAGTCATCTGTTCCTGTTTATTCTGTTTCTGTATCATCTGTTGTCGTTTCATTTGTTCCTGCTTCATCAGTTCCTACTTCATCTGTCCTGCGACTTCTTTTCCTGCCCCAACTGTTCCTGCCTTATCTGTTCCTGTATCATCTGTCCTTGCTTCATCTGTTCCAACTCCATCTAAATCATCAGTTCCTGTTGCATATGCCCTGTTTTATCTGTTCCTGTGTCATCTGTTCTTGCTTCACCTGTTCCTGTTTCTCCTGCATCATCAGTTCCTTCTTCATATGTTCTTGTTTTATCTATTCCACCTTCATCTGTTCCTGCTTCATCAGTTCCTGCTTCATCGGTCCTTACTCATCTGTGCCTGTTTAATCTGTTTCCGTGTCATCTGTTCTTGCTTCATATGTTCCTGCCCCATCAGTTCCTGCTTCCTCAGTCCTGCTTTACCACTGTTCCTGTTCTTTTAATTAATTTATTATACTTTAGTTTTATATTCAGTTTGTAACTGAAGATATGTAAAACTATATTTTTCTAGCAGTTTTTAGCTGAGTAAATAAATAAAAAGTAAAAAAAAATAAAATAAATGGTTTCCATTACATCCCATGAAGGGACCGGGGAGAACTTCTCACAATCACTGAGCTGTGTGCTTTCCATTTTTCACTCACTGATTGGAACCAACAGTTTTAAACCGATTCCGAACGGTATTTTGAGAAGCTTTTCATGGCTATATACTCAATAGTGTCGCCGTCACTATGCAAGGTGACCGCCGCCGAAAGAAATTTGAAGGTGGTCAGAGCAGGGTTCGAACCCAGGATCTTATGTACAAGAGCCAAGCACACTAAAAGTAAACAAATATTGGAATTTAATGCGGAATAAATTCGTAAAACATTTCGAATCCCTAGCTGGCCATTATAGTGTAAATTTTTGGTACTTTATGTAAAATAGACGAAAACGACCCTTTAAAATTTGAAATACAGCATTCGTATGTACTACGAGAACAATTCTTGTCTAATTACACCGAAAACATTTTATCACAAGAATTCGCAAAATTTAATATTTATACTCAATGTTTAAATTTATCTCAGACAATATCGGATACGAAAATTCAAACATTTTTAGGGTTTGATTAAACTCATCTAGTGTGGTCAGCTGGTGCAGGAATCGACCACCCGTAAAATTGTATATTCTGTATATTGTATGTATATTCTGTAAAGAGGCTTAACACTCTCAACATACATTTCATTCCTTCGCAATGTCAATTCTCTGTTCATCTTTGTCAGAAGTATCTCATATGGCAACAAATTGTTTGAAATGACTTGTATTGGTTCTCTCTGTATTGGTTACCTTACTCCCTTATGATAGTGTTACCTCTCACTTTCGTTGGATCAAAAAAAATAGATCATAATTGCAAATTTTATTATACTTTTATCCAACGAACTGATTTTATCTTTATCCAATACATATATATTATATAAAACAAAAATGGTTTCACATTAGATCCCAGGAAGGGACTGGGGAGAACTTCCCACAAACAGTGAGCTGTGCGCTTTCTAGTTTTTACACTCACTGATGGGGACCTGCAGTTTTACACCAGTTCCGAACGGTATTTTGAGAAGCTTTCTTCTTGCTAAGTACTCGATAGTGTCGCCATCACTATGCGAGGTAACCGTCGTCGAAAGAAATGTTAGGTGGTCTCAGCAGACATCCAACCCACGTTCTCATGTACAGGAGCTACGCACACTAACCATTGCACCACCGACGGCCACAATATATTGTTATTATATATTGTGTATATATACTGAACGGCAGAGTTTCGTTACAGGAATGATACTGTTCGTCGCCCCAAGCGTTATTGCCATCGAAAGTGAGCAGGTTCATAATCGCCATGACAAGTTCGTTCTTACTTACTTACTATCTGGTTCTTACTATACCTCGGATGATCAGGGTTCTGACAAAATTAAGGTTACAAATTTCGTCAACCAGTTCGATCTTTTGCCTTCTCCCTCCAGTTGATAATACCATGTGTACTTAAGGTTTCGTTAACCTGGTCCCTGAAGCGTAGTCTTGGTCTTACTATTTTTCGCCTTCCTTCAAATTCGGTTACGAAAACCCCACGGGCTGGTTTAACTTCCTCCATTCTACAGACATGGCCTAGCCAGCGCAATCGCGTTATTTTGGTCCTCTTAATTATGTCAATGTCGGTATATAACTCATACAGCTCATGGTTCATGCATCGCCGATACTCGCCGTTGTGAACAATATAGCTATACATTCTTCAGAGTATTTTTCTCTCGAAGATTCATAGAGATGTCTCGTCTGCTTGCGATAAGACCCAGAATTCACCGCCATAAAGCAAGACGAGTTGTATGAGAGTCTGGTACAGCTGGACTTTTGTTACTCAAGATAGGGCTTTATTTCTAAAGTGCTTGCTTAGCCTAAGACAACATCTATTCGCAAGCACATCTAGCAACATCTATTCGCTAGATCCTGGATTTCGATGCTGACTTATTATTTTCGTCTACGGCAGATATGAGGTATATAATTTCGTCCACCAAGACGACATTATAATGGCTATCAATGTTCACGATTTGGTCTAATCGCGTGAAGGCCCTATTCATAGAAACCATTAATGTTGTCTTGTCGTTATTTACCGTCAGACTCACTTTTGCTGACTCCTTCTCAATTCTCGAAACCACAGCACTAATGTATCTAATTGTGCGCCCAATGATATCTATATCATCATCATAAACGAGCAGAATGTGACTCTTGCTGCTGATAGTGCTATTCATGTTGACTGCAGGTTTTATCATAATGATTTCCATTAACATGTTAAAGAGATCGCATGATAGGGCGTCGCTCTGCCTGAGGTCTCGTTTTGATTCGAAAGGCTCTGTACGATCCTTACCAACTTACCTTACCCAGGGGTATGGCAAAATATTAAAGGAAGGGTTTCATTGTCTTTATCTACGTATGAGAAAAGAAAAATCATCAGAATTGCTTCTAATTCTGCCTTATCCTTGTCAAAAATAAGAGCTCAAGCAGGAGTGGAAGCGAGCAAGTCAACCGTACGCAGAGTAATTAAGAGCGGCGAGTATCTTAAATACCTGAGTTTACAAAAAAAGCCGCCACTTAATATTCCTCGTAAGGAAAAGTAGCTTCAATTCGCAAGAGACTACATGGTCTGGGATGTGCAGCCAAGAGGTCATGTAAATGACTGAAGAACCGTTGTATTTACGGATGAGAAGAAGTTGAATTTGAATGGGCCTGATGGCTACAACTATTATTTCCATGATCTGCGCAAAGAAAAGCGTTCTTTGAGCCGACATCACAGCCGATAGCGTTATGGTGTGGGGTGCTATTACGTACTATGGCACCATCGATCTTGAATTTCAAAGTGCAAAAATGACTGGTGCAAGCTATAAAACGTTATTGGAATCGGCTTTTCCGAACTTCAGTGAACTATTTGGTCCCATATCGTGGATATTACAACAGAGTTATGCCCCTACACACAACGCTAGAGTAGTAAAGGAGTTCATTGCAATCCAAAATTTTAATATTTTTGACTGGCCATCCTATTCGCCAGATCTAAACATTATCGAAAATGTCTGGGGTTGGTTGTCTCGTAATTATCGAACAATGTGGGAATTTCTGAATTTATACAGAAAATGTAATTCGTACATTAAATCGAGCCCTTAGAGCGAAATTATCTCGTAAGCGCCAATTTTTCGAAATTTGTTTTATTGTTGTAATACACATTTTAGCAACTGATACATAAATACAAATTGCCAAAAATATTAAATTGCTAATATTTTTGATAAAAATTTGGGTGAGATTTTGTCGTAAGTCATTGTATGCATTTTACAAAAATTTATATTTTATCGTAAGCGACAGTGTGTATGTAAAGGCAGGACCGCAAATACTTTGTTTTCTGGACGAATATGTAGATTTGACTATGTAAGGAATCTTTTGGGCTGTGTTTGGACAGTTCCGTCTAGTTTTTGACCCAAACAAATAATAAAAAAATCATGACCAGGCCATGTGCCAAATTTTTAAACCCGATGTTGTTTGAAGTATATAAAAAATGTCATAAATTTCGCACAAACCCATATTTTTATTATACGATCCAATAAAATTTGGCATTGCCATACAGTAAAAAATAAATACCCTATTGTTCTTTTCCAATGTTGCATTTTTATGTAATAGTTCAAACTGAACATAGCCAATTCATCACAACTAACTTCACAATAATTTTGGAATGATAACTGTGAAATTTCTGATTGTTGCTTCCAGGTTTTGAACAACATAGTGAATAGAAAAATACATTTCCTTAAAAATGGATTGCTTCTCAACAAAGGTAAGACGATTTTATTAATTGTGTTCAAAAAAAGTACTGACATTTATTGTGGTTACGAGGACAAAGAAAATATTCAGTTTCCCATGGGAATCTGCAAATTGGTTGATTACTCTGATTCTGAACATGATGAATCAGATGTTGACCATTTTCTGGATGAAACAACTTGCGTTGGGAAACGAGGAAGAAAGAAAAATCTGAAAAAGGATAAAAAATGTTGCATTGTTTCAAAGAATATTAAGCCAAATCCTTGTCTTCTTCGAAATTTATGTGAAAAGGAAATAATCCCTCAACGATACCATCAGGAATACTTCAATATGAAAAGTGGAGACCAAATCAAAGACACACTAGCTGAAACTGACAACGAAGACATTGATACATCTCAATATTCTTAAAACACAGTTTAAACCTTTTTATATCTATATAAATATGTATACCTACTTGTTAAATACAATACATAGTCTGAATAAATATCTTAAAAATAAATACACACTTTTGTTTCTCATTTTGCGTTTCAAAGTACAAAATAACATATATCGTAAGCGCCACAGATTTGTCACTGTAAGTATATCCAAATAAAAAGTTTTTATCGTAAGCGCCAAAACTATTTCATAGTGCAAACAATTAGCCACTTTTTAACATCAGTTCGGTGACTGCAACAAAATTAGACATTCTTGCCTCCAAACATATTTCATTTTAGGCAACCATTTTTAAAATAATCAAAAAAAACCTTCTCCTGTAAAATTTGTGTTTCGTCGCTTACGATAAATTCGCTCTAAGGGCTCGAAATATATTCTGTCTATTTTTGTTGTTAGAATTATATTCCTTTCAGTGATGTTCATACTTAGGAATCTTCGATCGATACTAATTCGCACATATGAATTGCAGAATTGAGTTTGATGATCAACCGATGGTATCAATTCAGGCACAGTAGTTTAGCATCTGATGACGAACTTGTCACGGAGTTCGAAACTAGTCATGCCAGTGAGTTTGTGTTGAACTGAATTGTCTATTATTTCCAACAAAAACTAACGATTTTTCAATTCGAAAAATGTTCATATCTTGTTAGCTTGAAGTATGAATTTCTCATACATTAACCAAACACTAAGAAAAATCGGTCAATAAAATTCAAATTCAAATAAATGTACAAATTCAAACAATGTACAAATGAATACAACTCTGTGATATAAATTAAAAACTCACCTCAGAGCACTGCAACAATGCGAGAACGCATAAGGAAAAGAAGAAAATGATGGAAAAATTATGTCTGTTCTTGTTGTTGGAATTATAGGCCTTTCAGTGATGTTGATACTTAGGGATCTTCGAGCGATACTAATTCGCACATGTAAATTGCTGAATTGAGTTTGTATATATACGATTGATGATCAACCGATGGTATTTATACAAGCACAGTGGTTATGCACCTGATGATTAACTTGTCACCGAGTACGAAACTAATCATGCCAGTGAGTTTGTGTTGAACGGAATTGTCTATTATTTCCAACAAAAAACCAACCATTTTTAAATTAGAAGAACATTCATGACTTGTAAACTTGTAGTATGAATATCTCAAACATTAACCAAAACCCATTAAATATAATTCTTCCAAAAAATTTATATAAATGAGATCATTGGTTATGCAATGCACAAGAAGAAGCGATGAAGTTAATTTGTCTGCAATACCTTATTTCACCACATCTTGAAACATTTTTGTCTTTAGCAGCATATAATGCAATTGTAATGTAATGAAATCATTGCACCTATAAGGAAGGAAAACGTCAATGAAGTTAATTGGTACTTTTATGTCTTACTTCACTGCATTTTGAAACTTAGGCATCCTTGGAAGCGTTATCGGAAGCTGTAAAAGAGAACTTTAGCCATTTTTGTGCTTTCAATTTCTTGGTGGGGTAAAAACCTCATGAGACGTAATGTCAGAGCCAGATGAGGTGTTAAACACGACAATGTCAACTGAACCTACAAGACAACAAAACGACTGCGAATTTTGAACGTCCCTTCAATTCTAGCCATGGTTGGAGAGGGACAGAAGTGGCTGTGGCATTAGCCTAGAAGCAGGGCCGTGCGCATGAATTTATTTCGATGGGGGTTTTAACCACTTTACCAAAAATTATACAAAACTTATTTTTAACCTTCAATATGAATTTTTGAGGTTTGCTAAGACCAAAAAATTAAATTCAGTATTCAGTAGTTATGCATGATAATGCAATTTAATATGCAGTACCAGTAAAGATGTAATTTATTGTTACTGAGAGTTTTTTCAGTAATTAGCAAAAATTTACTGGCAATACAAACTAAATTGTATTATCAGTAAAACTTTTATTACTGTTATTTTACTATTATTTTGAATGGAGTAAGTATTAACTGCAATGTTCCCATGTATGGTATGCACATATGTAACGCTATTAGCTGACACCTCTTTGAACTTTTGCGCAACCAAAAAAATATAACCCCACCCGAAAATAGTATTTCAGTCGAAGAATAATGATTGTCGTGTTTTTTTCTGTCGAGGCACAGAAAACTCAAATCCAGTTTGGATGGCTTATCAAAAATAAACTCATTAATTATAGAAAAATACACACAATAATTTATAAAATTAAATAGAAGCAAAATTACAATTTTCCAAATTTTTAGATTTTGGGTTTAACCCCCAAAACCCCTCTCTGCGACGGGCTTGCCCATAAGCCATTTCCACTGAACTACCCCACTCTACGCTCTGATTGCCGATAGCCTGATTCTTATTGATTTATCAATATTGGGGTCTTGAATACTACACGCATCTTGTGAAGGCATTCACGATCCCGGTTTTCCATGATTCTGCATTAATCCAACGTATTGTTACGAATGAGTAAAAGCTTTTGCTTGTTCTTAATGACCATACTAACATTATGTAAATAACAGGGCGGTTAGTGCTGCGCCTGAAATTATGCATTGTAACAACGTACCAGCTCGATAAACCAGTAGCATTAATTCGCCTCAGTTATGATAATTCTCCACCATTCTAGATGATTCTATAAAGACAACTAACCACAACAACTAGAAGGTTCTTGAATTCGCTGGAAATAACTACATTTGAATTATGGTGAGTTGGTATAAATAGCGGAGGTCTTTGGAACGGAGTGTTCAGTTTGTGGTTAAATCCAGTAAAGTAAGCAACGCGATTTGATAGTAAAATATAAGACTTATTAAAGTTGTGTAAATAAAGTAAACTGTTCTACTATATAAGTAAAACAAAAGGAAGTTATACCGCTGAAATTATCGTAATTAAAAACGAATCTTGTTTTATTATTGGCAATAAAACAACGCAAAAGGGACGAATAAGGATATTCGTAACATTATATTCTGATCATCGGTGGTGCAATAGTGTGTATGTGCGACTCTTGCACATGAGGACGTGGGTTCGATCGCTGCCCTGACCACCTTACATTTCTTTCGACGACGGTCACCTCGCTTAGTGACGGCCACACTATCGAGTATTTAGCCACTAAAAAGCTTCTAAAAAAGGCCCCAATCAGTGAGTATAAAACTACTTATATAAAGCGGGATGCAATGGGAAACTATTGTTTTGATGTGTTAACATCTATAGCCACGGGTAGGGAAATTTATCAAAGTGAACACATGCAAACAACACACAGCGTTAGCATCACATACGTGATTGTTGGACAACAACAGTCTCTGCCTGAAAATAAGTATGATGGTATAGATGTAGCGACAGAGAACAAACAAGCAGGTCGTCGTCGCCAAAGAGTATTGAATAATATAGAGAATTCATGGAACGAATTGTATGACTCAAAAGCACTGGCGATATCCTGCGAATAGCATTTTATTCAGTTGTATGCCAGCATTCAAACAAATCAGGTCGTAGTCGCTCTGTTTATGACAAAACAAGAGCATTTATTTCAGTCAGCTAAATATTGCTTTATTTATTTTAACAATATTACGTCTAATATTTAAGCAGATGTAAGAAAAAAGAAAGCGCAACAGCAAAGAGCCTTCAGAACAAAAACTATTTTTTTGTAAATTAAATTCTTTATATTAATTTCACCTGTCTGCATGCATGCATGCAGACATAACTTTGGATTGATTTTTAACCCTTTTCCCGTGATCCAATCGAGCTGAAGGCAAACTAAAGGTGACAACAAAAATTAACTATCAAACTAAGGGTAGGATTGGGCAAAGGGGCGTTGTACCTCCCATACAAATCAGAAATTAAAAATTCATTATTTCTGCTCCTTTTTAACGGTATTTGAACAAAATTTGGTATATTGGTTTGGTGTACATATTCTAAGATCTGCTGCAAATATGGGCGGGATTGGAAAAAGGGGCGTGGTCATATATAAATAATTTATGGTCAAAAACTATGTTTTTTACGGGTTGTTTTTTTTCCTAATGTGTTCATAGAAATCGAACAAGTACCTTGTAACAAAAAGGTGTTAACACATCGCCCGTGAGTTTTTATATTTTCCTATAAGAAAATAATACTGATGCAAAGAATGGACTCACGCATGCTTATAGCCGATATTTTTTTGATACTCACTTTCCCTTACGCAAATTTCCATCGTACTCACATTTACGGCAAAATTACGTTTTTATGCATTAACCCCTTGACAGCATTTTCTACGGATTTTATCTCAAAAAGAAGTTAGTATTATGTAAAAATCAATTTTAAAGCACAGACAGAAATACCATGTAGGATATACCTACAATATATGTATATCATATGGCCCACTCATTGTTTGCACCTATTTAAATTAACTGTTACGTAGGTGTGGAAAACTCCAGCCACTTACAGCCATACACAGGCGTTACTACTCTCAGCAAATTAAATGAATTGAATAAATACAAAGGGAATTTTTTCCATTTGTTTTCCCTAAAAGTCCTCGTATAGTCCCCCCCTTGGTTGAATTATAGAGATGTGGGTTGTAGCTTAAGCAACAAAAGCAAATGCGCTAACAAACACTAACACACATCCGCATACATAGATAGAAAGAAAAAGTGCCCAGAAATATAAACACTTGAGTCATATGGTGTGGTTAGAACGTGCAACATAAACTATAAAATTGTTTTCGGCAACAATATGCCATGGACACTTTGGAGTGGCGTGGCATGATGTGGTGTGGTATGTGGCATAATGCGATGTACGTCGGCCATGTGTACGTTGCTTTGTACGTCGTAGATGAGTGTCAGTGAGTGCCACAAATGCCACACTCTATAGACAGCGTATCTATGTGTGTGTTTGTTGTTATTGCTCATCTTTTTTGTGGTCACTTGGAAAATATAAACGTAAAAGTCATAAATATTATTTAATTGGATTAAAAGCTTAAAAAATTTAAAAAAGTCATATTTATGGAAAAGTGAAAATATGAGAGTGTGTAAAAAATGGAGGTTTGTCGTTTTGTTGATATTAAAGGAACATAGGTTCTCTGGAAATTATTAAGTACTATAAAATGTCCTTTGTTATCTAATACAACAATTCAGATATTGCACTGGGTAATAAGCAGTTGCAAATCTTGTAAATCCCCGGCATGGGACGTATAATACATTTGTGTTACAAAATTAACTGGACCACTAGTCTGGACCATAGAGTGTGATGGCATATATGGGGCAAATTAATCTTATGACAATTATAATTTGTGGTCAATTACAATACAAATTCAAAAAAATGTATATAACGTTCGGAATTGTACTGATTTCCTGGCAGTTTTGGTTTTCAAATATTTTGTACAGTACAATTTCATGAATTTGAAAATAATACGAGGCAACGCCAGTCACAGGCACAAACCTCTACACTCTGAAAAATCTGACTTTTTTGTTGTTTGGATGCAAATATGAAGGGTGGTCGGAGCTTGTCGCAAATATAATATACTTGTGTCCAAACACATTGTGTTTGCTATTAAATATTACATGTTTGAGACACAATTGTTAATATGTTATAATATATGTATTTGCGACCCACATATATTTATGTTTGTGATACAAATACACTTGTGTTTGTTGCACTCTTTATGCTCTCTCGAGAGCAAGAGAATAAAAGACGGACAACGAGAGAGTCTATCTTGTAAGTGTGGATCTGTATTTTTGCATTTTTCTCTCAGTCAGTGAGTCATAAATATTCTTGAATATATGTGTAAATTGCAGATGAAGTGTTTCTTATTTTGCCCGATGCATTGTATTTTAGTATCATGTATTCAGTCGTCAGTGGTTCATCGGACAGAGGATGTCAAAAGCGCTTGATCAGTGAAAAAAGAATAATCGAAGGCTCGGACGGATAAATGGTTTGTGATGTTACTTTGGTTTTTCTGAATGTGATTCGTATTTTGAGGAAAGAACCTGGAAAGGGCAACAACGTGAAGCCCTTTGTCTGTCCGAGCATTTACTGAGAAAATCGGAACGGCGGACCATTTGGGAAAAATGTGTAATAAGAAAACGCAAGTAATTAATCCACACTTGACTTTCATGAACTTGTTTTGTATATAAATATACTGTTTGTGTTCCAACACATAGCTGAAATCTTCTGAAAACAAAAACGTGGAACACAACAAGGGAAGGAGGAGCACCAGAGCATCAGATTCACATTTCACGAAAAAAAAAACAAATAATGCATTCAATGCAAATAACTATAAAAACGGCCATTTTAAATCAATTAATTTTTTCTATTAATTCTTTATAAATGTGGATTTATATTGTTAAAATTAATTATACTAAATAATCATCATTTCCCTTGTGGGAGTTTTATTCGGTCTGTTTTCCAAACTTACAATTTTCCAAATTTATTCAAGCTCAAGCTCAAGGTAGAAGCACATGTTGTTGTAATTGTAAGCAGCAACAACAGACATTTTATTTTCGTTCATTCGTTTTAGTTGTCAAACTCCACAAATATATACCAAAAATACAAGAATACAAACAAGTATAAATCAAAATACATATGATTTTGACAAGTGAAACGAAAAATGACATGGAAAACATTTCATCGCCTGTTTCAACGACTATACCTGATAGCATAACATTTACCGCGAGTTGTTGTGAACAATTTGTTTCCAAATTTTGTTTTCAATCGCAAATAAAAATATATCCTTCAAATTTAGAGATATAAAAGTACAACTAGTCTTCCATTAAATAAAATAAGTTTAATGAACTTAAATGTATAAGCCATTTTGCAAATTTCTGCTTTTGAGTCTCTGCTTGATAACATTTTCATTCAAAAGAAATGATAACAAAATGTATCTATGATAACTTTTTGTATGATAACATTGTCATTGCTCAAGTCGGAATTTAAGTGGGAAATTGAAATGCCACTTAATATCGGTTAGCTGTCCCGTACAAATTAAGATATAATTAACTTTAGCGCGGTAAAAAAACACAGTTATTATAATATTTGGGAGGAAATTCGCATGTGTTTCCACTTAAGTATATGTAGGTTTGGGGAACACGCGAATGCTTCCACGTAAGTATATGGATGTTTGGGCTGAAGATCGCATTTGTTTCCACGTAAAAGCAAACATGTTTGTCAGTAAACACGATACTGTTCGCATTTAAATACATGTAAGGTTGGGACTTGCAAACATATGAATGTTTGAAGTGTGTTCCAAACATATCATGGTTATTGCGGAATATGTTTGGGAAAATGTGGTAGAGGGGCCATTATATTTTAGAGTGTATGTCAAACAAATTCAAAATAATTAAAGCATTCTCAAATTTCGGTCCAATTGGCAACCCATTTCACACCCTGAATTTGCACTACGTGAGCAAATGCAAACTCAAATTTTTTTAAATGTTATTGCAAACAATGATAGTTGATTTGCATTTGCATTAGAAAAAGCAATGCAAATTAAAATATAATGCAAATTTATATAAAACCTGTATGTGGGATAGTAGTTAGAAGAGTCGAAGCATAAGCTGACGAGCTAGCAGTTTCAGTGCGGAACAACAGTCTTCTATATGCAAATATGTAGTCTACAATTCCATCAGGAAAATGTTTAAGTTGAGTAAATCCAAACAACTTACTTTCTTTCTATCGAGTTTCGAACAACCCCGGGGAATCAGGGACCTTACAAAACGAAGATAACAAATTTCGCCAACCAGTTCGATCTATATCAAATCAAGTCAACGCAAGTATTCGTCAACCTGATCCCTCCAGCGGAGGCTTGGTCTTACTAGTTGTCGTCTTCCTTCGTGTTTGGTTTCGTAAACTTTTCGTGCTGGTCGTCTTCATCCATTCTATTGACATGACTTAGCCATCGCAATCGCTTTATTGTGATCTGATTAACTATGTGAACGTCGGGATATAGCTCATACTGTTCATGGTTCATGCGACGGGGATACTCGCCGTTGTGCATTAGAAGGCCATATATTTATTGGAGTATTTTACTCTCCAAGACTCCTACATGTATTTCATCTGCTTGCAATAAGACCCAGTATTCTGCGCCATAAAGCAGGACAGGTTGTATGAGAGTCTGGTATAGATGTTACTCGAGAGAGGGCTTTACCTCTAAAGTGTTTTCTTAGCCCAAAATAACGCTTTTGTCTGATCGCTTTGCTCTAATAGCGTGAAGGCCGCGCTCGTTGAAACCATTATTTTGTCTTGTCATTTTTTACTGTCAGTCCTACTTTTGCTGACTCCTTTTCAATTCTCGAAAACACCGTAGTAACTTCTGTCATTGTGTACCCAATGATACCTATACGAAACATCACGAGCAGCATGGTCTTATTCATATTGACTGCAGCTTTTCTCATAATGATCTCCATTAGCCTCATCGTCATTGGATATTTCAGGTACAAGATCACCTAGAAATGACCATTGCATTTTCCCATTATGCTTTGGACATCTGCGATGAGATTTCCGTCCTTGTCTTCACAGAATTGGGGCCTGAACTATGCCCATTAGATCTGTTTCTCAATTTCTTGGTAGAATTTGATTGCCTTCCATCTGCATGTCTCAATTTTCTGACTCTCACGCTTTCTCCTCTAGCGTTGCGCACACCTAAAGAGAAGGTTTACCTCCTTTCTTTTTGCCTACACCGCTCAGTCGCAGCTTGGATTACAATTGATGGAAGCATTGCCATACGTGATCACTCGCTCGTACGACCATTACACTCGATGACTGCCTTCCATTATTTACCACATAATCGAATTAGTTCTTTGATCAGGGGATACCCAAGTAGCCTTGTGGACGTCTTTATCCTGGAATCTTGTACCACTAAAGATCACGTTTTATACTGCGGCAAAAATAATCAGTCTCATACAGTTGTTGGAACTGTCAGCATGTAGACTGGCATTTTCCCTGGCTATTTTAGCATTAATATCTGAAGGTACAATTTTCAAGTACAATCTTTAAAATTTAAAAATATTTCGCTCTTATGAGGATTGTTGCTATACGTTTACTCACAGGATCGAAGCTAGAGACTAGATGTCGACGTCTTTTGCAAACTACAAATCCGTAACCAAATACATGGTTTCTCATGACATCTTTAGTATATGGCGCAGTTTTTGCTGCTTGTGCATCCATGTTCTGCCTATCGCATTTTCTGGACAGTGGTAATGTCAGCCCTATGCCTTTCGAGGACTTCTGCCAATTGGATTCTTGCACTGGATCTATATGTGCTTGTTACATTCCAAGCGCACATCCGTAAATTGCCGTCCTTATAACATATGCGGTGGTGGTCAACAAATAGAGGTTGTTTATGTTTCCTTTTGCGATCTTGTATATTCACTGGCATTATGAATACTGGCGGGAGGCAAACCCAGTCCGCTGGGTATATGCATTTTAGCTACTGCCTCAATATTTGATTGCAGCAGACCATCATGGATCAGACGCTGACCAGGATGAAATATGTCGAACATAGATTTTAATTTTTAGTTTCTATCCGACGTTGGCCCATATATTTGGCTCATCCTCCTTCAGTGACATTAGTCACCAATAGGTGTCGTGTAGAAAATAATTATTCTACCATTGTCCGGGAACGACCATACAAAGACATAGGCACATGATTAATAACAGAAGCCTCGCAATCTTTGGCTTCCAAAGAATCTCGCGTTTATATTCATTATGAGGACTTAAACCACCGGTTATTAAATCATGGTGTCTGGGTGATAAAGGAACGTTCTTGAATTACACTGCAAGATATTTAGATGTTATTCTTAATGGACTGGATTCTTACATTAAACTTTGTTTGGTTTTCATACATGGTTTTTTTTAATTTGCATTGGATTTCAATTTGCATTACTTTATCGAATGCAAATGCAAAAAAATTACCATTGTTCGCAATGGCAATTTAAAAATTTTGAATTTGGATTTGCTCAGGCAATGTAAATACAGGTTGTGGAATCGGATGCCAATTGTAATGAAGTTTGGGAATGCTTTTAATTGTTTTGAATTTATTTGACTGCTGGCAATACTGTTTGTAAAGTATTTTATATGTAGAGGTTTATGGCTTTGATGGGCATTGCCTCATATTACTTTCAAATTCATAAACCTGTACTGTATAAAATATTTAAAAAACATAAGTGCCAGATGTGAAGGAAATGCTTTGAAAATAAGTACAATTGCCACTGGTATTGCAATTTTTCAATTCAAATTAAATTACAAATTATAATTGTCATATAATTAATTTGCCCCATGTATGTTGGTTTTACAGTAACCCACTTAATAAAAATTTTTTTCCAAATTACATCTCATGAAGAGACATGTGAAATGTTCCATAATCACTGAGCTGTGCCTTTTAGTGTCACACCTACCCTTTGGTGCCTATAGTTTAATACCGGTTCAGAAACAGTTTTTAAGAAGTTTTTTCTTAACTAACCACTCGATAGTGTAACCGTCCCCTAAAGAAATGGAAAGTGTTTAGAGCAGGGGTAGAAGCGGCGATTTTACGAACAAGAGACGTAAACACTAACAATTGTACCATTAACACAGCGGTCCCATATTCGAGTAAAGAAAATATAAATTGACAATACACAGTTTAATATATACGAATTTCTAGACCATAAGTCGAATCGTTTAAGAATGTACTAGAAATACATATGAAGAAGAAGAGTCAGGCTTTGAGGATATTGCAGTTGGATACAACCTGTTGGTACTCAGAATTCGGTACAGGTTGTCAAATTGGACCAATTTGGCGCTGTTCATGTATTAAAGACCTGTAGCTTCAACAATTATTTCTCTTCAGTATTTTCAAATTTTCTATGTGTGTTCCAACTATCTCGGTATCAGTCTCTTATTCATCGCGTATAAGATCTTGTCGAGCGCATTATGTGAAAGACTAAAGCCAATTCTTCAAAACCTTATTCGACCTTATCAGTGTGGTTTTAGACCAGGCAAGTCCACCACTGACCAAATATCCATACTACTCCAAATCCTGGAAAAGACCCACGAAAAGCATATCGCTACATACCAACTTTTTGACGATTACAAAGCTGCCTTCGAGAGCCCCAAACGGGGAAAATTGAACGAAGCTATGTCTGAGCTGGGGATTCCGGCAAAACTAATCCACCGCTGTAGAATGACGCTGACCAACACCAAATCAGTAGTGAAGGTGGGGAAAGACCTGAGCGAATCATTATGTACCAAGCCAGTATTGAGACAAGGCGACACAAATTCGTGCAATTTCTCTAACATCTTAATGGAGATAATAAAGAAGAAAGCTGCAGCAATTGTGAACAAGACCATCAACACGAAAAGCCATATGTTGCTGGCGTATTCTGACGACATAGATATCATTGGACGACATTTTGCGATAGGTTACTGTAGAATTTTCAAGAATCGAAAAGGAATCGGTGAAGATGGATCTTGCTGTTAATAACGGCAACACAAAATTTATGGTGTCATCGACAAGACAAACCTCTCGACTAACACAAAAAAATTGTCATTAAAGTAAAAAATTATATTTTTTTTTATACTAAAATATTGTGTACTTCAAATATATTTTGCCTAACTTTGATGAAATAACTATACAGCTGGAAAGACGGGGAAATTCCCATTCTCCTGATGGAAAAAAACAGAAAAGGTTATATTTTTCTTTTCCTGGAAATTAAAAAAAAAAATAGAAAGTAGTCAACTTCGAGTACCTAGAGAAAGCACCTCGAAATGCTCGAAAAAAAATAAATTTTTAAACAAAACGGTTTTTAATATTAAAGTTTAATATAATTTTAGCCCCAAATGAATGTGAAACATTAAACATATGAACGTTACCATGTTTTCCTGAATAAAATAAGCAATGTCTAAAAAAATTACAAATTTCACAAAAAAAACAAAAATATTAATATATATAAAAAAAAAAATGTTTTTTGTTTAACGTCGTAGCTTAATCTATTTGTAGCTTAATCTATTACGTAAACAAACAAAATATTTCCATAAGCAGTATTAATTAAATACCGCTAGATGAGCCTTTTCGACCACTGTGTGCCGTGAACAAAGACAACAACATCAGCCTGGAGATAAATAGGAGTATTGGGCTTGCAGATAGATGCTATAATGGGCTCAGCAAGCAGTATACGAACAAAGCCCTCTCTCGACAGACAAAACTCTGTCCTGGCATATGGCTCCGAAACTTGGGTCATATCGTAAGCGGATGAAAAACAGCTGGGCGTATTCGAGACGAAATTTCTCCATTAAATATATGATCCTGTAGAAGAAAACGGCGAGTACCAACGTCGTCACATCCAAAAGCTATTTAGTTTGTATTCTGTAGAGGACATAGGTAGGCGAATCAGATTAGGCAGACTGCTTTGGCTAAGCCGTGTTATCAGAATGGATGAGGATGAGCCAGCGTGAAAGGTTTTCGATAACGTACCCGATGGAATCAGGAAAAATGGACAACCAAGACTGCGCTGGAAAGGCTAGGCCAAAGAATCCCTCCGTAGCCTTGGTGTTACCAACTGCCGAGAAAATACGAAGGATAGAACCAGATGACGGATTATGTTTATGTTAAATTTATTTGTGTGTTTAATTATTAATTAATATGTGTACGGCATCTGATCTCATGCAGTTGTAAAATAACCACCAAAAAAAGAAAGAATATTGTAGAAGTTACGCTGATTTAGAGAGACTGATTATACCCAATTTTCCGCCTTATCTAAGAGCTGGATGTATATAAAAACCAAAAATCCCTGTAATCTTAACTTCACTGTTAAGAACGGCGACGGTACATGGCTGTCCTCACTGGGAGTTAATATTGGCAATCACTTCAACATAAACTAATCTAATTTGTTAATATCTTGGGCTATACAAGTAACGAGAATATGTTTTAAAATTTTTAGTTTACACCAGCTTTCGAAGAAAACTATGTAGCAAGAGTTTTATTCGCATTATGTCAAAGACAGCGACAATACAAAATTCTAACTAAAAAAGTTATTAACTCTAGCACATTTTGCGCAGAATTTAAGACAGTCGACGTCAAAGATAGTACGAGTAACTTCGTCTAAAGCAAAAGCGCCTCCTCTGGTACTTTATCCTGTATTCGTATTCACCTTATTTAGATTAAGAGTCAAAAGTTAACGCGGAAGTCACGGCAATCAATCAAACAGTTCCTGTTCTAAATAATTCATCATGTTAAATTGCAGTTTACTTGTTGGAAATTTTTGATTTTGACGAAGAGTCACACAATCATACCCTCCTTCCATGATTAACCACATTCCATCTTATTTACCTTTAAAAAGAATACAATTAAATCCATTTCCAGTTTACCACAATGTCAGGGCCCAAGACGAAATAAACAAATGAAACGTTAACCAACAGAAAAGGAAAAAGAAAAATAACATCAATAATAAAATATTTATATATAATTTATGGAAAGTCATATATATCTTTTCGTGAAAATCTCGTGACAATAATACATAATGACTTTGTGTCAAAACTTTGGCAAAAAGTGTGTGTGACATTCTTTTGTTTCGTAGCAAATACAAAAAGCGTCAAAGCAAAACACCGCAATGTAACAGAAGAGACACAATAAGAAATGAACCCTTATTCCGAGAGATTTACTTTACTTTTCACCTTTTTCTTCATTCTTTATGGCAAAACAAAATGAAAAATTATTAATACTTTTTCATTTAGGAAAATTACTACACCATCTGAAAATGAAAACAAAGTATTTTATATTAAGGAAACAGTTCAAGGATAATGTAGCAAAGACACATAGTCGAGGTGTTAAAATGTATATAAATTATAAACCAAATGAGAATTACAGCCATCAGTAATAAATGTGGGTGTTACGGCACAATAACAGAAGTGAGTAATTTGTGGGCAACTGAACATAAAAATAAAAATATCACTTAACTTGAACATGACAACGATGTGTAAGTAATTACAGTACAAGCAATCCATGATGTTTAAATTAACTTTCAGCATGAATAGAAAAATGTTGGACAATCATACATACATACTTAAAAATTAGGGGATTTTAAAGGCGTCGTGATATGCTACTTTTAGACCTGGTTATCATTTAAGCAGAAGGGGAAAAGAAGACATTTGAGATGTTTTTAATTATAGAGAAAAAAGTGAACTGAGGATGTAGGAGACACTGCTCATTAGTTTTGATGTGGGTAATTGTAAAAGTGTGTTACATCTTCGCTATGTTTGCGAACTTTATTCCTACATCGGCATATAACAGCACCTAATTATAGCGATTGTGTTGCATGGACAATTTGAAGGTGATATCACAATGCGAGTGCAAAGATACGGCCTCAACCAAAACAATATTTCATGAAAGAAGTTTACCCCTCACTGGGTTTCCATTAACATCATCCCAACTTTTCCGGTTAGGCATAAGTGGCTTTCCATATAGACAACTTTATCCATAAGGCACTACTAAGTTATCGAGCGACTGCAGTGACATATTTTTATTAAAACAAATGCTGACCCGGATCATACGAGGCGACCCATACAACTACGGAGGGCCAATACGCTGAGCTCTTCGCTGCGGATAATGACTTAACGCAATTGGTGAATGAACCGACGCACATTCCGTGTGTTCAAGGGCACAACCAAAATTTACTTGACCTATTTTTAACTTCGCACCCTGAAAAGTACGAAAATACACGCTTGCATCTCTGGGTAATATAATCACCCTATCATTTCAGCGTCCTTTTCGTATTCAGCTCTTCGTCTCGCTTCAAACACAATCCCGAAGCGAACAAATTTTATCTATTTGATTTAACTGGAATCTTTGATTTCTGGACAATAATATAGATGCTGCTGCTGAAATGATCGAGAAGATAAATTTGATTGGTATGAATTCATTCATCCCGACGAAAATTATTTCGGTTAAACCATCGGAAAAAAATTAGTGTAACCGGACATGCAAAAATGCTGCCAGATCCAAATAGGACGCGTTCGGAGACTGGTGTTCTAATAAAAACGATAATACTGAACTGCTACGCAAACAGGCAAGATCCAAGTGTGCCAAAATACTTCGACGCGAAAAGTTTCTTCACGAACAGCGTATTCATCCTAAAGTCCTTTCTTTCCCTTGGGGAAGTAAGGGCTTTTGGTCATTTGCAAGAAGAATAAAGGGTAGTTCTTCCTCTATCCCAACTCTTCTTAAAGATGACATAACATTCACTGAACCGGTTGATAAAGGTAACCTTCTGACTGAAATGTTTGCAAGGAACTCTTCCTTCCCGGATAGCAATCAACCACTCCCCGTGATCAGTTACGTATCTTGTTCCATTCCCAAGATTCCCAAGAGGAGTTAAAAAGGTTCTTGCGAATCTCGTAGTAACTATATCCCCGGGCCCAGATCGCATATCTGCAATGGTCTTGAGTAGGTGCTCTTTGACGCTGGCACGTCGACTGCGCAACCTTTTCAAACTTGCATACTCTGCGGGAGTCTTACCGGCACGTTGGAAGGTTGCTAATGTCCAGCCAATGCCTAAAAAAGGTGATGCAAGTGACCCTGCAAATTACCGCCCAATTTCAATTTGTTCTGTGCTCTCGAAGGTTATGGAGAGCATGGTTAACCACCATCTTGTGAAATATCTTGAGTCCAATGATCTTCTTAATGATCGGCAGTATGGCTTCCGTAGAGTGAGATCTACTGGAGACTTGATGGCGTACCTTTCGGAACAGTCTAGTCGATCCACCGGCTTGGTGAGAGTAAGGTAGTGGCTCTTGACGTTACGAAGGCCTTTGACAGAGTATGGCACGATGCACTCTTGTCAAAGCTCACTGCTTTTGGTGTCGGTGATAACTTCACTCGATTTATATCGAGTCTTCTCAGAGATCGCACTATACGAGTTGTTGTAGATGGGATTTCCTCCGAAGAGCATAAATTGACAGCAGGTGTACCACAGGGTCTGTTCTTTCTCCTTCTCTTTTTCCTATTTTCATTGACGTTCTCCTGGGTCAGACTGTGAATCCAATCTACTCTTTTGCGGATGACAGTAATCTCTGTCATTCTTATTCATTCGACCGTAGGCCAAGTCTTCAAGAGATTGAAGTCAAACGCCGGACGATGAATGAAACAGTCGGCCGGGATCTGGTGTCCATTGTTGAATGGGGTCGAATAAATAGAGTAGATTTTAATGCGGATAAGACCCAGTGTTGTTTGTTTGCGCATAAACGGATTGCTGGCCCAGGTGTGTCGTCGTTGTCTATGAACTGTGTGAATATTGATGAATCAGACGCTCTTGATGTTATGAAATACAATACGATGTCAGTTGGGCAAAACATGTATTTGAAGTGTCGAAAGATGCATTCAAGTGTCTAGGCTTTTTAAAGGGATGCAAGAAATTCTTCAAACCATCTGATCGTCTCAATATCTACACCACCTACATCCGGCCAAAGATGGAATATAACTTCCATATATTGGCAGGTGCTTCTAGGAGCTTCTCGACCGTGTCCAAAGGAGAGCGACGGTATCAATAGGTCGAAATGTGGGTTGCGTGTCGCTGTTCTATCGATACTTCCACGGTATGTGTTCCTCGGCCATCCGTCAACTTATGCCAGATGTAAGGATATTTAGCCGAAGTACACGGCTTTCCAGGAAATCTCATCCGTTTTTATCGAGTGGTCGATTGCCCGCACTACACACTATAGCGAAAATTCGTTCTTCAGCCGTATAGTCCGTATGTGGAATAAACTTCCTGTTAGTGTATTTCCCACCAATTGTGACATACAAAGATTCAAGGCAAATGTTAACAGACACTACTCCCTCTTTCCACCCTTCACTTCCTCAATTTTCCATCGCCAACAGAATGCACTGCATTTATAGGGGGCATCCCCTGAGTTTTGGTTTGATAATAATAAAAAAAAAGATTGGGAGCCGTCTGTTCTCAATCATGTACCTATAAGTTGTTCGTCCACGTGATGGTTCCCTTGCAGCGGGAGAATTTGTTTCCTATCGGCTGCAGTGAAGGCTTTCCGATGAGCAGCCTAATTGGCTATGCGACCACTGATGCATCTCTGGTTTAGTAGGTGATTGTAATCACTGCAGCTCATCAAGCCACCGGGGATAATCTTTTGTCCTTGGATGGCGGATGAGACAAACATATGGACCATTGCAGACCCAATGTTATAATATATAGGTTTGTGATTCAAATATAACTGTGCTTGTTGCGCTGTTTATGCTCTCTCGAGAGTAAGAGAAGAAAATAGGGACAACGAGAGATTATTCATGGTCTATAGGTGTCTAAATGTATTTTTTCTTTGTTATTTCAGTCAGACAAATATTCCTGAATGTGTGTGTAACCTGCAGATGAAATGAGCGTCTCTTATTTTGGCGGATGTATTGCGTTTTAATTTCATGCATTGAGTCGTCCATTGTTAACCAGACAGAGGATATAAAAAGCTCTAGGTCGGTTAATTTAGAAATATTTGTGATCAGTGGAAAAATAATGGACGAAGGCTCGGACGGTTAAGTGGGAAACGATTATGAGGAAAGAAACTGAAAAGAACATCAACGTGAAGGCCATTTTCTGCTCAAGCCTGGGCTAAAAAATCGGAGAGGTGGACCATTTCTGAAATTTAATAAAAAAAATTACATGAGGTGTCAGGGGACACCCAGTTGGAACAAAGTTGCTTTCGCTATATATTATGTACTAGTTAGTTCCAACACGCCTAAGGCTGTCGTTGAAAAATACCATAATTTAAATGGATCTGTAGGAAAGATATTTTTTGTAAATTGATAGACTTTTTCTAATAAATTTTTTTTTATAGAATGTTTTTTTTTAAAGTATATTCTTAGCACCTTTTTGTAAGAATATGTACTATATTTTCTTGAAAGCGTTAATTTTTAACCTTTAATTTCTTTTATGAAAAGCAAATTTTTTTAAAGAAAAGGTACTATTGAAGCATTTTCTGGAAAAAAGTCATAAGAGTATGAACTTTTTTTACAAAGAAGTACTTTTTTTAAGAACAGTTACTTTTAAAGAAGTGGTACCCTTTTTGGAAAAGGTTATTTTTTTAAGAAAATATACTTTTTTTCAGAAAGGCTACTTATCTCAAAAAAGAAAAGAAAAGGTAATATTTTATTTGTCAGAAAAGGTATTTTTTTAAGAGAAAGTATTTTTTGAAGAAAAAGTTTTTGGAACAAAGAGTAGGTACTTATATCAAGAAAAGTTATTTTGTTTCACAAAAAATTTACTCTTTAAAGAAAATTTAGTTTTTTACGAAAAGGTAATTTTTTGCAAGAAAATTTATTTTTATACCTTATTTTGAAAATGATTCCTTTTTTAAGAAAATATACTTTTTTAGGAAAATCAATTTTTTCAAGCAAAGGTAAGATTAAATGTACGTACAAAAAGACAAAAAAATTTAGAATTACAGTACCTTTAATTTATTCCTATTATAATTTATCAATGAAATCAAACAGCAGCCTTCGGCCACGGACTGTCCCTGCAGTCTGTGTCAGAGACACGGCCATTAAGTTTAACGTAGAATACGCCATCCGATAAGACAGAAAGCATATATAACAATAAATGATAAACGTCAACTGTCAGCTGCTGTCAAACAGCATTGTTATCTTGCTTACTTTCATTTAACATAAAAATATATGAATTAATTTTTTCATATATTTTTATAATTATATATCCATGTTAAATTCAAATTCACATTTAACATTTTGTTTCACTTAAATACATAAGGAAATATACGAAATTTCAATATTTCATCAATCAAAACAACAGCCGAAGGTTTGTGTCCACACTGAAACAGCAGCATAGTTTGTGTTCACGCTACAAACTCAAACACTCAACCAAACATCACACATATGTTTGAATGTATGTGTTTAAACAATTTTCATTTGAGAAATTTAAATATGCGGAAGATATCAACCAATATGAAATGTGTATCAAACGAAAGATAGCATCTTCATTTACCTACAAAAGATTTTTTAAAAAAAGGAATCTCGCCGTTTCCACATAATCAATGAAATAAAGATTACAACAATAACAATCTGACATGACTCCCTATACCGTAAGGTAAGACGTATTCTACGCCAAAAAATTTACTTTGTTTAAGAATATGAATAGGAATTTTTTTAAGAAAATTTACTTTTTTTAAGAATATGTAGTTATTTAAGGTAAAGTTTTTAAACCTTTTCCCCTTTGGCTTTTCCAAATTTCCTTTTTATTGGGTACAAAAGAGCAATATGTACTAACAATTTTGGTTATAGGCTGCACCTAGAAAACTTCCCATTAAACAAGAAATTTACCAACATATGTTAGTCTAGACACAAACCAAAACAAAAATACCCAATATAGTTGATAATACTGGGTTGTAGCATAATAGTGTTAAAAAAAAGTTGTTTAATACTGCAAATTGCGAGAAGGAACTTCGTTTTAATAACAAATGTTTAAACTGCGCTTGGCTGCATGAACTAGCTTTATCTATAAGTATATTGTCTGTGCACCAACACATAGTGATAATTTATTTATTTTTTATTATTTTATTTTATTGATTGTAGAAATTTAAACCTCCTTAAAATAAAAATGTGAGAGTCAAAAACGAAGGCAGAAGCGAAAGAGCAGCAGATTCTCAGTTCATGAAAAAAGCAAATAATGCAGTCAAGGCAAGTATTTGTAAAACTTACTTTCTTTTCTGGCCTATTTTACAACCTCATGAGGTCACATGCGTTACACATATTAATTAAACAAATTTTAACATATTTGATCAACTGGATCTATCCTTCGCCCTTTCTCGCTAGTTGGTAACACCAAGTATACTGAGGGATCTTCGGCCTGATCTTTATATCGAAGTCTTGACTGTACTCGTTTTCTGAATCCATCGGGTACGTTATCAAAATCTTTTCGCACCGGCTTCATCCTCTTCATCCTCTCTGCTAACAAGGCCTAGCCAACGCAACTGATCTGATTTGACTCGCCTATTCATATCCACGTCGGAAAACAAATTATACAGCCCTTGCTTCCAACCACGTCGGTAAACGCCGTTTTCTTTAACAGTACCATATAATTTACGGAGAATTTTTCTCGCGAATACTCCCAGGTGTTTTTCATTCGACAGGTAAAATGATTGTCTGGTATAGCTGGACTTTTGTCTGTTGAGAGAGGGTTTTGTTCTGAAACTGCTTGCTGTCCCCACAATACCAGCTATTTGCTATTTCTCCTATTTTAATTTTGTCTTGGCCTCATTAACAGCACGACCCACCGTCGCTGATTCTTATACGAGGGCGGACCAATAAGTCAGTAACTTCTTGAATGAATCACAGTTTTTTTTTTGGTTTTTGGTTAATGTATGAGACATTAATACTACATGCTTACAAGTCATGAAAATTTTTCTAATTGAAAAATGGTTTAGTTTTTGTTGGAAATAATAGACAATTCAGTTAAGCACACTCACTGGCATGGCTAGTTTCGAACTCCGCGTCAAATTCATCATCAGATGCCTTAATTCATCACCATTGCCGTCGGTGGTGCAATGGTTAGTGTGCGCGGCTATTGTACTTGAGGTCCTGGGTTCAAACCCTGCTCTGACCACCTTCAAATTTCTTTCGGCGGCGGTCACCTCGCATAGTGACGGCGACACTATCGAGTATATAGCCATGAAAAAGCTTCTCAAAATACCGTTCGGAATCGGTGTAAAACAGTAGGTCCCAATCAGTGAGTGAAAACTGGAAAGCGCACAGCTCAGTGGTTGTGAGAAGTTCTCCCCGGTCCCTTCATGGGATGTAATGGGAAACCATTTATTATTTATTTTATGCCTAACTACTGTGCCTGAATTGATACTACCGGTTGATCATCAATTGTATATATACAATCTTAATTCTGCAGTTCACATGTTCGAAGATCCCTAAGTATCAACATCACTGAAAGGTCTATAATACCAACAACAAGAACAGAGAGAATTTTTCCACCATGTTCTTCTTTTTCCTTGCAAAAAAAAATATTTTTGAACATAATCTCCGTCTAACTCATACACTTAGTCCAACGTTTCTCTAATTTTTGTATCCCTTCCAAAAAATAGGATTTTTCCAGGTCCATAAAATAGGCATTTGTTTGATCAATAATTTTTCGTTGGAGTTAAATCTCTTTCCACCGAGCCATTTCTTTAGGTTTGGAAATAGGAAATAATCACTGGGTGCTAAATCCGGAAAATATGGTCGATGGGGTACCAATTCGTAACCCAATTAAACAACTCCAACCAAATCTTTGAAGTTGTCATACGATTATGTTTATGGTCAATTGACAGCAAATGCGGCAGTCATCTTGCAGCCAGCTTTCATAAACCCAACTGATCATTTAAATTCGAAACCACACTTCCATATGAAGTGCCTATGGCATCAACAATCTCACGCAATTTTACTCTTCGACCGGCCAACAGCATATCGTGGATTCATTCGAATTTTCGGGAGTATTGACCTCAATTGGCCGTCCAGAACGTTCAGCGTCATTTGTATTTGTGCGACTACAACTAAAGTCAGTAAACCACTTATTTACCATTGAAATCGATAGTGCAGAGTCCCCATAGTATTTACCAAGCTTTTCCTTGGTTTGTTTGACGTTTTTTTTTTGCAAAAAATAATGTGTGACGAGCCCTCGAAATTCACTTTTTTCCGTTTTTAAAAAAATGCACGAGGTTGTATGTTTTGAACAGCTGTTAAACGCAAAGTAAAAGACGAAACTTTCCCAAAATTTGACAGTAGTCTACTAAGAGGTAGTACTTGATTGGAGCAGTGTTGCATTTCATATAACTATGAGGGAAGTTTGAAAAGTTGCGGACTTATTGATCCGCCTCGCATGTCATCAGCAGATACCACAAACATATGGGTTTTCGTGTTGATGGTCGTGCTAATATATACTGCAGCGTTTCTCATTATTATCTAAATTAAGATCCTGAAGAGATTGCACGACATTGAGTCGCCTTATCTCAGTCCTCGGTTCGTACAGAATTGTTGGTTGAGGTCTTCCCCACCGTTACTGCTGATTTGGTGTTGGTCAGCGTGATTCTGCAGAGGCGGATCAGTTTTGCCGCAATCCCATGTTCAGACATAGCTTCGTACAATCTTCCCAGTATGGGGCCAACGAAAGCAGTTTTGCAATCGAAAAAAAGATGGCATGTATCAAATTGCTTTCGTGGGTCTTTTCCGGATTTGACGGAGTGTGCTTATTAGGTCAGTCGGGGACTTTCCTGGTCTAAAACCACACTGATAAGGTGCAATCAGGTTTGGCTTTACTTTTTCACATAATAGGCTCGAAAAGACTTTCTAGGCGATGAATGGATGGATGGACCTTCTTCGCGATGGATATTGCACTGAGACTATAATCGTCAGGGATTGACTCGTCCAACCATATACCGAATATAAGTTGATGCATGTGGACCAGCAGTCCTTCGCCACCGGCTCACTAAGTAGCCCATCTACACCAGCGGCTTTATTAGCCTCAAGCCTGGAGATTAGGGGCGTTCAATATATAGTCTCTTCCACAATTATTGTATCCTGAACTTCAGTGGAAGATTAGAGTGTAGTAGTGCTCCCAATTGGTCTCTCCACATTAAAAACTCACACCGCATATCTGTTACCAGATTCCCATTCTCTCCTTGCTGGAGGGCAGCTAATTATTTGGCCCGATCCTTTTATGATCTTGAAAAATTTTCGGGATTCTTTATTCATCCTGCACAGTTCGGTCTTTTCACTATCTCTCTGCTTCCATTGCAATTTTTTCCAACTAAAAGGTTGGTTTTCCTCCCTTTTCAGCCTCTGGTAGGAATCACTCGCAGCACGTATTGTAACTGAATGTAACGTCTTTATCATCAGTTGCAATGCAATATTCTACTTCGTATCATGCCTAACACTCTTTATTTTTTGATAGCCAAATTCAGTCCCTGCATCGATTTCCAAAGAATTGGAGTTGTGCTTCCGTTGCGCTTCTGGATCTTCGGGAGTTGGAATATGCTGCTCTAGCAGTAGTTTGAGCTTTTGTTGATCGAACTTTGGTATCTCCGGTATTTGCAGCCGATCCAGAACGGTATTCCAGTAGATTTGGGCAACTGAAGCAATCGATAACTCTATGCAACAAAATTTCGGTTTTGCTTTGGGAGTGGATCACACTAGGTGAGTATAGTCAAACCCCAAAAATATAGACCGCTCTGTAGCTACACTTTTTTATGGGCCTGACAAGTTTGAATTTTTCTATCCGATAGTGTCCAAGATAAATTTAAAAATCGAGTATAAATATTGAATTGAGCGAATTCTTGTGATAACACGTCAAGAATATTCAAATGATTTATTTCAAAGTTCAAAAAGTACCAACAATTTACACTAAAATGACCAGCTACGGATTCAGAGTGTTCCACGAATTTATTTAAGATTTCGAGGTTTACATTTTTAAAACAAGGATTAAAACGACAAATGCAAATTCAAGATGAACGATTCTCGTCTGCGATACCCTTTAGTAAAATCTCTTCCACAATAAATTAGCTGAACATTTAGATATTTTGCCAGTTATTTTGGTGCAGTTTTCCTGACCTTGTTTCAAAAAAGTACAAAGAGGACGTCTGGAAATAAAGATAGAGAACTTTTGTATATGACCATGAGGAATAAATTCGTGGAACACTCTGAATCCGTAGCTAGTCATTTGAGTGTAAATTGTTGGTACTTTTTGAACAAAGGACGAAAAGGACTCTTTAATCATTGAAATCGAGCATGTGAATATTTTACGAAAATAATCCCTGTCAAAAGAACTCAATCCGAGTTGATAATCATTCATATAAGCTCAATATTTATGATCAAAATATGGCTGGCATAGATATATTTTTATGGAGACATCGCAATGTGATTCCGATATCATTGTTTTTGTTGAAACCTGGCTTAATATTGACTTCCATGATGGAGAGTTTTGTGATACTAAAAAGTACGCGGTTTTCCGAAAGGACAGGGATTTTGTGAAAACTTGCTGTTCCTGTGGAGGAGGTGTTTCGGTTGCTGTAAAGAAGTCTTTGAAGTCTACGTCGTTAGTGTTGCCTAATAGTGACACGTCGCTTGATCAAATTTGCGTACGCTTGGAAGGACTGAATATATTGTTTGTCATTGTCATGGTGTCCAACATATTTGGCACTCAAAGCTTGTAAAAGCATAATATCTCTGAAATGGCTCCTGATAACGAAAAAGATGGTTATTTGGTTCTGGGTGACTTCAATTTATGTAATGTAACGGGTCCGCCAAATAACTTTTTTTTTTTTGAAAATGCTATAAAAAAAAACTACTTAATATTTCAGTACTTTTTTTTTATAGGATTTTGAAAAAAAAAAAGTTATTTGGCGGACCCTTTAGCTAGATTGGTATTTACTGCCTAATTGTAATACCTTGTATCCCGGCAATGTTAATTTAACGCATGAAATTAATTGTATTGATACAATTTTTGGTTTGTCTTTAGTCCAAATTAATTCGTTTTTTAATTGTATTGGTCGATTATTAGATTTTGTATTTATTTCCAATAATATTAAATTTTCTATTGAAAAATGTGATAAGCCCTTCAGTACTCCAGATATGCATCACGTGCCATTAAATTTAAATGTCGATTTTTATAAGTTTCCCTGCTCTAATATTGATTATTTACGTTACGATTTTAGTAGATGTAATTTTGAGGTTTTAAATCAGCATATTTTGAGTATTGTTTCGTTGGATGTCTTTAAAAACAAAACCATCGATGATTTTTATTATGAATTTGTTTGTAAGACTAATGAAATACTTCATTCTATGGTGCCCAAGGTTAAGCTAGAATGTTATAAATTGCCTTGGTATATCCCAGGCTTAAAAAAACTTAAAAATTTGAGAAATAAGTTTCACAACGTCTACAAATTCACAAATTGTGCGGAAAGTAAAAGGATGTTTGAGCATTATTCTAGGGAATTTGATTTTCTAAATAAATTTCTGTACAGCAATTACTTTGTTCAATTTGAAACTAGAATAGTTACTAATCCACAGTCATTTTGGCACTTCATAAAGGCTAAACGTAGAAGCAGTGATTTTCCGTCATCAATGTTCTGGGATGATAAATTTCCAAATTCTCCAGTTGAACAAGCAATCTTATTTGCCGAATTTGGGGTACCAAGTATTGCTTCAAGTTTTTTGGATGGTGTTAAGTCAATCACAGATTTAGCTTTCTTTCAGTTTCATGAATCTGATATACTCGCTGCCTTATCTGATCTCAAGGATTCATCTAAACCTGATATAGATGGACTTCCTAAGTTGTTGCTTAGGAAATGTAGTTTATGCATTTGCTTTTGGTAATTCCCTTAAAGCTGGTACGTTCTTAAACCAATGGAAAGTTTCCACTATAAATCAGGATCAAAAAATCACATTAGCAATTATAGACCGATATCTAAATCTGTGACCGTCGGTGGTGCAATGGGTAGTGTGCGCGCCTCTTGTACTTGAGATCCTGGGTTCGATTCCTGCTCTGACCACCTTAACATTTCTTTCGGCGGCGGTCATTTCGCATAGTGACGGCGACACTAACGAGTATTTAGAAATGAAAATGCTTCCCAAAATACCGTTCGGAACCGGTGTAAAACTGTAGGTCCCAATCAGTGAGTATGAAAGTAGAAAGCGCACAGCTCCACTGGCTGTGAGAAGCTCTCCCCGATTCCTTCATGGGATGTAATGGGATACCATTTATTTTGTTTTATCTAAATTATCTAACGTATCAAAAGTCTTGGAATATTTAGTTTATGATAAAATTTATCATTCTATTTCCCAAATTTTTATCTGAAACGCAGCCTGGTTTCATAAAACATCGTTCAACAATTACTAACGTATTAGTCTTTACTAATTTCTGTATCAAGTTTTTCGAGTCAGGATTTCAAGTTGATACACTCTATTTCGACTTTTGCAAAGCCTTTGATAAGGTATCGCACAGTTTAGTTTTAATGAAATTGGCTAAAATTGGATTTCATTCGTGTCTTTTACAATGCTTTGAATCGTATTGATAATGTGTGTTGATAATGTATACTCTAATAAGTATACAGCAACTTCTGGTATACCGCAAGGTAGCATTTTAGGACCTCTTATTTTTATATTATTACAGTGTTTTATTTAACTTGCTTAGTTGTCTGTCAGTCGGTATTGTTCAAATCAGTCTGTATTGTTCAAATCTAGTAACTCATTTTTAACACAGTTGCAGTTGACCAATCGAACTAAAATTTTGCACACTTTTCAGAATTGGATGACAATACATGAATATAACATTAAAAATTTATTTAATAAAAAATTAAAAATAAAAAATTATTTAAAAAAATTAAGTTACAGTGTTTTATATATAAATGCTCTAAAAACTAGAAAATAATTTTTCTCTTATCCTTCTTCATGATGGGGTTGTACAATGGTCCGCCTACTTAGCACTTCAATACCAATGGTCTAGATACTTTCAATAAAGAGCGTAATTAAAATTAATTAGTTAATTAATTTTCTAGGGATCTCTCAAATAAAACGCTTGCATTTAAATTAAAAATGGTGACAAAATTAAATGTCAAATTAAGTGTCAAAATTAAATGTCAAAATTAAATGTCAAATAAAGTGTCAAAATTAGAGTCAAAGTTAAAGTCAAAATTAAATGTCAAAGTTAAATGTCAAAATTAAATGTCAAATTAAGTGTCAAAATTAAATGTCAAATAAACTGTCAAATAAATTGTCAAAATTAAATGTCAAAGTTAAATAGCAAAATTAAGTGTCAAATTATGTGTCAAAATTAAATGTCACATAAAGTGTCAAAATTAAATGTCTAAGTTAAATGTCAAAGTTAAATGTCAAAATTAAATGTCAAAGTTAAATGTCAAAATTAAATGTCAAATTAGGTGTAAAAATTAAATGTCAAATAAAGTATCAAAATTAAATGTCAAAGTTAATGTTAAAATTAAATGTCAAATTAAGTGTCAAATTAAGTGTCAAAATTAAGTGTCAAAATTAAGTGTCAAAATTAAATGTCAAAGTTAAATGTCAAAATTAAATGTCAAAGTTAAATGCCAAAACTAAATGTCAAATTAAGTGTCAAATTTAAATGTCAAATAAAGTGTCAAAATTAAATGTCAAAGTTAAATTCAAACTTAAATGTCAAATTAAGTGTCAAATTAAGTGTAAAAATTAAATGTCACATAAGGTGTCAAAATTAAATGTCAAAGTTAAATGTCAAACTTAAATGTCAAATTAAGTGTCAAATTAAGTGTCAAAATAAATGTCAAAGTTAAATGTCAATATTAAATGTCAAAGTTAAATGTCAAAATTAAATGTCAAAGTTAAATGCCAAAACTAAATGTCAAATTAAGTGTCAAATTTAAATGTCAAATAAAGTGTCAAAATTAAATGTCAAAGTTAAATTCAAACTTAAATGTCAAATTAAGTGTCAAATTAAGTGTAAAAATTAAATGTCACATAAAGTGTCAAAATTAAATGTCAAAGTTAAATGTCAAAATTAAATGTCAAATTAAGTGTCAAATTAAGTGTCAAAATAAATGTCAAAGTTAAATGTCAATATTAAATGTCAAAGTTAAATGTTAAAATTAAATGTCAAATTAAGTGTCAAAATTAAATGTCACCATTTTAAATTTAAATGCAAGCGTATTCATTTCAATTACGCTCTTTATTGAAAGTATCTAGATTATTCTTGTTGAAGTGCTAAGTAGGCGGACCATTGCACAACCCCATCACGAAGAAGAATATACTAATTGAGGCTAAGAGAAAAATTATTTTCTAGTTTTTAGTGCATTTATAAATAAAACAATGTAACTTAATTTTTTTTAAATTATTTTTTTATTTGTTAATGATATCGAATCATGTTTCAAATATTCAAAATTGCTCATGTATGCTGACGATTTAAAACTTTTTACTAAAAATTCTTGTTTTCAAGACTCTATTTTACTTCAGGAAGACATCAATCGACTAGTCGTTTGGAGTGAATGTAATCATTTAAAACTAAATACTGCTAAATGCTTCCATCTTCCTTTTGCAAGGCGTATAAATGTAGTTAACTCCTTCTATTTCATTGGGATTTATTTAATACCTACAGTTGGAAAAATGTTAGATTTGGGCATAGTTTTTTATCCAAAACTGCTATTTAACTTGCATGTGGATTAAATAATGCCTAAAGCGTACTCCACCCATGCGTTTGTGAAAAGAAATAGTAAAGACTTGTTAGATCGAAATTAGACTATGGTGCCATTATTTGGAATCTATACCATAATGTACTCATTAATCGTATTGAGTCATTGCAAAAGAAATTTATTAAATTCGCATTGTTTGAAGTAAATTTCCATAGTCCAATTCAATCTTACGAAGCTAGATGCAGATTAATTCACTTGGAAACCCTATCCAGTCGCAGATCCAAGTGGTCTGTATTGTCTTTATAACTACAAACTAATTTGTGGGTTTGTAGATTGTCCTCCGCTTCTTAGCTGTATAAATATTAATACTCCCTTACGGTGTCTTAGAAAAGAAATAATGAATTTTTTAATATATCAGTTCACAGAAATAATTGCTCTTCTTTTGAGCCTATATTGAGGTGTCTTAAGGAATATAATACTACTAATATGAATTGTTCAATTGATTTTTCGTTTTCACTTAATAAATTTAAAAATAGTTTGGATTTATAATACTTTTAGTTAAGCAACTCTGTAAGGATTGTAATACATAGACATAAATAAATAAATAAATATATAAACAAATAAATAAATAAATAAATAAATAAATAAATAAATAAATAAATAAATAAATAAATAAATAAATAAATAAATAAATAAATAAATAAATAAATAAATAAATAAATAAATAAATAAATGAATAAATAAATAAATAAATAAATAAATAAATAAATAAATAAATAAATAAATAAATAAATAAATAAATAAATAAATAAATAAATAAATAAATAAATAAATAAATAAATAAATAAATAAATAAATAAATAAATAAATAAATAAATAAATAAATAAATAAATAAATAAATAAATAAATAAATAAATAAATAAATAAATAAATAAATAAATAAATAAATAAATAAATAAATAAATAAATAAATAAATAAATAAATAAATAAATAAATAAATAAATAAATAAATAAATAAATAAATAAATAAATAAATAAATAAATAAATAAATAAATAAATAAATAAATAAATAAATAAATAAATAAATAAATAAATAAATAAATAAATAAATAAATAAATAAATAAATAAATAAATAAATAAATAAATAAATAAATAAATAAATAAATAAATAAATAAATAAATAAATAAATAAATAAATAAATAAATAAATAAATAAATAAATAAATAAATAAATAAATAAATAAATAAATAAATAAATAAATAAATAAATAAATAAATAAATAAATAAATAAATAAATAAATAAATAAATAAATAAATAAATAAATAAATAAATAAATAAATAAATAAATAAATAAATAAATAAATAAATAAATAAATAAATAAATAAATAAATAAATAAATAAATAAATAAATAAATAAATAAATAAATAAATAAATAAATAAATAAATAAATAAATAAATAAATAAATAAATAAATAAATAAATAAATAAATAAATAAATAAATAAATAAACTTCACCCCAGACATGTTGTCACAAAAATTCGCTCCATTCAACATTTGGGCTGGATTTTTAAATTTATCTCAGACCGTATCGGATAAAACAATTCTAACTTGTCACGACAAAAAAAAAAAAAAATATAGCTACACAGCGGTCTAGATTTTTGAGGTTTGACTATACTCACCTAGTGTGATCATTTGGCGCAGGAATCGTCCAACCCCAAAATTGGTGTTGCACAGTGTAATCAGTCGACATTGGTGAAACTTTTCTCAATCTTCCTTTAGTTAATGACGATTTCGATGATACATAAAATGAATTTAGAACTTATAGTTACTTATAGAAAATCACATGGGCAGTAAAACCAATAACACATCACTCATGGCCTTTTGTGAGGTCACATGAGGGCGCCACTTGATTTATTGGATCTTTAAGCGGAAAATAGTCTATAGACTCCTAATTCAGCGTAATATCAATCTTGTCTATAGTAGTTTAGTATTACGAAAAATGCTTCTATAATGCATTCCTAAACACTTTACATCATCTACAGCAGACTTATAAAATCTCCAAGAAAACTTTAAAACCATTCGACTTGTGGTTTCTTTAATGCAAACATAAGAAGTCATCAGCAAAACCTTCATAATCCGTCTTTTTGAGTACAAAAATCGCTGATTTATTTAAAAGGATTTATTACAGTCTTTCTGTCTTTACATTTTTCCTTTCCCCCTTCTGTTTCTGATTCTCTTACTGCCTCTATCTTTTAACAATATCCTTGATAAACTTTAACAAACTCTCACCGAAACTTGTCGCTCTTTCAATCCCATAATCTTTTACAACTGCCAATTTTTTTTTTTGGTGGATATTTATGAAGCATCAACCTCAAGTCCTGGAGATATTTTCAACTGTACGTTTCCTTATTTTGACATAAACAAGGCAACAATTTCCACCTAGTTGATTAAGTATTCCTTTCACAGCGAAATTGTGGCTTCCTTCGATGTCTTCCGAATTAGAAATATTTAAGTGTTGGTTGTTCTGGGAATATTTCATGCTGCTGGTTGATTTCTTGCTGCGTCGCTACATATTTTAGTATGCTAAATACGACATCACGGCACAGCGAGAGGGGGTGAAATTTCACGCATTACAGTCACTCGCTTTCAATTTTAGAAATGATGATAGGTTGGTGTGGCTGCTGTGTCCTTGTCGTTTAGTATTTCTTATTGGTAATGGAGGTATTTGTGGCTTACGTTGTTATTGCTGTTGTATGTGCAACATTAATACTTGCCACTTTTGAAGCCAGAGGCATTTTTCAAATGATTCGTTAAGACTTTTCATGGAAAAATTATTGGTTTCGTGGAATTCAAAGGATATTTTGAAATATATATATTTACTCGTGCCATGTTAAAAAGACATTCGAAATGATATCTATTGATTTTTCAATATTAGTAGTGTTTTTAGGAAACTCGTGTGTCTTGCATTTAAAACTGTTTAAGCTAACAAAAGAGGGGGCTTCCGCAATTTTTTGTCGTAACTTTAATTGTAAAGTTATTGTTACTTCAGTGGTTTAAAGTTTCATCCCATTTATAATGGAACAATTTTTACAAATAATTTTTTTTAATTCAAACTTTATTATTACTTAGTGTATATTAGGGTGTCCCAAAAAAATTTTCTTTTTCAATTTTCATGGTTGCTCAAGCTTGATTGGAAAGCTTATGGGGTAAAGTATTTTTGAAATTTTTTTCAGATTTTTGGGAATAGGTTTAGACGTCGCACAAGTCGAATATCCCCCAAAAATCGGGTATTCCGGACGTGTTTTTTAATTTTATTTAAAACTCGGTCAATAATCACGATTTTCTTAGTTTGTAAGTCATCATTTTTAAAGCATAAACCACCAGTTTTGGCAATGATTTTACTCACGTGCAACGTATTAAATTTTTTCGTAAATTTTGGATAAATATGGTTAGTAACGATTTATAGCCTTTAAAATTCCTATGCAAGTTTAAAAAACTAATGATGCAGTTTACAAGACGTATAAATTCCAAGCAATTTTGTAAAATAGTACTTTTAAGTGGCTGTTACTGTTCCAGAGTTATACCATTTTAAAGCCATTTACCCATTGTATGAACCTAAAAATTTTATAAACAGTTTGCTATTTTTCCATCGGATTTGTCTAGCCACCGAGCATACATAAACAACCGTGCGTAACATCCCACTATATCAGGGAATGGCAATACGTAGCATAAGGTTCGTGGCAAGTTTGAACCAGCAATACTCTTTGGAGCAGGCAGAAGCACAGCCGCTAAACTAAGGGACTAAAGGCTGATACCCTATGGCCCTCTAAACCCACCTGATCAACATTTTACCAAGGGATATAAACCGAACACCTTTTCCGATGACGACTTATGGCTTACGAAAAATGACTCGATTTGGACAATGGAACGTAAGCACTTTAAACAAGGCCTGGAAATTCACACTGCTAACAGCTGAGTGAAAAGACTTTACATAGTCAGCAAATTGTGGTGGGACACTCATGGTGAGCAGCGCACCCCTGAAGGTGACTTGATTCTATTTTCTGGAATGTCAAACAAAGGCAACTCCCATGTTAATCGCGTAGGCCTCTATATCAGTAGGAGAATCAAAAGAGCACAACTCGGACGAAACCCGATCTCCGACAGAATAGTAACAGCGCGTTTAAATTCAAAATATAGAACTATTACTATCGTGCAATATTATCCCACTGTTAGCCCAATCCTCCTGAAGACGCTGGAACGACATTATGATTATTCTTGGCGATTTTAATGCCAAGTTGGAAAAGAAAAGTGTGTTTCGACCAACCACCGGCAATCACAATCTATATAATATCACTTCCGATAATGGAATACGACTGATAGACTTTGCAGCTGCAAAGAACCTGGTAGTCAGTACACGCTGAAAAATATCGGCCGCAGCAACATATTTCAGGAATCATGTACTACATGTTTGCAAGCACTGCTTTCGAAAATTGGAGATCTGCTGCTTTTTGTTTTATTATAGTGGCAGACAGCTGTGTTTGCAGCAGTTTTCAACAAAAAAAAACACATTTGGATCACAAATACATATCCTAGAAACTTTAAAACACTGTGGCCCAAAACATTTTATATTGAATAGCAAACACAGTGTGTTTGGACATAAGCATTCTGCATTTCTGATAAACTACAAACACGTTATATTTGCAGCCACACAACAAGAAGCGAAAAATGTTTCAGCGTGTATCACAGGACTCCAACATTAAAATATAGAAAAGGCGACTTGGTTGTCCCTTGACCAGACAATGAAGAAACAGATTGATCACATGGTAATAGATGACACGTAATGGATGTACGTGTGATTCGAGGTGCCAATATCGACTCAGATCATTACCTGGTGGCTGCAAAATTTCGCTCAAGAGTGAGCAGGGTGTAAAAAACACGAAGCCGAACAGATGAAAAGCTAGATATCGACAAGCTGCAAATACCGAAAATATCAAAGGCCTATCATCAAATGCTCACTCTCCTGCTAGTGCAGAATACTCCCCGTTTCGAGGACCCGGAAGCGCAGTGGAAGCACATCTTCCGTTTCTTGGAAACCGTTGCAAGTACTGAACTTGGCTAGCAAAAGCCGCAGAAGTATAAGCCCTGGTACGACGAAGAATAACGCATTGAAAATGATGAAAAAGACGCTGCACATATGGCAGTGAAACAGTCAGTTACAACGCTGAAAGGAGGAAACCCAACTACTTATGTGGAAAAAATGGCAGTGCGATCAGGGGAAGAGAGAGTGAAAAGACCGAAATGTGAAGGAAGAAAAACGAATCCCGAATATTTTTCAAGAGTGTAAGAAGATCGAATAATGGCTTGCCCTCATGCAACGTTGAGAACCGGAATCTGGTTACAGGATAAGCAGTCTGTGCTTAGAATGTGGAGAGACAACTTTTCATCACTACTCAACTCAGGCTCTTCCACTGAAGATAAGGAGGTAATGATTGTAGAAGACAGTGTAGATTGTACCCCCCACAGCCAAGGCGAGATTAGATCAGCAATCACCCTGCTTAAGAATAATAAAGCTGCTGGTGTGGATGGGCTACCCGCTGAGCTTTTGAAGGCCGGTGCCGAGGGACTGGTATGCCACATGCATTAGCTGATATGCGGTATACGGGAGGGGAAATCTATGGTTGACGATTGGAGTCTCTGTATATTATATCGTGTATTCCAAAAATGTGATCCGTGTTCATGTTCCCACTGTCGCGGTAGCAGTCTTTTAGCCATCCCGTACAAGGTCTTGTATCTGTATTATGTGAAAATCTAAAGCCAATTGTTGAAAACTTGGTTTTCGGCCAGGTATGTCCAAGACAAATCAAATATTCAACCTACGCCCAATCAGGGAGAAGACTCACGAAAATCCAAGTGACATATACCATTTTTTGTCTATTAGACATCTAATTTCTATAGCTCCATACGGAAATAATTGTACGAAGCTATGTCGAACTTGTGGCCGTCGGTGGTGCACTGGTTAGTGTGCGCGACTCTTGTACATGAGAACGTGGGTTAGATCCCTGCTCTGACCATTTGAAATTTTTTCGACGACGGTCACCTCCATTAGTAACGGCGACACTATCGAGTTCTTAGCCATGAAAAAGCTTCTCAAAATATCGTTCGCAACCGGTGTAAAACTTTAGGTCGGATCACTGAGAGTAAATCTACAAATAGCGCACAGTGCACTGTTTGTGAGAAGCTCTCCCCAGTCCGTTCATGGGATGTAATGAGAAACTATATTTATATTTGAACTTGGGATTCCGGAAAACCTAATCCACCTCTGATCCGTCTCTGATCCGCGTTGACCAACACTAATTCGAAACATTCTGTACCAAGCGAGGACTGCAAAAAGGCGATACAGTTTCGTGTAATCTTTTCAACATCTTAATGGAGATAATAATGCCAAAAGCTGCAGTAAACATGAAGAAGCTCATCAACACGAAAAGCCATACGTTGCTGGCGTATGCTGATGACATATGCATTATTGGGCGAAATTTTATAGAGGGTACTGCAGTATTTTCAAGAATCGAAATAGAATCAACGAAGGTTGGTCTTGCTCTTAATGAGGACAAGAGAAAATTGATGGTGTCAATGACTAGACAAACCTCTCAACTTGGTCCGCACTTGAACGTCGACAACCGATATAATTTTTGAGTGGTAGATGAATTCAGCTAGCTTGGACCCGCCGTGAGCAAGGACAACAACGTCAGTATGGTTTCGATTTAAGAACAAAGCCCTCTCTCGAAGGACTAAAGTCCAGCTATGCCAGACTCTCATTTTACCTATCCTGGTATATGGCTCCGAAACTTGGATCGTATCGCTAGCGGATGAAAAACACCTGGGCATATTCGGGAGGAAACTTCTACGTAAAATATACGTAAAATAAAACGGCGAGTACCGACGTCGTTGGAACAAAGAGCTACTTAGTTTGTATTCTGCAGAGGACATAGCTAGGCAAATCAGATTAGGCGGACTGTGCTGGCTAAGCCACGTTATCCGAATAGATGAAGATGAACCAGCGCGAAAGGTTTTCGATAACCTACCCAATGGAATCAGGAATAGAGGATGAGCAAGACTCGGTTTAAAATACCAGGCCGAAGAATCCGCCGTATCCTTGGTGTTACCAAATGGCGACAAAATGCGAAGGATAGAACCAGTTAGCAAAATGTTTTAAAATATGTACGGGTCTGTTAAAGAAGCGGCTAGTACCAACCTCACTGCAACTACGAGCTATATAATTTGTACTCTGATGTGGACATAGCTAGGAGAATCAAATTAGGCCAATTGCGTTGGTTGGCTAGACCATGTTATCAGAATGGATGAAGTTGAGCCAGCGCAAAAGTTTTTCGATAAAGCACCTGCTGAAAGCATGAAAAGAGAACGACCAAGACTCCGCTGGAAAGACCAGGCCGAAAAATCCCTCCGTATCCTTGGTGTTACCAACTGGCGAGAAAACGCGAAGGATAGAACTAGTTGGAGAAATATGTTAAAATTTGTTTACTTTATTTATTCGTTTGTGTAATTAATATATGTAAGGCATCTGACCTCATGAGGTTGTAAAATAGCCAATAAAAGTAGATTAGCATTACACACTTACAAAATAGGGTGTGAATAATCTCTCTTTGTCCCTCTTGTATTCGTGAGAGCATAAACAGTGCAACAAACACAGCTTTGTTTGTATCACAAACACATATATATTTGGATCACAAAACCATATATAAGTATTATGTATTAATAGTGTCTCCAACATGTACCATTGAATACCCAACACGATGTATTTAGACAAAAGTAGACTATATTTGCATCACGATGCAAACATATGTAACATTTTCATCCAAACAACAACTAAGAAGTTCAGTGTGTACTGTCTACATAAAAACCTTTAAAATCTTTGATTAGAGAACTTCCTATGTAAGCAATGTTGTATACCTTCTTGCGCAGCAATATTCCTAATATACATGTACAATGTATTTGTATTAATTTATTAGACTCACACTTTCTGGTAATTGAGTTAATGTTAATGCCTACTGTTCATGCTTTAGTATTCCCTTCCTCTATCCTGCACCTTCCCCAGTTTATTTAGGACTCCTTTACACATTTACTAACATGGGATTACGAAATCTAAATAATCTCATAACTAACAAATAACCCGGAACACTCTATCAGCTCTTTTTTACTGACACTGTGACCATTTTGATTTCAATGACTGTAGAAGATTTAAATCTGCTTTTATATCGTAATGCAATACCTAATCATTGACCTTGATAACAACTGTAACGTGTTCGTTCAAATGTCTTAATGTTTGGCTAACAGAGACCTCAAAATTGGTGTGTCTTTGTTGCCGCATATTGTAGACGGTTTTCTTGAAAATTGTGCTAAAAGTTAAGATTTCTTTTGGGTTTTCTTCGTCATGTTTTTATACACTTCGAAAAACTTTCACATACATATGTTAGGCGTCTATTGTGCGATGTTAGGCGATATTGTGCTGATTAATCGGTTTATAATGACGACCAATTCGAGGGCGAACATATTGGGAAATATTATAATCAAGTTTAAGACTTGCAATATTGAGCCGCCAGACGTTCAGATGTTTATGTAAATGATATACGAGAATGTGTAGTTGTATAGCAGGCACTTGAAACAAATTTTGGATAGATGAAGTGTGGTGTAGAATCATTATTGCTACGTTGCTGCCAATTTAGTTTGGATTGTTTTAAATGTAATAATGATATGTTTAACAGACGTGTTTGAATGAATTTGTTCTCAGAGGTCATAACCCTTAAGAGCGTTTATGCCAATCACAATTTAATATGTATGTGACGTGGAAATTTTTGAAAAAAATAATCTGGTTGGTTTTGAATATGAAGGCCATCATAGTTTAACTAATCAAAATAATGATTTAGGCAGGAATTTTGCAATTCAAGACAATTTAGGGGCACGTGTTTAAGATAAAAATATAAATATTGCTCTTTCATTTGTAAAGTATATATGAGAAAAATGTATAAAATACTACACAAGAAATGCAGCACTAGAATAAATCAGGACAATAGTTCTACGAAAATTTTGGAAAAAAATACTTCTGACAATTAGCGCTTTCTCAGCTATATCCCACTACTCGTGATATTCAACTGAATGTCGAAATGTGCTTCTGCATGTGTTACTTCCAATATCTGATCCAGTAGTGGAAGAACAAATGTGGGGCACTAGATTCACCCTCACTTAACTCCCGAAGTTGTAGTTCAAGGTTGGCTTTCCAATTTATAAAAACGAACTGTATATGGTGTATACCTGTGCAGTTTCCGAATCAATGAGATTGTCTGGTCCGGTATCTCTTTCCGGTGAAAGCATACCACGTTGGTTAGTTTCTATCAGAAGCTTGTTCAAAATCTACGAGACGTAGGTACAGAGGCACGAGTTATTCAACTGATTCCTCTAAGACCAATCTTGAATTTACTTTGTTGCCGGTGCGCCCGTTCTTTTGACCGCTGCGATGTTTCCCTAGTGTTGAATTAAAACACCATTCCGTTCGTTGGTAAACAACGGTGTAAAGTGTGGCCGTGGATTAAAAAAAAGGTTTTTCGTTCATTTTTGTAAACACTTCATAGGTTTGTGAACTCCTATATTAAGTTTCAGCCAAAGAAACATTTCATGAAACCTACTTCATATGTTCCATGAAACAAACTAAATGAAATTTGCCCAGTGGGCTAATTATCAAAAACGATATCAAATTAATTATCGCTTTGTCGGTAGTGAATTTTTGAACGCATATATTTTAATTGTAGGCGAATTGGCATTATCGACATATTAGAATCGTTTGGACGACTATCGTCATACACAATTAAGCCCCAGAATATCTATGAAACCGTTGCCCACCTTTTAAATATGAATTTATAAATTTTACAAATTACACTATGCGGCAATAGACTTAGGGCCTCAACTTAACCAAACAATAATACATGGGTGTGGCGTCACAAACCCCCGGTTTGCTTTAAATCACCACAATTCTGTCCACAAGCCAAAGGAGAATTTTACCGAATATCAGGGCTCAATTGTCGATGTTACTTCAATAAATCCTAAGCACTTCGAAATTTCCAACTGCAACCTTCGACTATAGTGTAGCTCCTTCCTCTAGTCATAAAAGACATAACGAAGCTCAACATTTTTTAAATATTTCATATTATGTATGTACCATTTCCAGGTTCAGGGTTGAGAAATTGGCATAACTCTATCCCAAGTAATTGTACCCTACACATTTCTTGGCAATTTGGCAAAATGCACTGATCATCAAATATTATATTGCTACAATTAAAATCATTACTTTTGTCACAGTAATGTAATATGAATACTTATTTATTTGGTTTAATGTTAATAACAGTTTGATTTGAATTATGCCTAAAAATATGCATTGCAGCAACATATCAGTTCGCCAAACCCGTATTATGAACTCACAATTACATATTATGAATTAATGTCTCTCGACTACTCCAGCGTGTTCTCCACACGTCCAGAGAACGATAATGAGACCGAGAGTTGTTATTATTAGCGGAGGTTTTGGCATTATGGGTCAGTCTGTAATTAAACGCATGAAAGTAAGCGAAGTATTAGTAAAAAGTTAGAATATGGACAATTGTGCATGAAAAGTGGTGTAAATATAAAGGGTTTTTCAGCAGAGACGCTACAAAAGTAAATTTATAGGGACAGCAAACGACGCCATATTTTTTTCCGTTCTTTTGACATTTCTCTTCAGTAAGGTTTGCCATTTCATCATGGAAAGATATACGAGCCAACAACGAGTCGAAATTATTAAAATTTACTACCGAAATTTGGAGTCAGTGGCCTCAACTTTAAGAGCGCCACGTCCAATTTGTGGTCGTCATAATCGTCCGACCAGATCAACAATTGAGCGTATAGTGGAAAAATTTGAATCCACAGGCACAGTACAAAATGTTCCCGTGCCAGTGAAACAAAGAAGTGCCCGTAGTGTCAAGAAAATAACTGCCGCTGAGGCTTCAGTTCAAGAAAAACCCAAATGTGTCTCTCACACGTCGTTCTCAAGCGTTGGGCATCTCTGTGACGTCGTTATGGCGAATTTTGCGAAAATATCTTGGCCTACAACCTTACAGGATCAAATTGACGCAAGCACTGAAGCCGCTTGACCACCATAAGCGTCGTATGTTCGTGAATTGGGCTGAGCAACAACTTGAAAATGATTCGGATTTTCATCGGAAAATCATCTTCAGCGATGAGGCTCATTTCTGGCTGAATGGCTTCGTCAATAAGCAAAATAGGCATTATTTGTCAGACAGCAATCCACACGTAATCCATGAGTAATCATTGCATCCCGAAAAAATTTCGGTTTGGTGCGGTTTATGGGCCGGCTGCGTCATTGGGCCGTACTTCTTCCTTGATGATCAAGACCGGCACATTACTGTGATTGCGAATCGCTACCGTTCAATGATAACCGAATATTTTTGGTCCCAATTAGATAATATGGACTTGGAGGACATGTGGTTCCAACAGGACGGCGCCACGAGCCACACAGCGAATGCCACAATCAATTTATTGGAAAAAAAGTTTGGTGATCGTGTTATCTCACAAAATGGCCCAGTCGATTGGCCGCCTCGGTCGTGCGATTTGACGCCGTTAGATTATTTCCTGTGGGGCTACGTCAAGTCTATGGTCTATGCCAACAAGCCAGCGACGATTGATGAACTCCGTACGAATATCGAACGTGAAATTGCAGCAGTATCGGCCGATTGGTGGCCATGCAAAAGAAATCGAGTTCCATACATAATGGCATCGAACGTACTTTCACAGGAATAAAGAATTTCATTGGTATCTAAAACCGGGTTTGTTTTATTTAAAAAACCTTTTGTAGCGCTCTTATTGAAAAACCCGTTAGTAAACTCTTTTACTGTTTAAGTAAAATAAATTTAAGAGTGGTAATTATCGTAATTTGAAAATAACCTTGTATTATTATTGGGGAAAACAGCGTTATTAAGGAAATTCGTAACAATATTTATATCCCCAATCTAGGTGTAGAAATTCAGCATGATCACAACATTGTCCACGTCATTCTGCCGTTAACAGAAAGATACCCGGAACGTTTCTTTAAAGATATTTCATTTAAGTTGCTGTATTTTAAATTTGAATTGCAGTGTTTAAATTTAAATTGATGTATTTGTAACTTCAATTGATGTGTTTTAAATTTTAATTCACGTGCTTTAAATTTCAATTAAAGTGTTTCAAATTGCAATTGATGTTTTTTAAAATTCAATTGAAGTATTCTAAATTTCAATTGATATCTTTAAATTTCATTTGATGTTTTTAAATTTCAATTGATGCATTTCATATTTGAAATAGAATTTTCAAACTGGAATTTTTAAATTTCAATTAATTTCTTTCAAATTTCGATTGGAAATGGTCTATATATCAAAATGTGTATTTTGTATCATAGACCACTTTAATTCCAGGCTAGCCCAAAAATATAGGAGCCACTCACAATTTCTGTTCCTCAGATTTCTAGTCGCACGTCATGCCCTTACTAACTGAAAGTTATTTTTGTCGTTGTGCACTTTGGTTTTGAAGTTATATCTGACCATACGGTGTCTGCTATTCTGCTATGCTCCTGTTGAATGACACTGACAGAAACCAAATCCCTAGGTTAAGTTAGCAAAGATCTTTATGAAATATTTGATACTAGGCGAGGTTTTAGTCAAGACGATACCGTATCATGCGATCTCTTTACCATGCTAATGGATGAATACCAATGAATCAATCAGCTGCCAATGTCTAATGATATAGATATCGTTTGGCGGGCTGTAGACGAAGTTAAAACAGTATCTTCGGGACTCAAAAGAGTCAGTAAAAGTTGCGTTGGGAGTAAATTGGGACAAGACAAAATTAATGGGTTAAAAAATCAGAACCTTCACTCGTTTGGAGCAGAGCTTGAACATGGAAACCCGCTTCAACTTCAAGATAGTGGGCCGATTTATTTTCTTCTGGTGTGCCTTAAACAACACAATAACATCATCCCTACAACAAGCGAATAGTTATGCTGGCTTATTGGAGCTTCTTAGAGCTAAGCAACCACTTTAGAGATAAAGACATCTACCGATAAACACAGATCCGGCTATATCTTCCAACCTTGTCGTGCTTTATGGGGCAGGATCCTTGGTCATCTGCGTCATCTGGCCCCGTGATTGAACGTATAGCTACCATCCGCGTAGAAGCGAAATATGTTAATATATCTCTAATTTGTGTACACAAAGCGTAGGAAGAAAAAGACAATAACACCAGGACCACGTTCTATGAGTGCCTAGAGGAAACATACGACACCTGCCCTGGCCATGACATTAAAATTGTTTTAAGTGATTTTAATGCTAAAGACGGCAGAAAGTAATCTTGAACCAACCGCCAGTAATTCCGATAACGTAATGAGACTCCTAGATTTTACCGCGGCAAAAACATGCTTGTCTATAAGGCGACTTGGATAAACCTGATCACCAGACGAAGAACCTGGCACTTGTTTGAAGACACACTGCTAGTGTCATGGGCATACGTGTGATTTGTAAGATACGTTTTCTTACTTTTGAAAATCATTATAATAGTCAGTACTTAACAGGGCGCTGTTATCCGATTTCTCATCACCATTCTGTTAGCAGAATTATTACTATCTCTAAAAATATCATTACAATGCTCAGAGCAGTACAGATGAGTATCGGCATGAAAGTCTCCACTTAGACTACGACCACATACATTTCACATATTTCGAGTAACGGCGTAAAATCGCGAGAAATCCCAAGTCTCTCAATAGAGATTTAGCAGATAAATATAGTTGCACACATCTACAGAGACCGAATAGGCTGAGCTCGAATGCAAGCATGGGATAGGTCAGAGGGCGCGTCTCTGGCTTGAATGCCGGGGGGTCCAGGTTCAATACCTGTCAAGCGTGGATCAATTTTTGATGTGTTAGCATCTATACGCGCGCCTCTAGGGCAGTAAACTATAAATTTAATACATACGCAAGTGTTAGGTTTGTAAGAGTAAATCATCGTTTGTGTGTTCGTTGCTTGGCAGTCGGTACTGAAAGTGATTATTGGGCGATTTTCATATAATTTTCCCACGCGATTTTCTCCGGAAATTCATAGCCGATTTTATTAATTTTTGGATTAAAAAGCTAGTGCGGATTTCGACGAAGAGTTTAGGCCAAAAATTAAGGCGATCCGATATCGGCGAGCCGAGATTTAAGTGTTTTAATTTGGAGTAATATTAAAAGAGTGTTTTATGTTGATCTTCGGTTTTGTCTTATCATCGTTTGTTTGTTCGTTGCTTGGCAGTCGGTATTGAAAGTAATTATTGGGCGATTTTCATATAATTTTCCCACGCGATTTTCTCCGGAAATTCATAGCCGATTTTATTAATTTTTGGATTAAAAAGCTAGTGCGGGTTTCGACGAAGAGTTTAGGCCGATATCGGCGAGCCGAGATTTAACTGTTTTAATTTGGAGTATTAATTTGGAGTAATATTAAAAAAGTATTTTATGTTGATCTTCGGTTATATCGTACGAATATAACAATGTATGTATGTATGTACAAGTGTCTGTTGCTTTGCATTCTTTGACTTTTGTGGGAATAAAACAAAAAGTATTGAGCAAGAAAATAATGACACATGTGCTTGCACTGGGTCTTTAAATAATTTTAAGTATTAATATTATTTAACTGTAACGCCATCATATGATTGAACGCTGTTTTTTATTTTCCAATGTAACATTTACGAATGTGTTCATAGAAATCGAACAGGTACCGTGTAGCAAAAAGGTGTTAACACATCGCCCGTGAGTTCGAACACTCATTGGATTTTTTTTTTTAAATTATTTTTTTTAGAACTAACTAAATATTATCCCGGTTCTATGATTGTATTGGTTTTTTCTGAAGATACGCTAGAAAGAAATAGAAATACGAAGGCGGCTTTTAATAGTTTTGAGTGCATTTTGGGCAACGGAATTTATTTTTACAACGCGCGCAAAATCATTTTGTTCGTGGAATATTCTCTTTCCATATCTAGTTTTGTGGCAAAAAGTGAATATAGTGACAACAGGTCATGATGGTTTCCCCGAGCAAGCAGAATTTTTTTTGGATTTTGGTTTTGAACGGAGTAAGAAGGCTGACTTGGCAATTGCGGTGTTACAGAGTTTTTAAAAATTTATAAAGTGGTGTGAAAGAAAACAAAGAAAGTGATTTTGATCAAAAAATATCTTGATCATCACTGTGATATTTGCTGAAATTCAAATAAAATTAAATTATTCAGATCCCCACCAACTTGTTACATAGGAAGCCTCGCCCAATCGCTGCACCGCACTTTACACATTAAGGAATAAAGGAGTTATTTTGGCGGAAACGCAGAGGAATTCCCAAGAGTCGATTGAGTCAATTTTTTTTTAACAAACTCCCCAAAATCCAGAAGGAAAACTGCCAAAATTCCGGAGAATCAGTGTACAGTACCGAACCAGTACCGAAGTACAAATAAAAGCCAGTCTATAGCCCAATCCAATTGAAAATAAGTTCGGAAATCAGAAAAAACAGCGTCTTTGCAAAATATTTGCGTGTTCCCCTCATTTCCGTGGGCTCCAACCTTGCCACGGGAATGAGGACCTAAAATTATATGCGGAACCCAATTTTGGAGAAAAAATTGATTGCCTGAACGTAAAAGAATTGGCGTAGATCACCGGGAGAAACTCATCCTCAAAAACTTCCCTCCGGACTATAATGGCAATAAAATACAATGCTGCAGACACTTGGTTTTATTAAATTTGGGTTGAATGATAACATTTAACTAATTTCCGGGAAATAATTATCATATAATATTGCACATAATTTGTATCGTAAAGCAGTACAGATAAGTAGCATTGAATAGCATTACATACATATATGCAAAATATCTGATTTCTTTTGGAATTCCCCAACAGCAGCGTGCAACCCGTTCATCGAGGCCTCGACGTTCAGCAAATACAGTAATGTACCCTGCATTGGTGAGTGTTCTAATGTAAATTGTTATATATTATGTTTTAATCGGAAATTTTGCATTATGAGTCTAGAAAGTAGACCAAATGGTGTGATACTCTGCTACATTGGAAAATAGGTCGCGTAAATTTATTTATTTGTAATTCTATTCATCGACTTATTCAAATTATTTAAAATATTAAGTTTCTATGGTGTAGTTTTTTTCACCTAATTGGGTACCTAACCCCTTACGTTTTTATATATGTTAAATCATAATACGTATGTACATAATGTTGTGCGCCAAGTAAAGTGACAAACATACGTACACACTGGATGATCATTTCTCCATACAAGCAGCAGATACCAACGCTCTCAGCTGGTGTCATATTTAAAGAATAAGAATACTTCAAGAGATATCCGTATGTTAACATCTAGAGAAATCGTCAGATACATTTTGTTTTTGAGAATAAGTTCATTTGCAGTTTTCTCAAATTCATTTACATTGTGGGTATGTTTTTTTTCGATGTCTGCGCTTACATTATTGTTATCATTTTGAATGCTAATATAACAAATCTTTGTTGATTTTTTTTATTGAAGTTATGCTGTTAACGAGTGGTTTAACATACATAGAGGTTAGAAATTGTTACTATTCAAATAAATAATTTTACATACTAGAATGTGCTTTAAAATTAAATGAATTTTGTAATAAACTTAATTATGGTTAACATGAATCTTTAAATTTGAACTTTCTTATGGCGAAAATCTAGAGCAGAGTTAGTTCTCGTTTGGGGTCTTGGCAATATTCACGGCTACTAAGACCATGGTTGGGAGATTTGGGTTTAGAGGCCAGGGATTTCTGAACATCAAGGAAATCCATCTCGAATCCTGACGACTGCTTTATTTAGTATTGTTGTTTTATTTGCACGACTCATTTTTTTTTACTAGTCATGTGTTTTCATATGAACAGTATCGGCCATCCATTTTCTTTTGTTTTTTTCTTTTAGTATACCCGGGAGTCTATAAAAATAATTTGTTATGTGCAAGTGTAGTATTAAAGTTTCAAAGCAGACCGAACCCCCCACCCGACTGCAGATTAGCTATCAACGGCTCCCAGTCTGTTTTGTTACTACGAAATCCGACTTTTTATCATCTGGTCCTACACACGTGCATGGAAAGGATTTCAAATTGCTGTCATGGTTTACTGTATCAGTCATAAACATGGGTTTAAACCAATATTTCCAAAAAACACTTTTCTGTACGTTACAGATTCGAGGGGCTAATATAGATCCGGATCACAAGGCTGCAGCAAAGGTTCGCACAAGGATAAGCAGAGCGAAAGTCGTACGAAACCAGAGATATAGAAAGCTGGGCGTCGTAAAGCTGCAAGTACCAGAGATACCCACAGCTTATGCGAGAACCTCCTAAGATACTGGCGCATAATGCACCCCGGCTCCTGCTCCTGAAGTGCAGTGGAAATACATTTCGCATTCTATGAAAACTGCTATAGAGACCGTACTTGCTTATGAGAAATCGCTTGGCAAGCGATGGAAAGAACTTTGAAAGTAGGGTAACGCTTCAGCTAGATACACCGCGAACGTTATAAGGAAAAGAGGAAAGAGGAAAACCGTTTGTTTGGGAAGAAAAAATGGTTGTGGAGAAATCGCGGGAATGGAAAAATTTAATCTTACAGAAGGAAAAAAGGCCCTTAAATTATGCCAAAAAGACAAAGTCAAACCAACGTTGACGGATCAGGAGCCCCAATTTGTAGAGATAAGGAGGGACATCTTGTCACAGATGTGAAAGTATGTCGGGAAAATTATGGGATCCGTCTTTGTTTGGCTAGTCCCAGGAGACTTCAATATAGATAAGGGTGTGGATCACATACAGGAAGATAGCTCGTTTACCCCCTCGCGAAGTAAGAAGTTCAATTTCCAGGCTTATGAGCTATAAATTTTACACTCCTACAAGGACCTAAAGTTTTCACACCGTTTCCGAACGGTATTTTTGAGTAGGTTTCTCATGGCTAAATGCTTGATAGTGTCGCCGTTACTAAGCGAGGTATCCGCTGTCGAAAGAAATGTAAGGTGGTCTGAGCAGGAATCGAACGCACGCACTCATGTTTACGAGCCGCGCACACTACCCATGTACCACCGACGGCCAACGGTTTCACGCCATGCACTTGATAATAACGGATCAGGAGCCCCAATTTGTAGAGATAAGGAGGGACATCTTGTCACAGATGTGAAAGTATGTCGGGAAAATTATGGGATCCGTCTTTGTTTTGCTAGTCCCAGGAGACTTCAATATACATGAGGGTGTGGATCACATACAGGAAGATAGCTCGTTTACCCCCTCGCGAAGTAAGAATTACAATTTCCAGGCTTATTTGCTATAAAGCCGCTGGTGCTGATGGACTACTGGCTGAACAGTTTAATGCTGGTGGTTAGTCTGGCTCGACGAATGCTTGGCCGACGATTGGAGCCTAACCATACCGTGTTTTGATTTAAAAAAATCCGGCCAAGTATATATACCAAATATCGTGGAATAAGGCTTTATTGCATCGCATACAAGGTTCTCCCACGCGTAATGTGGAAAGACTGAAGCCGTTTCCTGGAGACCTGATCGGATCTTATCAGTGTGGCTTTATGCCTGGAAAGTCATCTATCAATCAGACATTCACATTAGGTAAATCGTGGAGAAAACTCACGAAAAACAAATCGAACCCTACCACCTCTTTTTAGATTATAAGGCTGCTTTAAGCTATTTCGGAGCTGGGAATTCCAGCTAAGCTGACACACCTTTGTAAAATTACAGTGCCCGACACGAAATCCTCCGCAAATATTGGTAAAGGTCTCACCGAACTATTAAGTATGAGGCGAGGCCTTAGGCAGGGTGGCACCCTATCATGAGATATGTACAAAATATTAACTGAATCACCAAATTCGATTAGGGCTCATGGCTGTTTTTTTTTTTAAATATTCCAAGAGACGCAATAAACTGAATTTCTCTCAACCCGTATTGGATTTGCAAGCTCAAAATTTGTTCAAAGAGGTAACCACTGAACTGCATCAGAAAACAATCCACCGTAGTTTTTAATATAAGAGTGTTGGAAAAAAAGCTGTTACCGTTTTCCGAGACGAGTCCTTTTCGAAAAAAGCGAATTAGGTGATTAAATTACGGACATCGTGAGAAAAACTGCAGTGAACTAGATTAAAACTATCAGCAGCAAAAGTCACATTGTGCTTGGATATGCTGATAATTTGGACATCATTCGGCGACATCTGCGAGAAAATACTGCAGTATTTTCGAGAATTGAGAAGGAATCAGTAAAAGTTGGTTTGGCAGTAAACGAGGGCCAGACAAAATCAATGGTTCCAAAAAGCAGTACATCCATCAGTTTGGATGTAAGGGAGAAATTTGATAGCTGTTGTAATTTCGAGGTAGAGAACGAATTTACTCAACTCGGTTCTCCCGTAAACAGAAGCAATAACGTCTGCCTGGAAATCAATCGGAGAATTGAATTTGCCAACATGTGTTGTCTCGGGTCAACCAAGTAGTTCAGAGGTAAGTCCCTCTCTCGAGAAACGAAGATCCAAATATATCAGACTCGCATACCAGCTGTCTTCCTTTCCTGGGTTATATCGCATGCTGATGAAACATTACTGGGAGTATTCGAGAGAAAACTAAGTGGTTTCACATTACATCCCTTGAAAGAATTGGGGAGAGCTTCTTACAACCAGCGAGATATGCGCTCTCTAGTTTTATACTCACCGATTGGGACCTACAGTTTTACACCGATTCCGAACGGTATTTTGAGAAGCTTTTTGATGCCTCAATTCCCGATAGTGTCGCCTTCACTATGCGAGGTGACCGTCGCCGAAAGAAATTTAAGGTGGTTTGAGCAGGGATCGAATCCAGGATCTCATGTACAAGAGGTGCGCAGACTACCCATTGCACCACCGACGGCCACAAAAACTGCTCCGACAAATATATGGTCCTATAATGGGAAACGTCGAGTAGCGACGACAAGGGGAACCACGATTTATATAATCTGTATCCCAACATCGACGTAGTTATGCGTATCAAAACAGCGCATTTACGCATTTAAGTAAGTAAATAAATATAAAACGGTTTCAAAACATGTTCCTACTAAAGCCACATCTGATTAATTACAATACAGGCCATATGGTCCACGTTTTGTTATAGTTCCAATACAAATGATACCAACAACTATGGTTGGTACTATCGGGTCCATTACTTTCGGTCAAATTGGGCATAAGATAACTGAAGATTAAATCATTAGTCACAGAAATATATTATGTTACTCGCGGTAATCCAAGTTTAATATGAACTACATGAAACTTTCGTGGAGATATTTACTGCTGTCCTCTTTAATATTGTATTCGGTATAATATGGATGTAACTGCCAAAAGGCAATTCTGAAAGAAGATATTTTTCAGATTCATTCCCTAAATACAATCACACTATATAGTTTAATCTTTGAATATTTTAATTGACTGTAATTAGTCTCAACCGTATCAATTAAAATACTCCATTTAGTTTTCATATAACGGGTTTTTCAACAGAGACGCTACAAAAGTAAATCGATAGGGACAGCAAACGACGTCATATTTTTTCCCGCTCTTTTGACATTTCTTTTCAGTAAGGTTTGACATTTCATCATGGAAAGACATACGAGCCAACAACGAGTCGAAATTATTAAAATTTACTACCGAAATTTGGAGTTAGTGGCCTCAACTTTAAGAGGCCTAACAATCAGAGCGATGAGGCTCATTTCTGGCTGAATGGCTTCGTCAATAAGCAAAATATGCGTTATTGGTCAGACAGCAATCCACACGTAATCCATGAGTCATCATTGCATCCCGAAAAAATTACGGTTTGGTGCGGTTTATGGGCCGGCGGTTTACTGTGAATGCGAATCGCTACCTTTCAATGATAACCGCATATTTTTGGCCCCTGTTCGATAATATGGACTTGGAGGACATATGGTTCCAACAGGACGACGCCACAAGCCACACAGTGAATGCCACAATCAAAATATTGGAAACCAAGTTTGGTTAAAGTGTTATCTCACGAAATGGCCCAGTTGATTGGTCGCCTCGGTCGTGCGATTTGACGCCGTTACATTATTTCCAGTGGGGCTACGTCAAGTATATGGTCTGTGCCAACAAGCCAGCGACGATTGATGAAATTAGTACGAATATCGAACGTGAAATTGCAGCAGTATCGGCCGATTTATGCTTGAAAACCGTCGTAAATTGGGTTTAGCGTCTGGACTTCTGCAAGCGTGCCCGTGGTGGCCATACAAAAGAAATCGAGTTCCATACATACTGGCATCGAACGTACTTTCACAGGAGTAGAGAATTTCATTGGTATCTAAAACCGGTTTTGTTTTATTTAAAAAAAAGTTTTGTAGCGCTCTTATTGAAAAACCCTTTATTTTTCGGTTTCACATTCTCTATTTCTTGAAGTTAAACCCATAGAAATATGGGTACCATTAAGGAAGCATTAAAGTGCTGAATATGCTACCTTGAAACCAAAAGGTATCTCGAAAATCTTACACCACATGTATTCCTAGAATCAAAACTACTTGACATTCTAGCAAATAGTTGCCATTACCAAAAAAGGTTCTCGTGTTTGTGTTTAAACAAATGTAGAGCGAATATTACAAAATATACACTCAAATACAAAATTCGTAAATATATATCTCAGACAAATATTTGACAAGGAAATATTCAGAGACAACTTGAAGAAGGACAACCGAAACTAAATAGATAGGATTAAGAGGAGGGTTTACCCAACCAACATGGCTTATGTTGCTTTTTAGTTCGCTCGAAATAATTTGTTAAACAAGTCTCAGAACCAATTTAGGCTATTGGCTACTTATGCATTATTCCAAGGATAATTCATATATTTCGAAGGAAAAAGACTAATTTGTAGCACACAGGCAAAGTTTAACATAAAAATATTGTGACGCAAGTTTATTAGCGCAATATAAGAGTATAATAATATTTTTTTCAGAAACTGTTTTAATACATGTGGAGAAACTTGTCAACAGCTAACAAGTGATGCACATTCTGTACTTATTAAACAATATCTTCAAGTCATTCTCCGCAATTCTCCATAAAGACCGCCTATTAATGACCAATTATGTAGCACGTCGTTTGGTCGATATTTCTCAGCAGAACAGCTGCTGCGTCGCCGGCCAGATCTGCCAGCATCCCTTGCTATCCCACACTCTTCTAGGGATATGGAAAAATGCCATTCGGTTTGCCCAGTTGGAGTTGGACAACCGGGAAATCAGCGGCAAAATTCATCCTGCACCAACACAACCGAGGAATTATTCACAACCGATGAATTATTTCACGGTCGCGAAGAATATAGCGATCCATGTCATGGTGATGTTCATTTTGTATGTGTTTACTTTCCAAATGTCAAAGCAGAATTTACATAGCGCGACAACATTGGCGCCACCTTGCTTATTTGCCTCAGAAATACACTTTTTATGGAAATACCAGATTCCGAATAATTTCAAAGAGAGTATACAATTTGCAACGACAGTATAAGCACATAACCATGAGAATTGATACCTACCCTTTGAACCTGTAGACCGATATTATTCAGTTTTCACGCCATAAAGAAATGGTTTCCCATTACATCCCATGAAGGGATTGAGGAGAGCTTCTCACAACCAGTGAGCTGTGTGCGTTCTAATTTTACACTCCTATAAGGACCTAAAGTTTTCACACCGTTTCCGAACGGTATTTGTGAGTAGGTTTTTCATGGCTAAATGCTTGATAGTGTCGCCGTTACTAAGCGAGGTATCCGCTGTCGAAAGAAATGTAAGGTGGTGTAAGGTGGTCGCGCAGACTACCCATGTACCACCGACGGCCGACGGTTTCACGCCATGCACTTGATAATAATTACCAATACTATAAGAAATTGGGTTTCCCATTACATCCCGTGAAGGGCTTGGGGAAAGCTTCTCACAATCAGTTGTAGTTTTATACGCGCTAATTGGGAGCTACAGTTTTACACCGGTTCCCAATGGTACTTTTGAGAAGCTTTTTTAGGGCTAACTATGTAATCGACAGTACTGCCGTCACTAATCGAGGTGACCACCGTCGAAAGAAATGCCGCCTGAGCAGGGCTCGACCACTGTACCACCGATGGCCACATATAACAGCCATAACAAAACAATATACACGCTGACAAACGGCAAATGTAAAATTATGCAGCAACCATGTATATGTTCGGTTCATCCAAAGCCTTTGCTTCATGAATTGAAAATCTACTGTTTTCCTGTTGCCTTTCAAATTTTGGTTTCAAGTAGTTCAACTTAGGCTGAGTATAATTTTTCTTTGTCCCTCATTTAATAATTTCAGAAGTAAACAGTGCAACAAACACAGCTATATTTGTATCACAAACATAGCAATATTTGTATGACGACAACATATGTTAGAACATATTAGTCATTGTATCTCCAACATGTAATATTGAGTAGCAAACACAATGTGTTTGTGGACACAAGATACTCTATTTGCGACAAGCTACAAGCGCGTTATAGTTGCATCCAAACAACAACAAAAGACAGAGTTTTCGGCGAATTGTAAAAAGTGTGGAATATTATAATTGGATGGACAGATTTTAGATGTTGTTTCGGTTTTTAAGACGTAAACGGGTTGATTTAGAAAATTTAGCTTTAGTGAAATATATGCTGTACTTTCAAAATCGCTTTAATTTGTTTAATGTGTGAACGTACAACTTGGAATTTGTAGTACTGTGTAAAAAAAACAGCTTTGATCAGGATGTCTACGCGAAATATACTCTGCCCAGTTCTCGGTGTTGGAATACCATAGTAAAAAGTCGCTAGGAATGGTAATTTCTACAGTCGGAAGTTAACCAAAATTATCTGACAAAAGTATATTTAGTCCTGATGTCAGATTTTCAATATGTCTGACTTCTTAACCCACACGCTCAAAAAAAAAACGGTCTCTGTAATATATTCTCCCAAACATATTCTGCAGGGACCATGTATATATTTGTAATACACTTCAAACATTTATATGTTTGCAAGTCCCAAACTCAGGTGTATTTAAATGCAAACATTAGCATGTTAACTGAGAAATATGTATGCTTTTATGTGGAAACATATGCGTGCTTCATCCCAAACATACATATACTGACGTGGAAGCATTCACGTGTTTCCCCCAAACCTCCATATACTTACGTAAAAACATATGCTTATTTTCTCCCAAACATAATCACATTTAGAAACGAATTATTCTTTCTTTCTTTATTTACTATAATTAAAATAAATAACTAATACAAAACATTTAAATGTTTAAAATTAACCTTTTTACATTTGTTTGCTGAATGCATTTCTTTTTTATGAAAGGAGCATCTACTTCTCTTTTGCTTCTCCCTTCTTTGTTGTCTCTCACGTGTTTGTTTTCAGAAGGTTTCAACTATGCCTTGGTTATCACTATGCGTTGGTACACAAACAATATACTTACATACAACTCTAGTTCATGCGAGACAAGCGTGTATAAATTACTTGTGTTTTTTTTTGTTATATTTCACAAATAGACCGCCATTCCGATTTTTTTAGTAGAGGCTCGGGCAGAAAAAGGGACTCACGTTGTTGCGCTTTCCAGGTTCTATCCTCAAAATCGTTTCTCACTTTGGTAGCACACATGAATATATGCGAAACATATACAGAAAAACCAAAGTAATGTCACAAACCATTTAACCGTCCTCTGTCCGATGAACCATTGATACCTGAAAACATAAAATTACAACGCATCTGCAATTTGCACGCACATTCAGGAATATTTATGAATCACTCACTGAGGCAATAGTGCAAAAATACAGATACACACTTACAACATATACACACTCGTTGCCCCTCTTTTATTTTCTTGCTCTCGAGAGAGCATAAACAGTGCAACGAACACGGCTGTATTGATATCACAAAAATACATATATATTTGGGTCGCAAACACATATATTATAACACATTAATCATTGTGTCTCAAACATGTAATATTGAATAGCAAACACAATGCGTTTGGGCACAAGTATATCAAATTTGCGACAAGCTCCAAACATGTGTCATATTTGCATCCAAACAACAAAAAACTACGGATTTTTCAGCGTGTATTCAATTGATTCGTTGTATACGTGGACTGGTATGCTCTTGTCTCGTTTAACTTGTATTTTACCCGCGTTTCGAATTTCGGTAGTTTGTATGAACTCGTATGTTGTGTGTCAATGCTGTTCTTGTTCTCTCTTTTTCAATGTCTGTCTTGTGTTCTCCCAATCGCATCTGCAGTTGTCTCTTTGTCGTACTTATGTGTTCCGTCTCCTTTGCTTGGTATTTCGTATTTGACATTGTTTTGTCGCTGTCGCTCAATTGGTGTTTTCGTTTTGGATAAGATAGTGCCAAGTGTTGTGTTAGACCTTTATGCAAAATATATGTTCTCCCGGAAACCTCATTACCAGACTAATTATTAGGAGGATAAGATTAGACCAGAATGACGATCTTCAAATTCATTCGTCCAATTCTAAGATTGCAGAAAGCGAACCGGGAACTTTTATCAGTGTAAAATACATCTCTGGGTTAATGGACAACAAAACTCTTCAAGTGATAATGGCAACAGAGAACATAAGTAAGTGTAAAATCTAGAAAGCGTACAGCTTACTAGTTGTGAGAAGCTCCCAATCCATTAATGGGATGTAATGGGAAAAGTATATTATAAAGTAACGAGTATAGTATCCAACCTACCCTACCTTGTGTGCGCGGCTCCTGTTCATTAGAACGTGGGTTCGATCCCTTCTCTGGCCCCCGTAATTTTTTTTTTGTCGACGGTCAAGACGCTTAGTGATTGCAACACTACTAATACTACGAGTATTTAGCCGTGAAAAAGGTTCTCAAAGTACTGCTCGAAACCGATGTAAAACCGCAGGTTCCAATCAGTAAGTGTGAACTCGAGAAAGCACACAGGTCAGTGCTTATCAGAGTTCTGCCCAATCCCTTCATGTGATATATACGAATATTTGTTCCTCTAACTCCCATTGAAGCCTCGGATTTTGTGCAGTTGATCTTAGTGCGATCCAGGATACACCGAGGTTATTCATATCCCTTTTGGTGGAGCGTCGCCATGTTATGCGTGATCCGCCAGACCGCCGACCTGTCTGATGAAAGCGATTCCATTGAAGCGCTTGCAAAGCAATGTCGTCATCATTTCGGCGTAGGGTATGCACAATCTGCAACCACTTACGCTTACAAATTTCTGTTGCCAGCGGTATTTGACCCGATTGCGACTACTATTCTGCAACAGAGATGATCCGTGGTCAGAATATGCGAAGTATTCTTCTAAGGCAGCGGTTGACAAAAGTTGCAAGGCGATTGGTGATGCTACTGGTAATTTTCCAGGTTGTAGATCCTGATTGTACTCATGCTTCGAAAATTCGCAGCTTGGAATGAATACTGATTTTGTTTCTTTGTCATTTTGAAGCCAGGAAATCTTGCCTTGTTTATTCTGCCGTCTATATCCAAATCAGAACCTCCATCAGCATCAATCTCACATCATATTACCAAAAGTTAGGACCATAATTGTAAGCTTCGACACACATCCTGAATGGCGATGTTCTTTCGACTTTCGAGAGTCTTTGCCTTGCCGGAGTTTATTTTAAGTCCGTATATTGCAGTTGTTCCTGAAGACGTAATGTTGTCTGTTTTAGATCACACAGCCTGTGAGAAAGCCAGCATATATCGTCCGCGCATGCCAGACATTTTAGGTATATGTTGCTAAATTGTCACTGTATTCCTTGGCTTGTGTTCTCTGTGGCTGCAAGAAAATCTGCCATAACCACTAGGACTAAGAGAGGTGATAATCCGCATCCCTAACGTACTCCACTTTGGACATGGAATGGGTGTGGGGGCTTTCACTTATGCACGCTGAAAAATTTGTGGTTTTTTGTTGTTTGGATGCACATATATCATGCGTTTGGAGCTTGTCGCAAATACAATATACTTGTGCCCAAACGCATTGTATTTTTTATTCAATATTACATGTTTGAGACACAATGATTAATTTTTATAGGAGCTATAATTTCTGCTAAACATGGTACTGAAGTTCCAATCCTGTAGTTTGTGGTATTAATTGAACTTGTGGGTATGGGTGGTTGACCTACAGGGTCTATTATGTTACTAAGGTCTACTGTACAATGCTCTTCCCACATTCCCACCAGATCTCCAGCGAGATCACGTAGAGGATGTTCCGAATGTAATGGAAAAACTATATTATAAAGTAACGAGTGTAGTATCCTACCTACCCTACCTGAGACTAAAGTAGAGTTTTCTTAAAGTTTGGTGTGCGTTAAAATCGAATCTGTTTTCAGAGTCTCTTTATCACATGGGGTTTTTGAGATATGTTAACATAAAGTTAACAAAATCCCCGTTTTTGGAGTTCGCGAAATGGAGCGAAAAATGGTATTTTTTTGCATAAATTGCGAAAACTATAGTTTCTCAAGGAGGGAGTCAGATATTGGCAAAGTTAAACCTCCATTTTGACGACAGCAAATAGTACTGTAGGATGGCATAACAATAAATAAATCTGAATAAATCTTAATACACGGTGTTACAAAGTCCCAAATATACCGAAATCCCGGAGTTTGGCTAAATTTAGGTCAAAATATCTTGGAGTCCAAATGTAATGGAGAAATTCCGAAATAAGATTGTAGAGTAGAGCACCTCAAGAGTGTGCTCTGGTCTCCGGGTTAAAAATTTTTTTAGTTTGATTTATAGTGTCAGAAACGCACACTCATTAGTTTGGTTAATTGTCCCATATCACTTTACTATAATCCTTATACAACAACTATCTTCGACATTTATTGAACATTTTATTTCGAGTGTTGGTCTTAACACAATCACCTTTTGACATTTGCCGCTTCACCTTACAAACATGATGCTATACACACACACACTTCCCACTACCCAAAATGTATGTGAAGGTAAATGTATTCGATGGTATGTTTGTTTCACATAACCTCTAACGATACTTTGTTTCTCTTTATCATATCTTTATCACTATTACTTGCAACTACCACTAGTAGTAATATTAGTTCGACTTTTACATACAATAACAGTCAGAACGACATAGTATTACGATTCATACAATGAGTATTCGTAGTAGTTATAATACATGTTACCGCTATGCATATACATATTCATACATATGTATGTACAATGAGTATTACTATTGTTACTATAAGCCAGACCGTGTTGCGACAGTTGCTATCGTCATCATTTGCACCGAGGTGTTGCACTGTTTCTTGGTGGTACGAGTACTTATATGTCACATGGTTGTTCTATTATTTCACTTTGTTATTTTGCGATTTCCCAAACAATTTTCTACTAAGTTATTTTGTATTAAAAGGTCGGTTCGTATGGGTGACTCCACAGTTAAATGAGAAAAAAAAGTAATAACATATAAAAAGGAGGACCTCGAGCATAACTTACTATATTTCTGTAAAACGTAATAACACAAACCTGATAAAATTTCTTTGATAAAATTTTTTCATTGAAATTCAATTATCGACATTTGAAAAAAAATATCGATGGACGTTGAAAATAAAAACTTTTAAAGTATTATTCTGATAATTTTGGAACGTACTAGGCATTTATAGTGGAGCTTTCAGAATATTGCATTCTGAGTTACCGTGTGTCAACACAGTTAGTTGAACAGGGTGTCAAAGTGGACCACTTTGGTGCTGCTGACATTTTCAAATATTGGCACTTCTACATTTATAGGTCGATTACAAAGATTTTTTACTTATGAGAATCTACTCTACAAGACAAACCAAAAATACGGTAAGTGTTATGGAATATCTTTTACCGTTACCAAGATATTCTCAATCAAATTTGAAAATTGTAAATTATTCATTGACTTTTTTCAGCTTTTTGTTAATAACTCGGATATTTGAGGGAAACGAATATTTCTGAAAACTGCACTAAATTGGGTATACCTCAATAAAGAATACACTGTAAGAATTTGCAAGTTATCTCAAAATGGTTGGAAATGCCGACTTCTCAAATTTGTAATTTTTTTTAACCTGTAAAAACTCAAAAATTTCCCGAAAAGGTAGTATGATTCATTCAATATTTTCTTTAATTTTTCCAAGAAGCCTATACAAATTTTTGAACTTTTCGGAAAGACAATGCTTTGGCAAATATATTTGATGTAAAATTATAATCAAATCTTCTATGAAAACCTGACTTTGTTTATATATTAAACTCTCCTGAGCTCATTTATGCGTAAGATCTATTTCTATTTTGGCGTGTATTTAAGAACATTTTACCCTACAATGAAAATAAAAGAAATACATATATAGAAAAAATCATTACTCTTACAGATTACAAAATACATCAAGATTTAAATTAGGCTCTTCAAACTGAGGTATCATTTCCCAAAAGTCTAATTACAGCTCGTTTAACCTTTATATGCTCCTTGTGTCAAAAACGACACAAGAGGGATTTATTTTTAGTTTATTTTTTTAACTATCTATGGAAATCCTTCAAGATTCTTTGACTTTGTTTTTCCCGTTATTTTCCACATTAAAAGTGTTTCACATTATAAAAAAAAGTGTTTTAGGAGATTTTATTCAAAAAGTTACGTTGGTTACCCTCATGTGTCGCTTTTGACACATATGGCAATACCACACATGTTTGGTCGTTTTGGCGGTAAAGCTGACATTTACAGCGCATCTTTCTGTAAAATAAGAAGAAGAACCGTAGAACAGGTGCTTGTAAAACAATCTAATAAATAAAAATGTCTACTTCGCGATATATTTCAAATGAAGAATTGCTAAATGCAAGTGATGGGAGCGTTAATTTTTCTTGTAGCAGTGATGAAAAATACGAACCCGAGAATGAAATTCCTGATCCTGAAGATGATTTATATTCCCTAGATAGTGATAGTGATTCAAGTCAAATAAACGAACATGAGTATGCCAGTGAAAATATTGATCCAATGTTTGTTTCAAAAGATGGCATTGTATGGCAGCCAGAACCAATTCAATCTCACAGTGCAAGATTTCGTAATGAGAATATTATTTCCCTTCCCCCTGGGACTACAAGATATGCAAAAGTTCGTGTTGGTGACATAAAAGACGCGTTTTTACTGTTTTTTCCTCCGCATATCGAAAGTTTAATTTTGAGTCATTCTAATGCATTTGCTCGTGCTAAGTATGGAGAAGACTGTACAAAAATCGACTCAAATCTATTCCAGGCATACATTGGTCTTTTGATATTGGCAGGCGTTTACAGGCAAGTTATATGTGCTATTTGTTACAAATAAATTTATTGTTTTGTCTTGTATTTTAGATCAAAAAATTAAACAACAATTGATTTGTTTGATGGTGAATATGGTCGTCCAGTGTTCAGAGCAATAATGTCAAAAAAAACTTTTGAATATGTGAACCAAGTCATTCGATTTGATGATGCCATTGGTAGAAGACAGCAACGGTCGTCAGACAAGTTTGCACCGATACGCGAAGTATTCGAAAAGTGGGCTGATTTATTGGGAAACTATTATAACCCACACGAGTGTGTAACAGTTGATGAGCAGTTACTTGGTTTTCGGGGAAGATGTAAATTTCGTCAATATATGCCGTCAAAACCGGTAAAATATGGCATAAAATTTTGGTTGTGCGTTTGTTCTGACACTTGTTATGTCTGGAAAATACAGCCTTACTTGGGAAAGCCAAGTGATGCCAGTGAAATATATATTATATATATATTACTTTCATTAATTTGTTAACTTAATAAAGTTTTAATAAGATATGCTTTGCCAACATCAATTTTGAAAATTTTAACAAAAATGTACTGAATTCCCATATGTATCAAAATTGACACACGAGGGGAGTCAACGTAAGTTTTTTTGGGGAGTAGATGAAGGTTAAATGAAAATCTATTGAGCGTGATATCGACAGTGTTAGCCACCGAGTTAAATATATGTAAACATCTAGTTAAAGGTTCATTCATTCCATAGTTACTTCGATGAAATGGAATAGCGAACAAATGGGATTCTCTTAAATACCGTGTCGGTACGTGAAGGGGTAGGATGGATAGCACTTCGGGCGAATCGATTTTCGGATCCAGAATATCTTTTATAAAAATTATGCCTTGAAGTTTTCTGGGACTATATAGTTCTTGAATTCCAAGAATTTTGCATCCACTTTCGTATGGCGGCATGACTTCGAAAGAGAAGTTTTGACGTAGAATACGTCTTACCTTACGGTATGAGGAGTCATGTCAGGTTTTTATTGTTGTAATCTTTATTTCATTGAATTTGAGGAAACGGCTAGATGAATTTTTTTAAAATTTTTTTCTAGGTAAATGAAGATGTTTGATATACATTTCATATTGGTTGATATATTTCTAGTATTTTAATTTCTCAAATGAAAATTGTTTAAACACATACACTCAAACATATGTGTGGTGTTTGGTTGAGTGTTTTTGGTTGCTCAACATTGCTTAGGAACATGTATCTAGTAAAAAGTGAAACGAACAGCAAGCTAATGTTGCTTGGCAACATGTATCTAGTAAAAAGTGAAACAAACAGTAACCTAACGTAATAAAGCTTTTTTGCGAAAGCTTCAATAAAGCTGTTGTAACATTAATTTTGAATTGTAAAGCGTAAAGCTTTCACACAACGCTCGAATGCTAATGCGAAGACTCGATAAGGTCAACCTTTTTTAATATTAGGGCGGCCCTCTCAACATTCGCAGAACTTATTTCAATAAAAATATTAATTAAAATACATAAATTAAATTAAGTTTAAAAAAATTGAACATAATATTTTTTTTTAAACGGACTTGAATCAAATGCCGTTGGTAAATATAAAAATTACAGCAGACAGTTGTCCGAGGCCTTCGGCCACGGACAACTGTCTGCTGTAATTTTTTCTAAGAGCGAACCTTGTGAAGCGCTTTTGAATTTTCTCAATGCGATTGATTCCTACTTCACAGAATGGACTACAGATAAAGCTTACGTACTCTAAGTGAGATCTCACTAAAGACCCAAATAGAACAGTAATAGCCTTAAGATTCGAAAAAACTTTTGCGTTCCTTTTTAAAAATCCAAATTGAGAATATGTAATATCCTTAGGGAATATGTAATTAATATGATAATATGCACTATGAAAATATATGCTCACACGAGAAAACGACTGACCGTTTTCGCGTGCGTAGCTGTTTATTATTGGCAAGAATTTGCGAGTATAAGTCATAATATTATATTTTGAATAATCTAAATCCAGATGATTTTTTACTTTTTCGGGAAAATATTATGTTTTTTGCAGGTTAAAAAAAATTCAAAATTTGAGAAGTCTGCCTTTGCAAACGGCTTGAAATTACTTGAGTATTTCTACACTGTGTTCTTTAGTGAAGAGTTGCAATTTAGTGGTGTTCACAGAAATATTCGATTCCCTCAAAAAGGTCGAGTTATTAAAAAACTGGGAAAAGTAAATTTAAGATTTGAAACCTTGATTGACAATATCTGAATAACGGTAAAAGATGTTCCGCAACGCTTTCCAAATTTTTTGTTTTTCTTGCATAGTAGATTCTCAGAAGTAAAAAACTCTTTTCAATCGGTCTATAAGTGTTGAAGTACCAAGTTTCAACAGCACCAAAGTGTTAAAATGTGACACCCTGTAGCACCAACTGTGTTCACACAGGGTACATTTGAATGCAATCTTTTGAAAATCTGACTCCTCCTCTACAAATGTCTGCGACAATCCAAAATGATCAGAACAAGATTTTAACAGTTATGGTATTACTACCGGCGCTTTTCCAATCGGCTCTACTGTGCCCCGATATTTCCTAGCAGATGGGCAATTTCAAATTTTTAAAGTGACAGGTTATTAGCTAAAGGTTATAAATTTACGAAATAGGTCACTTTACATTCCAAGAGAATTATGATTATTAGTTCCAAACACGAGCATTTGATCCGAAAAATAATTTTCTCATCATCATAATTTTTACTCCAGGGGTTGGGTAACGAACAAAATTGCCGCATATTGGGATCGGAAAATGCACATGTCACACAGTGGTTCAGAATCGATGACTATAGGTCAATATTCAATATTTTTTGATTGAGTAAACATTTTTAAGATCTGTAAAAGAGCGATAGTAGGCAAAGACTAAATGATTATTCGGAGATCTTAAAATTAAAAATTGGATAATCGGATATATGTATTGTGGAAAATATTCCAAAATTTCTTATTTGTCATTTTTAAAGAAAATACAAAATCAGTTTTGCTTTCTATGTTTGTTAAACATTTGTTCATAATAATTACTTACTTACTTATCCGGTCTCGAACAACCCCAGTGGGTGGTCAGGGATATTACAAAACGAAGATAGCATATTTCGCCAAACAGTTCGAACTTTTGCCATATCTCTCCAGTTGGTAGCTCCAAGGGTACGCAGGGATTCGTCAACCTGATACCTCCTGCGGAGTCGTGGACTTCCTGTTTTTCGTGTTTCTTCGAGTTAGGTTTCGAAAACCCTTCATGCTGGTTCGTCTTCATCCATTCTACTGATATGGCCTAGCCAGCGCAATCGTAATATTTTGATCCGCTTAACTGTGCCAGTGTTGTGGTATAGCTCATTAAGCTCATGGTTCATGCGTCGCCGATACTCGCCGTTGTGCACTGTAGGGCCATACATTTGTCGGAGTATTTTTCTCTCTACGACTCCTGGAGATGTTTAGTCTTTTTGCGATAAGACACAGGATTCTGCGCCATAAAACAAGAGAGGTTGTATGAAAGTCAGGTATAGCTAGCGCTATCTCTAAAGTTGTTGCGTAGCCCAAAATAACAGATATTCACTACCACAAGTCTCCGCTCCATCTCAAGGATGACGTTGTTGTTCTTGATTACGGCAAACCCGGGGTATATAAATTCGTCAACAATCTTCAGATTATAACGGTTATCAACGTTCATGCTTTGGGCTAATCGCGTGGAGGCCCTGGTCGTTGAAGCCATGTATTTTGCCATGTTCTTATTTGCCAGACCCACTTCTGATGACTCCATCTCAATTCTCTCAGCATAAGCATGACTGTGACTTTTGGTGCTGATAGTTTAATTCATGTTTATTGCAGCTTTTCTCATATTGACCTTCAATAAGATGTTAAAGTGATCCCATGATAGGGCCTCGCCATGCCTGAGGCCTCGCTTAGTTTCGGAATGTTCGGTAAGATTCTTACCAACTTTCACTACGGATGTGGTGTTCGTCAAGGTCATCCTGCCAAACCGTATGAGTTTTGCAGGAATACCAAGCTCAGACATTGCCTTTTCAGAGTTCACCGGACCGGGATAGCGAAGACCGCCTTATAGTCCTCAAAGGCAGCGTTCATGTGTGACTATAGATGGTTGTAATTCAGATTTCTACATTGCTACTTCAGGCGTACCTCGGGGTAGTATTCCGGGTCAGTTATTCATTATTCTAAAGTATTTATGAATGATATAGACTCGTGCTTCAAATTTGGTAAATTCCTTTTATACACTGATGATTTAAACCTTGTTCCGACACAATGAATATGCAGGAGTGTCCTTTTACTGGAAGATATTGATCGCTTGTGTGTGTACGTGATGCGAATTGCCTCTTAATATAGCTACGTGTTTGTATCTCCCGTTTGGTTGACGGTTTATGGTGATCAGGAGAGACTACCATATTCAAAATCTTATATTGTATAAGGTTGATAGCTAAGTCAGCTAGTTAGATAGCTAGTTTTTGATGCTAAATTGTGTTACAATGAACACATTGTATTCATAATGTCTAAAGCTTATTCTGTGGTTGCGGATCCCTATACTCTGAAGTTGTTATATACAATTTTTGTGAGATCAAAAATTTATTATACCTCAACTGTTTGGAGTCCTTGTTACACGGTTAATATAGACCGCGTGGGGAGATTACAGAAAAATTGTATAAAGTTTGCTCTATTTTCCTTGGACTTTTCGATTCCTTTGCCTTCATACGTATCCAGGTGTAAATTTATACATTTGGATACTTTACTAAATTGCCGATCCAAAAATTCTTTAATATTTTTATATATACTTGTTTCTGGGAGTATTGATTGTCTTGAAATTGTCAGCCGTTTTGGCTTCAACGTTCATGTTAGAAACCTTCGGTCCAATGAATATTTTAATGTTCCTATGCATCGAAGTAATTATGCTCCTTATGAAAAGAACATAATTTAGTCAATAACAAATATGATATAGATTTATCATTTTCTCTAAGAAAATTTATACATATATATTTTAGATATATATTAGATTAGTTTAAACTAGTCGGTAAGGATTGTGTATCCATAGACTGAAATAAATAAATAAAGGGGTGATAGGTGTCGGATTGTTTTTCGTAGGTCTTCTCCAGGATTTGGCGTAGCGTGCAAATCTGCTCAGCGATAATTAGTTTTAGTTCTTCTCACATTATACTTCATAGAACCTTATACGCTATGGACAAAACGCTTATTTCACGGTAGTTGGCACAGAGACTAGGGTCTCCTTATTAAATATGAGGTGGTGCATGCAACTTATCACTTCACCGCTGCCAGCCTTTTAAAGCTCTGCCGATTTTGATTTTATGCCTGGCAATATCTGTTCTGATCTCATCTTGGTTTCAGCGTCGTCATCGAAATTGTGATCGATTGTCTCACCAGGATATCTCAGGCACCAGTAGCGAGGAGAAGTGATTTCTCCATATTCCCAAAATGCTCTGCACATGTGTAATGAAATTTCCATCCTTGTCTTTACCCCTACTGTACCGTACCATACCCTACTGTACCATACCTGAACCATATTTATTGTATACTACCATAAAGTAATTTGTGAAGGAGATCGGGATTTTGCTGGCTTTCCCAGCTCGCCGATCTTTTGTGCTTCTTACCTAATTACTTAGAGGGCTTCAAACAACTCATAGATGTTAGGACTTTAAAAAGTAATACAAAAATTACAAGTTTCTCCAACTTGCTAAATCTTAAGATTTTCTCTTCCAGTTGGTAACAGCAAGCGGTAGCAGGCATTTGTCCATATTGTCTATCCAGCGATGTTCTATTTTTCGTTATCCTTCGAGTACATTATCAAGTGCATTTCGCGGTCATTTAATCTGCTCCGTTATACTGACACTGTCCTAGCCAGCGACAAATCAGACATTTTGGTTGAGGATATAACAACTTTCAGGAATATTGTAGAACGACCCATATTCATTTCCTTGAATTTCCTTTGAAAGTACCCTATAAAAGATCAAGAAATACTATTCATTTGCATAGCCACGTTGGTCAAGGTTGTACCTAATATTGATATGTTGTCGAGCAATCTTTTTTTCCGGATCTCCACAACGTGTCCGAATGGTCATCACTCCATCATTGATTTTATTCATGCTGGAGACATAAAAGTGATTTATCAATGTTGGCTCATACTATGGTTCAAATTTGATAGAGTTTAAAAAAAGGACGATACACAATTTATACCTATCCGAGATGATACTGGATAAATGTTATGTTTTGAGTTTTCATGTGAAATTTTCTTGTGATGTTTTTAAAGTAGAACTATGACTTTGCGTAGGATTATTAGAAGATTAGACTTTAAAGACTTGAACTCAAATTGATGGAAGATCGTTTTGAAATGTATGAATAATTTAACAAATATTATTTAAAACTACTGCTAATGCCACCAATACTACGTGTGCAATAAAATTATTGCATCGAAATCCTCATTTCAATCTTTAAAACCTTTGACTCGATATGATGGATTCAATGTGGCGCAGCATTATTGCAAACAATGCAATTCTCAATATTTTTGTTCACAATTTATCAGCTCCTATTGGCCTTTTATAAGACCGATATCAATAAATCCTTTTAGGGAATTCTCAAGTTTAAATCTCAATATCCGAACATTTAAATTATGTCCACAAAAATATTTCAAATTTCAGCAAACGCCTGGATTTTATATGTTTATATATTATATGTTTATATATAAAAAGTATGTAGAATTGAGTCATCTATTAGCATCCTTATGACCCATTTAAATAACCCAGATTCCATCCGCACCAGTAAGCTAATCCTAAAGTTATCCTTTTCTGGGGTAAATATTTTTGATTTACTAGGGTAAATCGTATTCGACTTTGTCGTAGATTCCTTACGACACCCTTGTGAACATAGTGGTATAGAGAACATAAAGGAGTTCGCAAAATAGCTTTTTTCGTGTACTTCTTCCACCTACGACCTTATAGAAATCAAATTTCACAGAAAATTACTATCAACAAAATGCCACCAAGTGTCGCTTGTTTAAAGGAGCAAATTGTTTCAAGTGTGTTCGTCTAAATGTGTGTAGTATTTATACTATACAAAAAATGGTATACAATTTAAAATAACAACAAATAAAAAGTAGCAATATACTACATTTGTATTGTATTCGAAGGGAAAATAAACAAATAATGATGTACAAACTAAGTGACGTTGTAACAGCCCACCCGACATTCTTGCCAACAATGGCTAAACTAACCCAAGGAAGGATATGTTATGCATAAAGGGGTTTTGGAAAAAAGGATAAAAATAAATTTGTCTGCATACGTATGGAAAGCAAATGGTGCTTAATAGAGGAGAAACTATTAAAAAGTCGGACTAGATTTGGTCCGACTAGAAAACTGGGAAAATCTACGGAAACAATAACATTAGTTATAGGGGTCTGGAAATGGCATTTTGAGTTCAATTCGAATCTAAGAAATTTTAAAAGTTCGAATATAGAAATGATAAGATTATGATAAACTCAAATTAATATCGCAAATACGTAAAATATGCCATAAATTGTGATGATGTTTTGCGAGATCCTAATGAACTGAACAGAAAGTGTAGCCGCTGTGGCGCGCATAGCATTTTTCATTTCAAGACTGAAACATTATTTAACTGTCAAAAGAATGTATCGATTTATTGAGACAACGATTAAGAAATAATTTAAGATATAAATTAGAATATTAAAAAAATAGATTAGTGCGCCTCGAAACGCTACAGTTCGAATTGAAATAGTGCCAAATGTTTCTACCTTTGATTGTGTAGTTGATATCCAGCCACTAGTTTAACGTAAATAGAAAATTGTTAATCTATATTTTATATTATATTTTAATTGTGGGCTCCATAAAAAATGGTTTCCCATTACATGCCATGGAGGAATTAGTGCGAGCTTTTCACAGCCAGTGTGATGTGCGCTTTGTAGTTTAAAACTCACTACAGTTTTACACCGGTTCCGAACGGTAGTTTGAAAAGCTTTTTCATGGCTAAATACTCAACAGTGTCGCCATAACTATGCGAGGTGACGGCCGCTGAAAGATATTTAAGGTGGTAAGAGCAGGGACTGAACCCAGGATCTCATGTACAAGAGGCGCTCCCATTGCACTACGAATGGCCACATTTGGCCATATGGTCACATTATTTTGGAGACAAAATTATTTTTCCAACTATTAAAAAGTCTGGGAAGATTTTAAAATACAAATTATAAATATCGTGGCATAGGACTGACCGTGGAGGTGGAAAATTTCTGATATCCACCCACTTGGGAGCGGCCAGAAATGATTCCTTCATAGGGCAGTGCAAGCAGCTCACTACTTCGTAGAAGTATGTCCATGTCAATGGCTTTATCGGAAGCCTCCGTTAGCTAGCTAGCTGATGCATCTCACGGTAATTAGATGACGCTGTCATTGAATGTCTATAAACAAGCAGACATATTATTTTGTCCTTTGAAGGCGGATGAGCCGACAGTACTGGCCAACGGCGGATCAAAATTAAACAAACAAAAATCCAGTTTTGTCACACTGCATTCTGGTCAGCGTCTGATCCATAATGGGCGACTAAAACATAAAAATCCTGCCAGTAGGAAAAATGCAAAACCTGTGGCTGTGGTTGCCTTCCGCCACCATTATATTGTCAGTGAAAATACGAAATGTGGAAGAAAAACATAAAACCCACCTATTTTTCGAGGACCCCCACAAACACTATAAGGACCACGATTTATGGTAACAAACTTGAAATGTTAGAACACTCGACAGGTCCTCGACAGGTCATAGGTGTACAACGAAGAATAACTATAGCTTCAGTGCCATGAAAAAGCATGAATTTGGCTGCGGATTTCTAGTTGGAAAAAGCCTGCGACATCTAGTCTCAAGGTTCAAACCTTAAACATTTACCATAAGTCACCATTTACATAAAAGCGAAGTATTTTAACATATCGCTAATTTGTTTACATGCCCCGACGGAAGAAAACGACGATGACACCAAGAACATGTACTATGACCGCCTAGAGGAAACATACGACCGCTGCTCTGCGTATGACATTAAGATTGTTCTAGGTGATTTTCATGCCAACGTCGGCAAGGAAAGTGCCTTTGAACCAACCATCGGTAAATGCGGTCTTCAACGCCATCACTTCCGATATCGGGATGAGATTCTTCAATTTTGACGCGGCAAAAGGGATGGTTGTCAGTAGTTCGAGATTCCAACATAAATGCATCCATAAAGCTACTTGAGTATCCCCTGATCAGCAGAAGAAGAGCCAGATTGATCACCTGGTAATTGACGGAAGGCACTCTACTAGGTTGCAACAAGGTTAAGCAGAGCGAAAGTCGTATGAAACCAGACATCTACAAAGCAGGGCATCGGAAAGCTGCAACAACCAGAGATGGCCACGGCCTGTGCATAGAAGCTCACTAAGATACTGGCGCAGATCGCAACACCGCCTCATGTTCCTGAAGCGCAGTGGAAGTACAATTCCCACTCTAAAAACCTGTTCCAGAGACCGTACTTGGTTCTGAAATCCGCTTAAAGGCAAAACATGGTACAATGAAGAGTGTGGCATGGCAAGTGATGGAAAGAAGGCTTCACATATGGTAACGCTTCACTCAGATACAACACGAGCTGTGACAGAGCTATAGAAGGAGAAGCAGAGAGGAAACCCGTTGTTTAAGAACATAAACGTTTGTTTAGAAAGCACTGGCGCGAAATCGAATCCTAGAGAAAGAAGAATAAGGCTCGCAAATTCTAACGAAAACTACAAAGCCATACCAACGGAAGCAAAGCAGGGCCCCACTTTTGAAGAGATCTGAATGAAAATCATGTCATGATTGTGCAGACTACCTCTGGAATATGGACAGATCATTTCCTTGCTTTCCTTGTGCCACGAGACTTCAATTTAGATGTGGGTATTGGTCACATAAAGGACGATGGCGTCAAGTGCCACCCTTCTTTACAAACCGAAGAAAGAGCTGGAAGTTTCCGGCTTAAAATCAAAAAAGCCACTGGTGCTGATGGACTACCGGCTGAGATGTTGAGGTTGACGGCAATGATTTGGGAAAGTGCATGCATCAGCCAATATGCAAAATCTGGCTGGACGAATGCATGCCCGACAATTTTAGTCTTAGCATACTGTTTCCTGTTTTCAACAAATTTACAAAAATGTATGCTCAAACTATCGTGGAATAAGGGGTTAATCCATCGCCTACACACGTATTGTTTGAAAGACTAAAGGCGTTTACTGCAGACCTAATCGGAACTTATTAGTGTGGCTTTATGCATGGAAATTCAACTGTCAACCACAAAATCATTTTACAACAAATTCAGGTAACAAATCCTGTAGAAAACCCACGAAAAATAAACTGACATCTACCACATGTTATAAAGCCATTGGCAATAAAACCATATGGCTTTATTTCCATAGACGAAGTGAAATAACACAATATGCGATCATCAGTCAAGGTGGAAATAATGCCATATGGTGCCAAATCTCATAAATTATTATAGTAGTTACATATTGCCAAAAGAATGAGTTGCCATTGTAAAGTGGTGACAAGGTATGGCACAGCTGGCACCGTTTGCGCCCGGTTCACGTGGTACGCGACGTACGCGGCGGTGGCGCGCTGTATTGTGTTCTCTAGTACTGCTCTTTGGTTATCGACTTATGAAAAGAGAGAGACTAGGGCATCAAAGATCCTCTACTACATTTTATTGAGAGAGCACAGCTGACCCAATTCTTTTCTTTTTTAGTTACAACAGCAGCGGCGCAGAAAACTTCCACAGCCAGTTTAATGTAAAGCTTCCGAAGCGCAGCAAATTTTTATAAATTTGTGGATTCCTTGTGCGATTTGGATGCAGCTAAGTCAAGTGATTTTTTAAAGACCATTTCCAGATACACATCGTTATACGAAAAGAAAGCGGTTACTATGAAAAGCGAAATAAATTTATACAAAAGCGATATCAGCTACTAAGAGCGAAGAAGATAACACTTAATACTTTACTCGCACAGTCCTGTAAAATGAACAACTGTATGATTGAGGAAAATTGCATTAATATTATTGACAGCAATGACGACAAATCCGATGAAAATAGCAGTCGAGAATAAAGCACTGACGCCGGAAGGCAAAAGCAACATTATCTCTCATGTATTATTTGTTGTGAAAGGGAAAGGTAAATACTGTTTGATCCATCAATCAAAAAGTGTATAAATACTCCAATTTGTACACAGAATTATTATTTTTATAAATAAAGAAAATTAAATGTACTGGATACATGATACGCAAAAATATTCAAGGTGCAAAAATGTCATAATGGCTTTATTTCACTCTATCTGTGGAAATGAGAAATAAGGCCATATGGCTTTTATTGGCTATGGCTTTATTGCCTATGGCTTTATAACATGTCACCCCCAATACGAGGAAACTGTACCAAGCTATGTCGGAGCTTCGTATTCCAGCTAGGCTGGCATGCCTTTTTAGAACGACACTGACCAACACAAAATCCTACCGAACCGTTCAGTATAAGGCGAGGAGGCCTCAGGCAGGGCGACGCCCAAGCATTCGATCTCTTCAATATATTAATTGAGACAGTTGTGGGAAAGGCTGCAGTGAACAAGAATGAAACTATCAGCAACAAAAGTCACAAGCAGAACTCGTATGTTGATAAAGTACACACACTAAAGGGAAAAGCATCGTTACATGGATAAAAATTATCATCACCCCAACAACCTTCGTTATCGAAAGTTAGCTAACGTACAGTTTCATTTCCGCTACGAAAATGTGTTGCTGCAATAAATGTCATTCATTATTGCAACGAGTTAGTTTCGTTACTGCAATGAATTTGCAATTCATTGTTGCAATGAATAAGTATCGTTCTTGCAATGAAATTATTTCATTGCTGCAATGAATTGGTTTCATTACAAGCAACTTAATTGCTGTAATGAATTTGTTTCATTGTGGCTATGAATTTGTTTCATTGATGAAATTTGTTAAAATTTCGATTGGATTTATTTCATTGTAACATTTCAATAAGAGCGCTACAAACGTTTTTTTAAATAAAGCAAAACTGGTTTTAGATACCAACGAAATTCTTTATTCCTGTGAAAGTACGTTCGATGCCTTTATGTACGGAACTACATTTGTTTTGCTTGGCCACCACGGGCACGCTTGCAGAAGTCCAGACGCTGAACCCAATTTTCGACGGTTTTCAAGCATAAATCGGCCGATACTTCTGCCATTTCCCGTTCGATATTCGTACGAAGTTCATCAATCGTCGCTGGCTTGTTGGCAAAGACCATAGACTTGACGTAGCCCCACAAGAAATAAACTAACGGCGTCAAATCGCACGACCGAGGCGGCCAATCGACTGGGCCATTTCGTGAGATAACACGTTCACCAAACTTGGTTTCCAATAAATTGATTGTGGCATTCGCTGTGTGGCTTGTGGCGCCGTCCTCTTGGAACCACATGTCCTCCAAGTCCATATTATCCAATTGTGGCAAAAATATTCGGTTATCATTGAACGGTAGCGATTCTCATTCACAGTAATGTGCCGGTCTTGATCATCACGGAAGTAGTACGGCCCAATGACGCCGCCGGCCAATAAACCGCACCAAACCGTAATTTTTTCGGGATGCATGTGGATTGCTGTCTGACCAATAACGCATATTTTGCTTATTGACGAAGCCATTCAGCCAGAAATGAGCCTCATCGCTGATTGTTGAGGCCTCTTAAAGTTGAGGCCACTGACTCCAAATTTCGGTAGTAAATTTTAATAATTTCGACTCGTTGTTGGCTCGTATATCTTTCCATGATGAAATGTTAAACCTTACTGAAGAGAAGTGTCAAAAGATCGGGAAAAAATATGGCGTCGTTGGCTGTCCCTATCGATTTACTTTTGTAGCGTCTCTGTTGAAAAACCCTTTACTTAAAATTGTGACTTTTTATAATCGTCGTCTTGCTTGGAATATTTTGTTCATTTCACTTCTTCGGTTTCATTGACTTCGAACCCAAAAACCAATCCAACGAAACAGGCCCGACCGAGTTATGGTTAAAACGCCAAAACACGAACAGTTTGTTTCGATTTGTATAGTCCCAATGTGGCATATGAATCCGTTACGAATTCGAGGCAGATCCGCTTCAGCGGACATTTTGTCCGAAAGAGACATCCGTTACGAACTCATAACGAATTCGTTTTCGTATAAAATTCGTCTTGAAACTTCGAACTCGTAACGAACTTCATATTGGAATGCATTTCGGATTCGCTTTTTTTCGTTTTTATCAATTTTTGCGGATTCGTTACGAATTTGTATTCCCCTCGAAAAGGGTAATCGTTTTTTGTACTTTTTCGGATCATATTACAATCCCTTTCGGATTTGTTTTTTTGGAAATAAATGAAATTGAAACATTTGACGGATTCGCCAAATCACAATATCACTGATTCGCTTTTTTATGTTTTTACCGACTCGCAACGGGTTCGAGACGGATTCGCCAAATCACAATTACACTGATTCATTTTTTTAATTGTTTACCGACTAGCAACGGTTTCGAGGCGAATCCGCCAAATCGCAGTTCCACTGATTCGCTTTTTTTAAGTTTTTACGGACTCACAAAAGGTTCGAAACGAATTCAAGAACTCACAGTTCCCTTTTTATGATTTTACGGACTCGCTACGTGTTCGAATCGGCTCCGCATCCGTTTTTGTGCACATCTGGGTCACGCTCATACACACACACACAAATGTTCAGTTACATATTTCGGTGTAGTTTTTCTGCTATCGATGCATCACTTTACTTGCTGTCGTGCTGCTCCTTGCACTCTGTTTGTTTATCTATTTCATTTATAGATACACAATTTACACAAACACATAAATTCACACAATTTAATTTTTGGAATAACTTTATTAAGTTGAACAATTAGTCTGTTTTAAAAAATTTATTTAAATTATCCCGGCGGAGAAATATGCCTCCAACTTTCGGTTGTTGCAACTGAACTGATTTAAGATATGTACGTGACCCAGCACTCACGCTCATCATTTACTCTTGCTGGTCTTTTTTTACGCTCACTCATTTTTTTTTTGATACATCCAAGCAAAGCTTGTCCAACTGCGATCTCACAGATTGTCAGACTGCGATCACATAGATTGTCCGACAACGATCACAGATTGTTTTGTGTTAAACTCCTCCACAACGGCTAGACCGATTTGTATGAATATATCGGGTAGGTCTCAGAAGCGGCCAACATCCATTTTTCATACTCCTAAATGATAAGGGTGACCCACCCCAATATAGAACACAGATTTGTCCGACTGCGAAACACAGATTGTCAAAACAAAAACACACACTAATGTAGTGGCAGCGAATAGTTGGCTTGAGTGGGTGCGGAGCACTTGCAGAGCAAAGAGAATAATGACGTGAAAATGAGATAGCAAGAGAGCAACGAAAATTGTGTGGACTTGTGTAGCGTATGTCCGAACATAACAATGTATGTATTGTGGGAATAAAACAAAAAGCATTAAACAAGAAAATAATGGCACATGTGCTTGCACTGGCCTTTAAATAATTTAAGTATTAATATTATTTAAATGTAACGTCATCATATGATTGTTCGCTGTTTTTATACCCTCCACTGTAAGTGATAGAGGGTATATATCAGTTTGTCATTCTGATTGTAACATATAGAAATAAGGCTTAGCGACCCCATAAAGTAAATATATTCTTGATCCTTATAACAACCGGAGTCGATATAGCCATGTCCGTCTGTCCATCTGTTGAAAACATTCTCACGACTTCAATCGGCGATAACGCGGTTCAGTTTTTGGCCAGAATGTTCCACGTATTCCTGAGCAGTTTGGTATTGAAAATCAGCGAAATTTGTTCATTGGAAAAATTTTATGATTGGAGACGTAAAAAAACTCGTAAAATTTTCACATTAATTTTTGTAGTTTTATACTAAACTACTCCTTTTGCCGTGTGGTGAATTTCCATGTTGAAAATCTTTGTTGTTCTTTATAATAGGTAAGTACTTTAGAATGTTTAGATGTACTTTAATGTGTTCGTACATTTATATGAATTTTGTCATACTTTATAAGGTCGCTGTGGCCTGATGGGTAAAGGGTTGCGCGTTGGAGTCTGAGGGTTGTTGGTTCAACTCTCGTCCCAGCTTGTTTTTTTTTTTAACAGTTTTTCAAAAAATGCTTTTTTATTTTTAAAATATGCTTTTTTATTTTACTTGTGAACAAGTAACTTATTTCTATTTTTTTTAAAAAAGTAAATTTTCTTAAAAGAAATTACATTTCTTACGTACATTTCAAAGTACATTAAGTACATTAAGTAAATTTCAAAGTACATTTCTTAGGTACATTTCATTAAGTACATTTCTTAAGTAAATTTCTTAAGTACATTTCTTTCTTAAGTACATTTCTTAAGTACATTTCTTCGTAAGTACATTTCTTAAGTACATTTCTTCTTAAGTACATTTCTTCTTAAGTACTTAAGAAATGTACATTTCTTAAGTACATTTCTTAAGTACATTTCAAAGTACATTTCAAAGTACATTAAGTACATTTCAAAGTACAGTTTCTTAAGTACATTTTCAATGTGAGCATTTGAGCATTGTGCGCAATGCATTTGTGAGCGTGTGTGAGCATTCTGCATTTGTGAACAAGTAATTGCATTTGTGAACAAGTAACTTATTTATATTTCTTTTTTAAAAGTACATTTTCTTAAAAAATGTCCTTTTTAAAATTTAATATTTTGCTGGTTAACACTAAGGTGGAGGGTATCAAAGATTCGGCACAGTCGAATTTAACACTTTTATTTATTTTCCAATGTAACATTTACTAATGTGTTCATAGAAATCGAACAGGTACCGTGTAACAAAAAGGTGTTAACACATCGCCCGTGAGTTCGAACACTCATTGGATTTTTTTGACTGCTTTTCTCTCTTTATCTTCATAAAACTTAGTTTCGTTTTAATAACGGAATTGTTTCGTCACCTATAAATGTTGGGAAAACGCCAAAATAAAAAAAATAATCAATATAAAGTAAGAGATACACCAAAGATCAATAGTTTGCATCTCATGCACTTCCTTTTTCTTAATTTTTAACCCATTTTGCTACACAATTCAAATTAAATTAAATTGTTGCAGGAACGAAAGTAAGTTCTTGCAGCAACGAAATAAAAAATTGTCAAAGAAATCATGTATGTAATTTTCGTTGCAGCGACTACCAAATTGTCTGATATACGAAACTTTTCATTGTAGCAACGTGAAAACATTAACGAAAATGTTTCATCCATACGACGAAGCATTATTCTTTCGGTGCATCATTGGGCAAAATTTGCGAGAAATTACTGTAGTATTTTAGTGACATCTCTAGGAGAATTCGAGGGAAAAATACTCTGAAAAATGTGTGACCCTATGGTGCACAACGTCGAGTATTGACAACGCATGGACCATGAGCTGTATGAGCTACATACCGACATTGACATAGTTAAGCGGATCAAAATATCCCGATTGCGCTGGCTGGGTCGTGTCAGTAGACTGGAAGAAGACGAACCAGCACAAAGGGTTTTCTAAACCGAACTCGAAAGAGAACGAAAAATAGGAGGACAAAGACTCGGCTGGAGGGATCAGCTTGAAGAATTCCTGCATAAATATGGTATTGTCAACTGGACAAAAGTTCCAAATGGTTGGAGAAATATTTTATCTTCGTTTTGTACGGTCCTGGGGTTGTTCGAGATCGGATACAATTAAGGAAATAAACATATTTTGCTACACCCCAACTCCCGATATCTTGATAACTACCGAGATATCACAAAAAAAAAATTTCATTCTTATTATAGGATCGAATTGTACTCTCTCCAAAAACGCCGCCAACATATAAGCATCAACCCGATTTTAGCCGCACCCGTCGATAATATCAAGTCGACTCTGTTTTCTGTCGCTGTATAGTCATTTCGAAATTTCCGAAACTTCAAGTGTGTCACCATTGAATCCTGACTTCGTCTTAAACATATCTTGTATCGAAACCTAAACATTACGTTTTACAATGGCTAAAGTTTTACACGTTTCTCTATTTCGAAATACGTAAAGCAACTTGCATTAAAAAACACTCAAATCATAAAATTGCATCAAATCAATATGAAAACTACTTCAGTTAAAGCAAATTACCTAAAAATACCACATGCATAACCGTAGAAAGATTAAAGAGAAATCTTTTGCAAATACCATCTCTATAAATAAACCATAGAAAATTTCAAATCTTAAAATCCTCATTTCATTTTTAGTATCACGTATTAGTTTTACTATTTTTATTTCTCATTCAGAATGTCAGAATCTATGATTTGCACGGACTAAAAAACAAATACTTTCACACAGAAACACACACACACACACACATATTAGGAATGTGATTTTTAGAAAGCAAAATGGAAAATGGTGCATAAAAACCGCCATACATGGCCAATATAAGCGCTGCTTCACCTGCCCCCGAACGTGTGCGTTTGTGTTCGTTAGTGTAAGAGTGAGATTACATTTGTAGTAGTAGTAAATGTATCTAGCATCTATAGCATGGTTGTTGAATCTATTGATGGTGATGATGATGATGATTCGCATTCACTCTGAAGGATGGCAGCAACATCGACAATAGGAAATACACGGATGAGGAACAACACACCCAAACAAACAAAAAAAAAAACAGGTGCAAATACTTTTAGTTTATGTCATACGTGATGATTTTTATGGAATAGAATGGATGATTTCTGGTATTCTTCTCTTCTATTTTAGCTCTCCGTTTCATTTTTTTTTTTTTTGACAGAAAAACGTGCTTTAATCATAAGTATCAGGAAATATCTTCAATCGCATACACACATAAACACACATCGCCATTCATCTTCACATCTGTGTGTGTACGTGTGAATTTGAATTCGAGTGTCAGTCAGTATTATTAGATATAAAGGAAAACAAAGCAGGAATAAATGCCAATGATTGGTTTGGTGAAGAGAATTGATGTTGTGTTCTAGATATTTTCTTCACTCCCTCAAATAAATAAATTGAAAAATAAATATGAATAGAATACAATATAAATGGCCTCGAATTTTGTATTTGACAGAAAGAAATTGTTGCTCATCCTTGCTTGGAATATTAAGTAAAGGTCGTATTTAGTTAATGTACAAAAAATGACTTAAATATAAATAAATCTTGATACAGTAGTAGGGTTAGGTTGAAGGCTCTAAAAAATAAATTTCAAAACTAAAAATTAATATCAAGCCATTTATTCCATAGTTCTGAGACAACATTTGGACTAAAGTATATTAGTGTTTGCAACTTTTGATAAAGTACCTCTTTCTATTTCAGGATATATTGGTGAAGGGTCCGCAAAGGGTCGATATGGTACCCTTCTTCAAATCTAAGTAATGCTGACCAAATTTCTCGATTGCGGAAACAGGTTTCAAAGGTGGAACACTGGTCTTGGTGGGTTGGTTGTTTCACGTGGTTGCTAAAGATACTGTGTGTTGGGACACAATTTTGCATACCACATCACTTCGGACAATCTAATGTACAGTGTCAATATCCCAACTATTAATCGGAGATACCTCCTTAGATCTCCTAGATCTATCTCATATATGTCAGGGAGGTTGTGTAGGAAGGGACGACCAACAGTCTTTAAGAGTCTATTCATTAGAGCCGAACAACTATAGCGGAGATGTTCCACCGACTCCTCCTATTCTGCGCCTTCACAGGCACGGCAGTAGTAATTGTATGGAATATTCAATCGTCTTGCGTGATTACCCACTGGCCACTGCCCAGTTAGCACAGCAATTATCCTTGATATGTTCCCCCGATTTAGTCTAGTGAATGTTATATTCCGGTCACGTGTTTCTGGATATTAGGCACGTTTCCGTTCTATCCCATCTGGCCTTAGCTCGTTCAAGGTAGTGCAAGAAAATACCTCTTTTGACCGACCCTATAGTTGCGACTGACACAATATGGAGTTCGGTGGAAGACTATCCTGTCCTGGCCAGTTCTTTTTCCCTTTGATTCCCAAGGATACCCTTGTGGCCTGGTATCCAAGTAAGAACCACATTGGCCAGTCAACCTAGCTCGACCAGTTTTTCCCTACATTGACTAACGATTTTAGATGCAGTGTTGTTAGGTTTAAGTGACAGGAGAGCCGCCTTTCCATCAACAATAATTCCAATCCACTCTGTTCTCCGTTGTAGTATAAGTTCTGCCCAGCCTTCCTTGATGGGCGGTACCTCCGCTTGGAAATCGCTGCACTTGTCTACGAGTTTGAATGATAAATTTAGGCTTGCCTCTTCGGAGAAAATACTCGAGCCGGTACCACATTATATTTTGCATCCGTCGGTAAATACTTTGGTGTCAAAACCTGTGAGTGGTTCCCCTTTATCCCACTCTATTCTTCTGGGAAATCTGTAATCGAATAGATTATCGAACGTGAATGAGGGGGTGCAGTAACCGGTGATTATACTGAGTTCTCTTGTAATTGTCTGTAGTATTCTCGCATGTCCATATGCGTTGGTCTTCCAATGTTTCCAAGAGTATTTAGTCGGGTGGCGCTCCATCTGTTATGTGAAGGTCAATTGGTATAATATGAAGCATTGGATTAAGTGCTTCATTTGGACACGTCCTCAATGCCCCTGTTATGCCGATGCAAGCTGATCTCTGTACTCTATACAACAGTTTCATGGTGAACGTATTCCCCGCGACAGGCCACCATACCATTGCTCCGTATGAGAGTGTAGGTCTGATTATATTAGTATACATCCATAGCACCATTTTCGGTCGGAGACCCCATCGGCTTCCGAACATTTTCCGAGAAGCGTAGTACGCAACGATTGCTTTTTGTGCGCGGTGTCCTATGTTACGCTTCCAGGATAGTTTAGGGTCTAGAATCACGTCCACGTACTTGGCGTGAGTCGATAGTGTAACCTCTATTCCACTTAGTCGAGGAAAATTAAACTTTGGAGACTTGGTCCTCGTGGTAAAAAGCTTGACCTACGTTTTTTCAGGATTCACTCCAAGGCTACTCCCAGTGGCCCAGTCTTTAAGTGATTTCAAGGCCCCATTCATGATTTCGCTCAACACGGATGGGAACAAACCAGATACCATTATTAACACGTCATCCTCATACGCCATGGATTTGATCCTCATATTGTCCAATTTTAGTAGTATTTTGTTCATCACGAGTAGCCAAAGTAGGGGAGAAATGACTCCACCCTGAGGAGTTCCGCTATTCACCGGCTTTATTGACTCGCTGTAGCCCATAGAGGCGTTGATAAGTTTTCTCTGTAGCATTGTCACTATCCATCACTTGAGGAATGTTTCCAAGCGTAGATCTTCAAGTGATTCTTCTACAGCCGCTGAGGTCACAGTATTGAATGCCCCTCTATATATATTGTTTGCGAAAACTGGTCTTATCAAACAGCATCTCCGAACATTCTCCGAAAACAATTTTTTTTGGAATTTAGTTCTTCTTAGCATTTTACTCAAAGGATTTATAACTTTTTCTATCTAATAGTAATATAACATATGAGAAGGGTCTGCTTTCTACGTCCATATAAAATCCAAAAGATTCATTACATAATGCATATACAGTCTTATTGATTATTTATTTAGAGTCTGAACATACATTCCGTGGACCAAGATATTGGATAGAAATCGTACTTTTAATATTGGTATTCTACAATAAAAAAGACGGGTCCAATACTTCCAAACCTCCTACTGGATAGTGCTCGACAAGTGCAGTAAAGATGTTCAACATATTCTTCCTCATCGTCGTCAATACAGCTTATACAGAAGCTGACCTTTCGTTTCGCCGCATACTCTCCCCAAACTGCCAAAAGCATTAACATCTTGGACCTTGCTAGAGACAGGAAGTTCATGGATGTGCTTTTGTTCAATGTCGGTCAAATTTGTCTTGTGTGTGCAAATTCATCATATACAGTATATGTCTACAAGTATTTACTTACTTTTCCGATCTCGAACAGTCCCGAAGAGCAGGGACCTTACAAAACAAAGATAATATATTTCCCCAACCACTTCGATCTTTGAAATAGCAAGTGGACGCAGGGATTCGTCAACCTGATCTCTTCAGCAGAGTGTTGATTTTCCCATTCTTCCTTCGAGTTTGGTTTCGAAAACCCTTTGTGGTGGTTCATCTTCATCCATTCTACTGTGAGGGCTTAGCCGGCGCAATCGCGTCATTTGATCCGCTTAAGTATGTCAAAGTCGGGATATAGCTCATACACCTCACAACTCATGGGTCCTCGACACTCGGTATTGTAAACAATAGGGCCATAAATTTTTCGGACCAATTTTCTCTAGAAGACGCCTAGAGTTGTTTCGTCTCCGTGTGATAAGACCCAGAATTCTGAGCCATAAAGCAAGACAGGTTATGAGGGAGTCAGCTCTCGCTTGACTTTAGTTACTCGAGAGAGGCCTTTATCTCTAAAGTGCTTGCTTAGCCCAAAATAACATATATTAGCAAGCGCAGTTCTCGGCTTGATCTCAAGGCTAACGTTGCTATTTTGATTATGACAGACCCGAGGTATATAAATTCGTCCGCTGTCTCGACATTATAACGGCCATCAACGTTTACGCTTTGATCTAATTGCGTTGAAGTCCGCCTCGTTGAAACTATTAGTTTTATCTGGTCGTCATTTACTGTCAGAACCAACTTTGGTTAACTCCTTCTCAATTCTCGAAAACACCGCAAAAACTCCTCTCATTGAGCGCCCAATTGTATTTACATCAGCATACGCGTGCAGGGTGTGACTTTTGCTGCTGATAGTTTTATTCATGTTGTCTGCCGCTTGTATCATAATCATCTCCAAGATGTTAAAGAAATCGCACGATAGGGTGTTGCTTTGCCTGAGGCCTCGCTTAACTTTGAAAGGTTCGGTGAGATCCTTACAAACTTTCACTGTGGATATGGTGTACGTCAAGGTCATCCTGCAAAGGTGAATTAGTTTTACAGGAATATACAACTCAGACATTGCTTCGTGGAGTTTCTCCCGTATGGAGCTAATCGAGGAACAGATGATAGGTGTAGACTTTCGTTGTGTGAAAAACTGGTCAGTTGGCGATTTTAATGGCCTTAAGCCACAATGTGGCCGTCGGTGGTGCAATGGTTAGTGTGCGCGGCTCTTGTACATGAGATCCTGGGTTCGAACCCGGCTCTGACCACCTTAAAAAAAAAAAAAAAAAAAAAATTCTTTCGGCGGCGGTCACCTCGCATAGTGACGGCGACACTATCGAGTATCTAGCCGTGAAAAATCTTCTCAAATTACCGTTCGGAATCGGTGTAAAACTGTAGGTCCCCATCAGTGAGTGAAAACTGGAAAGCGCACAGCTCAGTGATTGTGAGAAGTTCTCCCCAGTCCCTTCATGGGATGTAATGGGAAACCAGAAAAAAAAAGCCACAATGATGTGATCCAAACAGTTCATCTTTCGCACATTATACTTCGTGTAACCTTATCTGTTAAGGATAGAATGTTTATTTAACGGTAATTGCAACAGAGACTCGTGTAACCTTTTAAAATATGGGACATATTACACTGAGACTCTAGTCACCCGGCACGCATTCATCTAAACAAAATTTCCAGCCCTAAACAGCTCAGCCAGTAAATCATCTGTTCCTGTGACTATGTTGTTCTTAAACCGTGCAATAGTTTTGCTGACTACGTCTTTGTTAGGAAGGGCCAAACGACATCGTCGTCCAAATTCTGATCAATTGTCAACATTATTCCCATCATGCACTACATATCTGCGATGAGATTTCCTTCCTTCTCTTTAAAGACGGGTGGCCCTGAAGCATGGCTATAATTTCTGTCCCCGACTTTTCAGCGGAATTTTCAGTCTTCGTTCTTCCTTCAGTATATCTCAATTTTTTAACTCCCGCGCTTTCGCCACTGCCATTTCTTACGCCTAAAGAGACGGTTGACCTCCTTCCTTTTCTCGCTATTCCGCTCAGTCACGCCTCGCATTAAAATTGATTGCAGCATTGTCCTACGAGCAGCGGTCGTTTCATCATTTCTTATACGACACTCTTCATAGCACCATGGTTTGCTGTGAAGTGGTTTTTCAGAACCAAGTACGGTTTTTGCGGGAGTTTTTATAGAGTCGGAAATAGGTTTCCACTTCGCTTCAGGATCGTTATTGGGAGGGGCTGGGTTCCATGCTAAAAGTTACCAGAGCTTCCTTGAGTAGGCTGTGGCTACCGCTAATAACTGCAGCTTTCCGATGTATAGTTTTCTCTTCGTCTGGTTTCTTACGGCTCTCGATTTAGCCAGTGATAAGAATCGATGTTAGGTCCTCTGATCACGTGTACGTTTATTACACTGTATGAGTGCCTTTCACCAATTACCACGTGATCAATTTGGTGCTTCGTTCTTTGATCAGGGTATACCCAAGTAACCTTGGGGATGTCTTTATGGGGGAATCTTGAACCACAAACAACCATTTTTTTGCCCTGACAAAGTCAATCAATCTCATACCTTTGTCGGAACCGTCAGCATGTCGACAGAGATTCATGTCATGGCCAGGGCAGAGGTCATACTTTTATTTCAGTTTTGTCGGCGCAATTACGGAAATTTAAAAATATTTCGCTTTTATGCGGATGGTGGCTACACATTCACTTGCAGGATTGAGCCAAGAGACTAGATGTCGCAGTCTTTTGCCAACTACAAATCCGCAACCGAATTCATGTTTTTTTCTCCCTGTGCAGCCACGTCCTGTCCATCGAGTTTCCTGGATAGCGGTATTGACAGCATTAAATCTTCCGTGGACATCTGCCAATTAGATACTTGTCCCGGAACTATTTAGAGTTCTTACGTTCCTAGTGCATATCCGTAAACCGTGGTCCTTATAACGTTTGCCTTTTCTTTTTTGTTCTTGTATATTCACTATCATTAAGGAGGTTGGCGGGAGGCAAACCCAGTCCACCGGGTTTTTTCATTTTAACTACTGCCAGGATTTTTAATTGCAGCTGCCCATTATGGATCAAACGCTGACCACCATGAAAATATGTTTAACCTGGATTTGGTTCTTTTGGTTTCTATCCGCCATTCCGCCATTGGTCCATTTGTTTGGCTCATCCGCCTTCTAATGAGAAAATAATATGACCGGTAGCTTGATTGACTTCAGTAACATCAGTCACCTACTATACTTGAGGCTGAACAATGGACGGAAACACAATCAGGCTGCTCATTTGAAAACGTTGACTTCAGGCCCTAGAAAAAAAAGTATTCGACCGTAGCCTGGGAACCACAACGTGTAGGAAAAAATCATTGGCCCATGATTGAGAACTGTCGGCTCCCAATCTTAGGCTCCGACAGAATTCCGGTAAGAATTTCTGTAATTTCATTTAATCTATTTCTTCATTCCATTTACGTTAGCAGAAAATAAAATTTAATTGAATACTAAAAAAAAAACAGCATATAAATTCGATTCAGATATATAGACAAAAAATTATGAAATTATTCTCCAACCCTCCGCCCACACAGACGTGCATCATTTACCGTAAATGAAATGTCTACCTTTACATTTGGATGTACTCTTATCCATTACATGTCTTATTAAATATAGAATTTCTTTTCAAGTGTCAATACACTTTTGATAAGTTCAAATGGAACCACATCCCCTTACACACACGTATCAAATGTATAAAATATTTGAAATCGAGTTCAAAATACTCAACTCGTGTGTATTTTTTTCTAATTTATATTACAGACAAACATGGAAATGAATACACTCGTAGATTTTTGCATATATTGTTTTTTAGAAAATGGAAAAAAGTAAGACGAAGTATCGCAACGTGTGGTTCCATTGACATTTTGATATGTTTCCTTGGATATTCGACATATCATATTTTGGTATTCATTAGTGTAATGACAACGCAGATGTCGAATTTACGTCAGGTTCAATACACTTGTACACTATATTATCTGTTGATTAGAATGACATGTGTGGTTTACCAATGACGGTTAATACAACATATATAATATAATATTCTACCTTGTTTGGATGCAAATATAACGTGTGTTTGTAGCTTATCGTAAATATAGTATGCTTGTGTCCAAACACATTGTGTTCGCTATTCGATATTACATGTTTAACACGCAATATATGTGTTTGTGATACAAATACGGCTTTGTTTGTGATACAAACACAGCTGTATTTGGTGCACCAATTACTTAATTTTTTATGGCTACCCTCTGCAGAGAGCACAATAATAAAAGAGGAAAAAGAGAGATTGTTTGCAGCTTAAGTCAATGTTATTACAAGCAAGTAACTTTATTTTTGCATTATTCTTTCAATAACTTTTTTTTAATCAATGCATTTCATTTATTTCTTTTTATTATAGAGAAAATTCTATTTGATTTTATATAACTAATTGGTTTTGAAGAACGTAAATAACTTCCATGTTTATCCACGCATAGGCGACACCTGATCTGAAAATTATTCATTGCGGCCTGAAGGGTTGAGGTCGGGATCGCCTCAATGATTGTTTTAATAGACTGCTTCAATTCAGTCAAATTTCTTGTGTTCGTTTTGTACACCCCTTGATAGATACGACCTCATTAAAAAGTCAGATGTAGTCATGTCAGGTGACCTTGCAGCAAGCGGAAAGTAGATTTTCTGGATATTAAATTGTTTGATTTTTGTTGGAGGGCCGCCATAACCGGTCTGGCTATGTGTGCAGGCCCTCCATCTTGCTGAAACCATATTCTGCTGAAACGGATACGTCTGCGGCGCAGTTCTGGGTGAAGACTCCAACAGCATCTTTAAATAATGGTCCCCAATGACAGTTATTGTTATACAGTTTTCTTCAACGAAGTATGGCCCTACAATGCAACTTGTTGAAACTGCGCACCACACAGTCACTCGTTCTGGGTGCAGTTCCATCTAAGTTAGTTTTTCTGGATTTGTGTCACCCCGGTAATTTTTCTTATTTACTTCGCCGTTTAGATCAAAATGAGCCTCATCAGACATAAACAAGCAATTTACCAAGTTGGTGTCTTCTTGGGCCATTTCAATCACTTTTAGGCAAAATTCCGGGCCGGCAAAATTGAGGTGATTGCCTAATCGTCATCAGGTACCAGTATCGCGAAGAAATGATATCTTCATATTTCCGACATTCTCTGCACATCTGCGATGAGAGTTCGGTTATCGTCTTTACAGAAGAGGGTCCCTGATCCGTATCTAGTAGTTCTGTTTTTGACTTTTTGGTAGAATTTTCGGGGTCGTTGTGCCTTCAGTATGTCTTAATTTTCACACTCTCGCGCTGTCTCAACTGCTAGCTCCGTCGGTAATCCATCGGCTCCTGTGGCATTGTTGTCTTAAAGCCGGCAATAGCTGGTTTGACATCGTTTTGGTTAGGAAGGGGACAGCCGACTTCTTCGTCCAAATTGTGATCGATTGTCTCATCGCCATGGGACATTTCAGGCATCAGTAGCACGGACCAATGATCTCTCCATATTCCTAACATGTTCTGTACAACTCCGATGAGGTTTCCGACCTTATCTTTACAGAAGCGGGGCCCTGAGCTATGTCCATTAGTTCTGTTCTTGACTTTTTGGTCGAATTTTCGTGCTTCATTCCTCCTTCTTTATGTCTCAATTTTCTCACTCGTGCACTTTATTTACTGCCATGTCTTACGCCTAAAGATACGGTTTACCTTCGTTGCCTTTTACCTTCGTTGCCTTTTCCCAAAACCAAGTACGGTTGTAGCGGCGGTTTTTATAAAGTCGGAAATAGGTTTTCACTGGACATCAGGACCGTCAAAGGGAGGTGGTGGGTTTTGTGCCAAAAGCTGCGTAAGCTTCCTTGTGTGGGCTGTGGCTACCTCTGGGAATTGCAGCTTTCCGATGTCTAGCTTTCTCAGCGCCTGACTTCATACGCTTTACTGAATCTTGTGGAAATTTTTGTTGCTACCAGGTAGTGACCTGGATCCATGTTAGTTCCTCTGGTGACTCGTACGTTAATTACACTAGGTGAGTGTCTTCCATAAATTAACACGTGTTAAATTTGGTTCTTCGGTCTCTGATCAGGGATACCCAAGCAGTCAAGATGTCGCGATTGCTCTGGCTAGGCCATGCCAATAGAATATATAAAGAAGAACCGGCACGAAGGGTTTCGAAACCAAACTCGCAGGAAGACGAAGAACAGCAAAAGGGTTCAGGTTGACGAATTCCTGCTAACAATTGGTATTACCAACTGGAGAGGTAATGAACTGCTTGGCGAAATATGTATGATCTCGTCATTTTGTAAGGCCGCTGACCACACGGGGTTGTTCGTGATCGGACAAATAAGTACAGATCAAACTGATAGAAAAATATCATTGTATTATTCATTATATTCAATGTCACTGTTTCTTTTTGAAATTTAAATTGTAGCTATAAATTAAAAATACATGAGATATCAGGGGACACCCGGTTGGAACGAAGTTCATTTCGCTATATATTATATACTAGTTTGTTCCAACACGCGTAAGGCGCCCGTTGAAAAATATAATAATTTTTGTAAAATGAAAAACTTTTTTTAGGAATTTCTTGGAACGAAGTTACTTTTTTTTTTATAGAATGTATTTTTTGGGTATATTTGTAGGTCCTTTTTGTAAGAATATGTATTATATTTTCCCGAAAAGGTAATTTTTTAAAAGAGGCACTTCTTTTATTAAAAGCTAATATTTTTTTAATAAAAGTACTATTTTTAAGAAGAAGTGCTTTCTGTAAAAACCATAAAGTATGAATTGTTTTTACAAAGAAGTACTTTTTTAAGAACAGGTACTTTTTAAAGAAGTGGTACTCTTTTTAGGAAAAGGTTATGTTTTAAGAAAATTCATTTCTTTTTTACACAAAGTGTATTCAACACACGCTATAGATTTTTATTCATTTAAAATTATAACATATATCAAAAATATAGGTAAGTCTCAGCGTCGCTTGGGCATTATTGAGACAATGGGGAAAATTAAAGTTTTTACCCATGTACATATATATGTACGTATATAAAATTGTTGAATTTACTGCTCGAATTTTTACATGAGAAGAGCTTCTAAACTACTAAATAAATGTAGTTTTAATCTCTTTTTAAAAATTGAGATTCTACTATTAATTTTTATATCATTAGGGAGAGAGTTATATTCAAAGTTTGATGAAATACGTAACATCGCAATTCTGTGATCTATAAAACAATGATAATATCAAAGGCTTTCCATTTAGTTAATTATTATGTATTGATAAAGTTATATATTCTAGAAAATTCTGGCTTCTACACATTTCTACTTTGAATGGGTAATAATCTCGGAAGTAAAGGGATGTTCCACCATAGCTAGCAGATCTGCAACAATGTACCGCATTGTAACCAGGAATACTATAAATTTGCAGAAGAAATACTTCTGATGTCTATAGAAATAGTATTGAAAACAAGGTATTTATTACAGTGTTTTATTTAACTATCAAATCAGTCTGTATAGTTCAAATCTAGTAACTCATTTTTAACACAGTTGCAGTTGACCAATCGAACTAAAATTTTGCGCACTTGTCAGATTTGGATGACAATATATGAATACGAAAAAAAAAATTAAAACATTAAAAATTTATTTATTAAAAAATTAAAAATAAAAAATTAAATTAAAAAAAAAATTAAGTTACATTGTTTTATTTATAAATGCACTAAAAACTAGAAAATAATCTTTCTCTTAGCCTCAATTAGTATATTCTTCTTCGTGATGGGGTTGTACAATGGTCCGCCTACTTAGCACTTCAACAACAATGGTCTAGATACTTCCAATAAAGAGCGTAATTAAAATGAATTAAATAAAATAAATGGTTTCCCATTACATCCCATGAAGGGACCGGGGAGAACTTCTCACAATCACTGAGCTGTGGGCTTTCCAGTTTTCTCTCACTGATTGGGACCTACAGTTTTACCCCGATTCCGAACGGTATTTTGAGAAGCTTTTTCATGGCTGTATACTCGATAGTGTCGCCGTCACTATGCGAGGTGACCGCCGCCGAAAGAAATTTGAAGGTGGTCAGAGCAGAGTTCGAACCCAGGATCTCATGTACAAGAGCCGCGCACACTAACCATTGCACCACCGTTGGCCACAAAATTAAAAGGAATTAGTTAATTAATTTTCTAGGGATCTCTCAAATAAAACGATTGCATTTAAATTAAAAGTGACAAAATTGAATGTCAAATTAAGTGTCAAAATTTAATGTCGAATTAAGTGTCAAAATTAAATGTCAAATTAAGTGTCAAAATTAAATGGCAAAATTAAATGTCCAATAAAGTGCCAAAATTAGATGTCAAAGTTAAAGTCAAAATTAAATGTCAAAATTAAATGTCAAATTAAGTGTCAAAATTAAATGTCAAAATTAAATGTCAAATAAAGTGTCAAATAAAGTGTCAAAATTAAATGTCAAACTTAAATGTCAAAATTAAATGTCAAAGTTAAATGTCAAAATTAAATGTCAAATTAAGTGTCAAAATTAAATGTCACACAAATTGTCAAAATTAAATGTCAAAGTTAAATGTCAAAATTAAATGTCAAATTAACTGTCAAATTAAGTGTCACAATTAAATATCAAAGTTAAATGTAAATATTAAATGTCAAAGTTATATGTCAAAATTAAATATCAAATTAAGTGTCAAAATTAAATGTCACCATTTTTAATTTAAATGCAAGCATTTTATTTGACAGATCTCTTTATTGAAAGTATCTAGACCATTGTTGTTGAAGTGCTAAGTAGGCGGAACATTGTACAACCCCATCATGAAGAAGAATATACTTATTGCGGCTAATTTTAACAAAAAGAAAAATAACATATTAAAAAAAATACTTTTAATTTATGATGGTGATAAAAAAGATTGTCCTTTGTCATCGTCATCTCCATCAATATTTGGATTTCGAGCGACAGGCAATAAGTTCGATATGCGCCTGTGAAATTTGTTTGTTGTAGCTTCCATCAGTAACTCATCAACGTCTTCTTCACCCCTTATCAATCGTGGTTTCGAAATTTCGCTTCGCTTTGAGTAGAAACCGACTGGAAACCAACAGTTTTTAATATTTTTGCATGTTTGAAAACATTTAGCGTTTCCTTACTAAGATTATCGTTTATATATAGATTTCGTTTCTTCTTTTCTTTAAGTTTCTTCTTTAATTGCATAACATTTGCTTTCGATTTATTTGATCCAAACTTTACAACGATTGTTTGTTTTTGATTTTTATATCCATCATTTCCTCTCTTAAAAAAAAAATCCAATGAGTGTTCGAACTCACGGGTGATGTGTTAACACCTTTTTGCTACACGGTACCTGTTCGATTTCTATGAACACATTCGTAAATGTTACATTGGAAATTAAAAAACAGCGTTCAATCATATGATGACGTTACAGTTAAATAATATTAATACTTAAAATTATTTAACCCTGCTGTTAGATTAGAAAAAACTTACGAATCTTAGATTGAGGGACCATTTGGTCCATACTGCAATTTTCATCCAAAATAATAATTTTATCTTATTCTTTGTAACTATTTTGGTTCAAAAATTTCTAAAGCAAGTATTTGACATATCAAAAACATCCGCTAACATATCAAAAACATCTTCTAAATATTTGACATGAATTTACATTCGCTTGGTAATGAAAAAACTTACGAATCTTAGATTGAGGGACCATTTGGTCCATACTGGAATTTTCATCCAAAATAATAATTTTATCTTATCCTTTGTAACTATTTTGGTTCAATAATTTCTAAAGCAAGTATTTGACATATCAAAAACATCTTCTAAATATTTGACATGAATTTACATTCGCTTGGTAATGAAAAAATGTACTATTGACCAAATGGTCCTCTAATCTAAGATTTGTCATTTTGTTTTTTTCTCAGTCCTGAATAAAGTTAGAAAATTTAATTTTCGCACATAACATTGTTTTATTAAAAGACCCCATTAGCAGAAAAATTTAGTCAGTATATATCACCGTTCCAAAGTTACAAGGGAAAACAGAAAAAATTTGGACCAAATGGTCCTAATCTAACAGCAGGGTTAAAGACCCAGTGCAAGCACATGTGTCATTATTTTCTTGCTCAATACTTTTTGTTTTATTCCCACAAAAGTCAAAGAATGCAAAGCAACAGACACTTGTATCGGGTGTTTTTTTTAGAGGTTTGTTTTTCGAATAGAGATAAAACTGCATTTTGTGGTCAAATCTGGCAACTCTAATGTCATTTATGTTCAGTTTGGTTTGCCATTTCATCATGAACAGGTTGACAAAAGAACAACGCTTGCAAATCGTGCAAATTTATTTCGAAAATAATGGTTCAGTTCGCGAAGTTTACCGCAAGCTCCGTCCATTTTCATCGCAAAATTTTGTTCAGTGATGAGGCTCATTTTTGGTTGAATGGCTACGTCAACAAGCAAAATTGCCGCATTTGGAGTGAAGAGAATCCACATGAGACCCTTGAGACGCCATTACATCCACAAAAACTGACTGTTTGGTGTGCTCTATGGGCTGGTGGAGTCATTGGGGTATACTTATTCCGAAATAATGCTGGAGAGGCAGTTACCGTTAATGGAGACCGGTACAGAGCCATGATAACCGACTATTTTGTTCCCGAATTGGATGGCATGAATGTGGATGAGTTGTGGTTCCAACAAGTCGGCGCTACATGCCACACAGCGCACGTCACAATCGATTTATTGAAGGAAACATTCGATGAGCGCATAATTTCGCGGAATGGACCTGTCAATTGGCCACCAAGATCGTGTGATTTGACACCATTGGATTATTTTCTTTGGGGATATGTGAAGTCGCTCGTCTACGCCAACAAACCAGAAACGTTAGGGGAATTGGAAGCCAACATTCGTGGCGTTATTGCCGACATACGGCCCCATATGCTCGAAAAAGTGGTTGAAAATTGGACCTGTAGAATTGGCTTTATTCGAGCCAGCCGCGGCGGCCACATGCCCGAAATCATATGTAAACATTAATGGCATAAAATTATCCTTCCAATAAAGCCAAATTGATGGACATTAAAACGATTTTCTTGTGTTTTATTTTAATTCGAAGTTCTACACCCCTAAAAAAACACCCGATACATACATACATACATTGTTATATTCGTACGATATAACCGAAGATCAACATAAAATACTTTTTTAATATTACTCCAAATTAAAACACTTCAATCTCGGCTCGCCGATATCGGATCGCCTTAATTTTTGGAATAAACTCTTCGTCGAAACCCGCACTAGCGTTTGAATCCAAAAATTAATAAAATCGGCTATGAATTTCCGGAGAAAATCGCGTGGGAAAATTATATGAAAATCGCCCAATAATCACTTTCAATACCGACTGCCAAGCAACGAACAAACAAACGATGATAAGACAAAACCGAAGATCAACATAAAACACTTTTTTAATATTACTCCAAATTAATACTCCAAATTAAAACACTTAAATCTCGGCTCGCCGATATCGGATCGCCTTAAGTTTTGGCCTAAACTCTTCGTCGAAACCCGCACTAGCTTTTTAATCCAAAAATTAATAAAATCGGCTATGAATTTCCGGAGAAAATCGCAAGGGAAAATTATATGAAAATCGCCCAATAATCACTTTCAATACTGACTGCCAAGCAACGAACAAACAAACGATGATTTACTCTCACAAACCTAACACTTGTGTATGTATTAAATTTATAGTTTACTGCCCTAGAGGCGCGCGTATAGATGTTAACACATCAAAATAAACGTCTTCAACTTCACTTTCATTTAAATTAAAGCCGGCACTACTAGTAATTTCCAACAATTTATCAATAGGTTTAACACCTTGATTTATTGTTACGCCAGTTATAGGCAATTGTTTTTAACTCTCTGATCGTTAAGCGTTTTAACAGAATCTTTTAATGATTTTATTTCATTTTTCAAAACTTTATTTTCCCTTTGCACAGCCTCTTTTTTCTTTTTTAGTTTCAGCCACCCCTCGTATAAGCTCATCGAATTTGTTTGACATAAACATCAACGATTCTTGCAGCTGATCAAGTTTACAGTTGTAGTTGCTCAATTGTTTTTGATGTGTTAACATCTATACGCGCGCCTCTAGGGCAGTAAACTATAAATTTAATACATACGCAAGTGTTAGGTTTGTAAGAGTAAATCATCGTTTGTTTGTTCGTTGCTTGGCAGTCGGCATTGAAAGTGATTATTGGGCGATTTTCATATAATTTTCCCACGCGATTTTCTCCGGAAATTCATAGCTGATTTTATTAATTTTTGGATTAAAAAGCTAGTGCGGGTTTCGACGAAGAGTTTAGGCCAAAAATTAACGCGATCCGATATCGGCGGGCCGAGATTGAAGTGTTTTAATTTGGAGTATTAATTTGGAGTAATATTAAAAAAGTATTTTATGTTGATCTTCGGTTACATCGTACGAATATAACAATGTATGTATGTATGTACAAGTGTCTGTTGCTTTGCATTCTTTGACTTTTGTGGGAATAAAACAAAAAGTATTGAGCAAGAAAATAATGACATGTGCTTGCACCGGGTCTTTAAATAATTTTAAGTATTAATATTATTTAACTGTAACGTCATCATAATATGATATCATATTATGATTGAACGCTGTTTTTTATTTTCCAATGTAACATTTACGAATGTGTTCATAGAAATCGAACAGGTACCGTGTAGCAAAAAGGTGTTAACACATCGCCCGTGAGTTCGAACACTCATTGGATTTTTGATGTGTTAACATCTATACGCGCGCCTCTAGGGCAGTAAACTATAAATTTAATACATACACAAGTGTTAGGTTTGTAAGAGTAAATCATCGTTTGTTTGTTCGTTGCTTGGCTGTCGGTATTGAAAGTGATTATTGGGCGATTTTCATATAATTTTCCCACACGATTTTCTCCGGAAATTCATAGCCGATTTTATTAATTTTTGGATTAAAAAGCTAGTGCGGGTTTCGACGAAGAGTTAAGGCAAAAATTAAGGCGATCCGATATCGGCGAGCCGAGATTTAAGTGTTTTAATTTGGAGTAATATTAAAAAAGTGTTTTATGTTGATCTTCGGTTTTGTCTTATCATCGTTTGTTTGTTCGTTGCTTGGCTGTCGGAATTGAAAGTGATTATTGGGCGATTTTCATATAATTTTCCCACACGATTTTCTCCGGAAATTCATAGCCGATTTTATTAATTTTTGGATTAAAAAGCTAGTGCGGGTTTCGACGAAGAGTTTATTCCAAAAATTAAGGCGATCCGATATCGGCGAGCCGAGATTGAAGTTTTTTAATTTGGAGTAATATTAAAAAAGTATTTTATGTTGATCTTCGGTTATATCGTACGAATATAACAATGTATGTATGTATGTACAAGTGTATGTTGCTTTGCATTCTTTGACTTTTGTGGGAATAAAACAAAAAGTATTGAGCAAGAAAATAATGACACATGTGCTTGCACTGGGTCTTTAAATAATTTTAAGTATTAATATTATTTAACTGTAACGTCATCATATGATTGAACGCTGTTTTTTATTTTCCAATGTAACATTTACGAATGTGTTCATAGAAATCGAACAGGTACCGTGTAGCAAAAAGGTGTTAACACATCGCCCGTGAGTTCGAACACTCATTGGATTTTTTTTTTTTATTTTTTATTTCACTTAGTTCCCCTTTGGCTGTGTACCCATCTTCGTTGTATTCAACACAAACAAACTCTTCACTCTCATTGTTTACCAATCGATCGAACCGTTTTTTGCTTAAAACGGCGCAGAGAGGCTGATAATTCTGTTCACATTTGTCACATTGTATGCAATTCTCTTCCTTCTTTATCTCTTTCTTGCATTTTGCACAAATCTCACTTGGAGAAATAGCACACGGCGCTTTGTTTTGGCATACATACTTCATTTAACTGCGATCGTATGTTGTTTGTTTTGGTATTTTGAACACTTTTTTATTGTCTAAGTTTCAAATAGAACAATTTGTGTTAATTATTAAATCCACATAAGCAGACGATAGAAAATTTGACGTTAACACTCCAGGGTTGCCAACTTGTATTGTATCCAGAAAAGCTAATTCAAAGACAATTTAGAATTAGACGACCAGAAGATGTGCAAAACTTGGCAACCCTGGTAAAAGAGAACCAAAAATTTGTCTCTCGCGTCATATCTTTGTCATTTCATACTTTTTGCACAGTTTATGCAATTTTACTTCAACATGGTTGGAATTTGTATAGTTATATACAATAATACTATCAAAAAGCTGCTCGTGTATTGAAATATTCAATAGAGAGAGTAAGAGAGAGAATAGAGAAGTACTAGGGTTTCACTCGTTTTATTTGTTGACATTTGAGTGAAGAGAAATTGTGACTGTCTACTTGTACATCGTTTTTGGCTAATTGTCTCAAGAAAGAAAAGAAAATGTATTATTTTATTTTTAAGCAAAAAGGCAATTTTTGTAAGAAGCTATATTTTTTTTCTCAGAGATGGTATTTTTTGAAGAATGGGGTTTATTAAGGAATGGGAGGTTTTTTAGAATTGGTCCTTTTTTCAAGAATAGACATATTTTTAAGAGTAGGTATCTATCTCAATAAATGTTATTTTGTTTCAGAAAAAAAGTACTCTTGGAAGAAAATGTAGTTTGTTAAGAAACACGAATTTGTTGTATGAAACATTACTTTTTTCAGAAAAGGTACTTATTTAGAAAGAATTACCTTTTTTAAGAAAATATACTTTTTGTAAGAAAATTTAATTTGCAAACAAAGGTGCACTTCTTAAAGACAAGGTATTTTTTTAAGAACGTGCTCTTTGTTTGTGAATATGAAGAAATATTTTTTTTTGAGAAAATTTACTTTTTTTTTAAGAAAAGGCACTTATTTAATAAAAGTTTCTTTATTAAAACTGCTTTCACGTTGGCTTTTCTAAATTTACTTAATATTGGGTTCGAAACTACAATGTATACTTAATATTGCTTAAAGTCTCCACCTAGGAAAAATCCCATTAAACAAGAAATTTTCCAACATATGTTATTCTAGACACAAAGTACAGTACAAGTACCCAATACAGTTGATAATACTGGATTGTATCATAATAGAGTTAAAAAAAATTGTTTAATTTTTGTTTAAGTTAGGCCCCATCCCGCAACGTGCGATTAGGAACTTCTTGACAATCCGGCCCTTACTCAGAGTAATGGTAATGGGTTTTCGACGAAAATCGGGAGTCGTTTAGGATATTTCTAGACGCTGTTTTTATTCTTATGTTTTTAAAAACCAAGATTCATGTCAAAAGTATTTTAATTATTCCTAAATGTTGAGATAAGACAAATAGTATGTTCTGCATATACAAATATCCACAAATCATCATTTTGACCTGGAAATACACTCTAACCTTTAGCTGAACAAGAACCTGCGATTGTTCTGCGGTCAGTCAATCTTTTTTACAAGGGCTATAAAAGGAATTTTAAATCACCAGGAAAGTAAAGTAGAATTTCTATTCGCCCCCTTTCCAATTTACCCATAAAATCTAAATTTTTTGCCAGTTGGCAATTAAGTCTCTTTATATACTACTGTGAATAGGCGACTGCATATGTGTGTGTGAAAATAAACACTGATATTCGTGCAACTGAGTGATTCAGAGTTTCTAAGAATTTGCCAACGTTAAACAGTAAAGAAATTAACTGACTGTTAAGTGTACAACACATCATCTAATTATAGAGTTCACAATTATAATTGACATGAGTTCAAACAAGGGTTTCGTCGTTTTTATTTTCGATACAACGCCAACACACGTTAGTGGTTCCTGCTTCATTTTTATTGTTAATCGCTTGGTTTTCGCCAGTTAAAATTTACCACCGAGAAACCAGGTATGAATTACTGCCAACAAGGTCTTGTTGACTCCTGATGTGGATAATGATATCATAAATTGTTTACATATTTTGCAAAACTTGTTTAGCAGGAGGTGAATGGCAGTTTGAAAGGGCATAATGCAACGGTAGATGTGGATAATAAGATTGGGTTTGAGTTGTTGCTTGTGGTGTTAACACGAAGCAAGTACGACAAGAAATTGTACGACCATTATGGAAGGACTTGGCGTATATTCATCAAATTATACAGACAAATACATAGCAATTTTTAATACTTACCAGGAGTGTAGAGCTTTATCGAATGATGAGTACTGGTTTCATAGTCAAACTTTTGCACAACCTCTTACTCCAACTCGTACTCTAATTCACTAATAAATATCTTTGGTTTGGTCAATCATACCAATTCTAGAGAAAAAGTTCCTGCCAATTCTGGAGAAGAGCGAGAATGTTAAAAATTTTCATTCTGCTATATTAATAATGGGCCTGAACTAACTGGTAACAGTACCGAGCGGCATAAAATATCGCCCAATAGAAACACGACCCAACAATTTGATGAAAAATCACCCAATTTTTTTAATATGAAAAATATGAAAATTTCCCAAAAATTACCTATGAAAATTATCCCGAAATTAAATGCTAAATGACCAAAAAGAAATATGAAAAATCGCCAAAATATTCGGCAATTTACAGTAAAAAAATGTCACAAATTAATTGGGCAAAATTTTATATGAAAGATAGCCCAAAATCATAGTGAGAAGGAAATAAAAAATATATGTAGGATTGCAAAGCTTCAATATTTGAAAAAGATTAAACTTCAGCTGTTTATAGTCGGACTTGGCTGCAATTGGCATCACTAGAAAGATCTTCATAAAGTTCAGACTTGAAACTTGTTGAAAATGTGAAAAAATCACACCCGGTTGAAACAAACTTCCTTTCGGTATATATTATGTACTCGATAGTTCCAACACGCCTAAGGCCTCCGCTGAAAAATACTTTGTTTAAAATACTTTTGTTTATAGAATTTATTCGTTTTAAAAAAGGTAGGTCCTTTTAGGAAGAATATGTACCTTTTAAAGAAATGGTAGTCTTTTTAGAAAAAGCTTATTTTTTAAGAAAATGTACTTACTTTCAGAAAGGCTACTTATCTCCAGAAAAGGAAATAAAGGACATTATTTTATTTTTATGAAAAGGTACTTTTAAGGAAGTGAATTTTTGTAAGATTTTTTTTGAAGAAAATGTTTTTTTTTAAGAAATGGGATTTTTTTACAATTGGTAATTTTTTCGTCGGTGGTGCAATGTTATTTTGTTTCACAAAAAGGTACTCTTTATACAAAATTAAGTTTATTAGGAAAAGGCACCTTGTTGTAAGAAATTTTTTTTTTTTTAGGGAAAGGTACTTATTTAAAAAATACTCATTTAAGAATATGTACTTTTTGTAAATGTAAAGTAAATGTACTTTTTAAACCCATTTTCTACCAATACCCGATTCCGTTGAGATAACTTAATGAAATTTTGTATGCTGCCTATTGAGGCTTCAAGAGTCACATATCTGAACGATTTGAGTCCCTAAGGTGCCTAGATTCCTGGAAATCATTGGTCGATTAGGGGTATATTAGGTTTGAAAATAAAAAGAGAAGAATGCAGTTTTGTGAGGACTTTTTTGGTAGTATCTAAATGAAAGGTTAAATTTAAGAGTAAAATAACCCAAATATTGTTACTTGATATATTTATTTTGTATGGAAAGTGTCACAACACTTAGAATGAAAAGAAATATTACACTTTTTGCATTGGAAAAATGTTTGCGAATGACATTTAGCACATCTCTTTTTGGTACCGCCCGGAGGTTGATCCCGAACGTCTAAACGTGGTATTTGGGGTAGTCTTTCTGCTTCTTCAATATCGTATTTGTATGATGGTTCTTTTTCTAGCAAACCACGGACAATATCACTTTTGAATTCCAATTGAGACAACGGAAGATTGCTCTCAGCTTTTGTAACCAGGGAGTGACTTTTCCAGGCATTTACGATTGTAGAATTGACACAATTATTCCCTAATGGCCAAAACCACTTTTTACCTTGGATTGCTATACTATAGTTGGCAGCTCCATTGTCTTGTAGGTCAACACCATCCCTATGCTTGTTGTACTCACTGATTATTTTTGGCTGTGGAAGTGATACCTTCTTCTTCTCTATGGATGAGTAACGCGTCGTTGAAATTTCTGGTTCAGCACCAACAAAATACATAATCGTACTCATGTTTTCCAGGTACTGGAGCGAAGGTAGTTTCTTATCCGATTTGTTTTTACGATTCCCTTGACTTATTTTTTTTTTGTGCTACCCAAATGACGATCAGCACCTCTCAAGCGATTGGAAACTTACGCTCATTTAACAAACAGAATAGGTAATATGACGTGAAAGAATTGTCAAAATAGACTACATAACGATCCGGATAAGGAACAGAGTGCAACAAATTTAAAACTACAGACGCTCCTAAGCCAATCTGCTTATTGTGTGGAGTTGCATTGCCAGCACACGGCACAGATACATATAATTAGCCTGTATCCGAACATAGACACCAGTTTTTGAAACCAAACCGAATTGGCTTTCCCCGAATAAACATTTTACAGTTGTGCCTGCCGAAGTATGGTACCATTTGCGCACCGATCGATAGATGAGTAGTCAAAATACCAAATTGTTTATATTTGACATTCAGGATATCGATTAGAGGTCTGACTTTGGCAAATCGATCAGTGGTGTCAATATTGGTGTTATCCATCAAATGAAACACCTTTTTGATTGTCGTAAATTTATGACCCGACATTGCTGCCTTCACAATGGGAATGCCGAAATCTGGTTTCGCCGAAATCTGGTTTCCTTCGTAATCTGCAGTACAACATTGTGCTGCTGAGAGTAAAGATTGGTACTTTCAACTAAAATATCCATAACTTCGGTACCGAAATATTGCAAAAATAATTCCAATGGCGATTTACCACCTAGAAGCAAATAACCAGTTAAATTCGGACATGACCTCTGATGACACTTGCTCATGGTATCAAAAATTTTCTTCATATCACAGCATCAATGCACACTGTGTGTGGCGGGAATGTCTGATATACACCTAATCGACCAACGATGCGTTTTCGCAACACCAATTTTTGCAGCTACATTTATTATATTATAAAACAATTGTTTTGGCACATGATATTTTTGTTCTGTTCTACAATCTTTTGGCAATAGAATTCGAGAGGTCTATAACTTTTTTAAAACATTACGTTATTTGAATTATTTATGTAAAAAGGGCAGTTTTGTAACCCTTCTTGTTACAGGCTGTAAATGCTACTAAAATATACATATTGAAAATTTTTATACTTTCATTGTAGAAATAATAGTCCAAACATTCGTTTAAAATGGAAATTAAGCAAATACCTGTACTAATACCTGAGCTACCATGCGTCAAAGTTGCTGTTGCGAAAACGCAACACTGGATGAATATGGGTTAATATAAAATATTTTTATTAAGGAAATGTTACATTATTTAAGAATATGACTAGGCTCTTTTTTGAGAAAATTTACCTGTTTTTTAAGAAAAGCCAATTATTTCAGAAAATTTACTTTTTTATAATTTTTTCATTTTGGCTTTTCTAAATTTACTTTTTATTGGGTTCAAAACTACAATTTATACAAAATAATGGTTACAGGCTCCACATAGAAAACTTCCCACGAAACAAGAAATTTCCCAACATATAGGAGACACCTAGTTAATTTATTTCTTTCTGATCCGAGTCGTTAGTCTAAACACAAAACAAAGCAAAAGTAAACAATATAGTTGATAATAGTGGGTTGTAGCATAATAGTGTTAAAACAAAAGTTGTTTATTTTTTTTTCATTTAGCCTCCATCCCGCAACGTGCGATAAGGTACTTCATTCCAAAATTATTTCGAACAAGTACCAAAGTCGCGCGAATTTTTGGAAATAATTTTTCACAGCAAAGTCACTTTGAAAATATCATGTTACCTCTTCTTAAAAATAATTTTATATTGCGTTAAAATAAGCGCCGCAGTCAAACAATCGCGCAATTTTGTCGTAATAATTGTTTCGTATTGTATTGAAGCAAGAGCCGCAGGCTAAAAATAATTTCTCCAAAATCGCGCGGATTTTCAAAATAGTTTTTCGTATTTTTTATTAGCGGGCGCCGCTAAAGTAAAATCACTTTATATTGACTATTATATTTATATTGTGTTTAAATAAGCGCCGTAGTCAAAAAATCGCGCAATTTTTTCTAAATAATTTTTCATACTTTGGTTTAGTTAGCGCTGCTGACTGAGTCATTTTTAAAATATCACGTGGTTCTTTTCAATTAGCTTTTCTATTGTATTGATGCAAGCGCAAAATAGCACATCTTTTTCGAAATAATTTTTATATTTTGTTTTACCGAAAGCAGCTGAAACTTGATCCTGATTTTGGTGATCATGATCTTCAAAGTTACACACACATACAATTCATTTAGCTGCGATTTCGTAAATGTAATTGCGGCAAACGAACATGTGCTCAATCAAACATATTATTTCCTTGTGGTCAATATATATATACTTGTGGTAAATTAGAAACCCGAACAACGAACAAAGACGTTTACGTTCGTTCGTGTTCCGCAAACGTGGTACTTAAATCCAGATTTAAAAAGCCTTTTCGCAAAACCATACCATTGACCATTCTTTTCTTTCCCGGAAACGAGTTAAATTAGCTCTAAACTAAAAAAACTTTGTCGAGTAGTGAAAACTATTTACCACAAATTATTTTTGTTGAATATAAAAAAAAATTTTTGCCAAAATTAATTTTTTTTAAAAACAATTTTGCCAGTATTCGAAACTGGGATCATAAGAGAATAACAAATATGTTGTTGAAATAGCTAAAATTGTATGGTATTGATAAGTTTTAGAAAATATATTTTCCGTTCCTTTTCAGCAAGCAAAGTCTGCTGCTACAACCGATATTTTTTTTTATTTATTTATTTTATTACTTCTACAACAAAACATTCGTCTTAAACAGTAGATATCTTATGTTGTTATGATATAAATTAACACAGGTAAGATAACGATTACATACAAAATTATTTAATATACAAAATTAATTATAAAATACAAAAATTAATTAAAAATTAAATAAAATAGTTTGCTATTAATAAACAGTTATGAACTATACAAAATGTTATATATGAGTAGAATTCAAACAATTTTTTCTTAAATGGTAGTGCGTTGCTGGTTTCCCTAATTGTTGGAGGAATAATATTCCAAAGACGTATTTCAGTTACAAAAAATTGCCATTCAGATATTAAAGTACAATGCCTAATTTGTATTTATTAGGTTTCTATTTCTTCTGAGTCGACTAAATTTTAAACGATCAAAAAGATGACATGGCCCATGGGTAATTATAATTTTGTGGAGAAATATAAGAGTTCGTATTTACAGTAAGTCTAAGAACTGCACGCCAAATATTCTTTTGAGAATAAGAAGTTATATTGACATAATTACCATAAGTACCACAATTTCTGAGTCCATAAACGTACCTTGCAATGTTGTTATATGTAACGTTTAATTTAGTTTTGCTAGTGCTATCACAGCTTGGGAAAATGTCACATCCGTAGATTAAATTTGGTATCAGATAAGTTTTAGCAGTAATAGCCTTATTTTTATTGGCGTGCAATATTGTGTAGGCCATCGGGTTCTGAGCATAGAGTATGTTTTGCCACAAGCGGCTAATACGTGATCTGACCAGGTTAGATTATTATTAGTAATTACGCCAAGATTTCTCGCTTTGTTAACGATCTATATTCTTTGATTGTTAATAAATACATTAGGATTATCACTAATTTTATGCGTTCTCTTACGCATTACAATACATTCAGATTTTTTAGGATTTAAAATTTAATCCATTCACATCTACCCAATGAGAAACACGCTTTAAGTCAACATTGAGTTTCGCAGTACATGGCTCAATGTGTCTTTGTTCATCGCTTATGTACAATTGCACGTCGTCTGCATACATTCTTATGTTGCAGTGGAGCAATTGTTCAGGAAGACCATGGACATAGATAGAGAAGAGGAGAGGTCCTAGTATGGAGCCTTGTGGAACACCCCTGATACAGGAAGGAACTTTGAGGTTGTTAACGGTTTTGTTTCGACACACTGCCGGCGACAATTTAAATATCACTCAAATAGTTTGAGGGATGTAGATGAAAAGTTCATAATTTTTTCCAGTTTTTGAATTAATATAATGTGGTCAACGGTATCAAAAGCCCTTGAATGCTCCAACAACAACGGCATTGCCTCACAGCCATCATCCATTGCCTTTCTCAGATCTTCGGCTACATCATCAAGACCAGTAATGCAACTATGTTTGGCCCGAAAACCAGATTGTTTATCAATTAACAAATAATGCTGTTTAATGTAATTAGTTAGTTATCTGTATATGTAATAGTTTTGTTTTGCTATTATAATCAGAGTTTTCCAATAGGGACAGGTAGATTTTGTTAGTTCAAGGCGCGTGACCCCCATTTTTCGGTTTACATCGTCGAACCTTTTCACATTTGGTTGCCAACTAGTATACGCTTGATGACCAAACAATAGTGAACAAACCTTGAGAGTGAGCAGGAGAACCCGTGGCAGCCAATTCATCGGCGTGCATGGAACTACTGATAATCATGATTTTCGCCGCGGCGGTAGTATATGTCACAGTTCTTCTTCTTTTTAAAGCCATGACCTGTCCATAGCATCTCCAGGATAGCAGTAATGTCAGTCTTACAATTCTCGAGGACATCTGCCAGTTGGATAGTGGGACCGGATCGGTATAGTGTTTCAACATTTCAAGCGCATATGCGTAAATCGTGGTGCTTATAACGTTTGCCGTGGTCGTCAACTACTAGGGGGTTCCATGATTCACATTCTCATTTCGTATTTTTATTGCCCATATAACGGTGGCGGAAGGCATTATCATTATGCTTCAGCCGCCATTATAGGTCAAACGGTAACCAGAATGCAGTGTGTCGAACCTGTATTTTTGATTTCTTACTTTTGATCCGCCCTCAAAGGACAAAATAATATGTCCGCTATTTCGAAGACCTTCAATGACAGGGTCACCTATTTAACTTGAGATGCATCAGCGATCGTACAACCAATGAGGCTACTCATTCGTTTCGCCAACTCACTCTAACTAGCTGACAGAGGGTTCCGATAAAGCCATTGCCCGGGACATGCAATGAGGAAATAGTGAGCTGCTTGGTCTGCCCTATGAAGGAATCATTTCTGCCCACACCCAAATCAGTCAGTCGAATATCCCATGTATTACTTCGACAAAGTTTTGTCTATATCAGTGCATCGAATAGGGTGCTATAGTTTGATGATGGTGTTGAGGAAATCACAATCATTTATACAGGCGGTACCAGACGGCGTGATCCGATTAGGTAAAAAATTTTACTTTTTCTTAACTCTGAACAAATAGAACGTGATACCATGTTTCATTTGTCTGCGACTACTTTTTCTATTATTGACCCATAGAAGTATTTGGGACGAAACACTGCGGCGTGAGCTGGCCGCCGAGATAGTGTGATTTTTCTTGTGGTCCATGCCAAAAGTTTGAAACTGTCGATCTCCGGGAAGCAAACATATATTTCGTGCCATCGCTTAAATTCATTTAGATCTATGCGCTCGATAATTGGAATTTTGGGATACGCGTCACCTAGTGAAGCCGCCGCAGGCATGACAGAAATGTTATATTCCATACATAATGTGATTGCTAGGCCTTTCAAATAACACAAAAAATTCGTTACACATCACAACCAATCTGTTTTTTTTTTTTGAATTTTGCCATCTTCCCGGTCGAATTGGAAAACCCTCAGTATTTCTTGTTAGTGCATCCATTCAACTTTGGAAACAAATTATTTTCCACCAAATTTCTGTAAACATTTACATAATTATCCGCAATGAACTTTTAAAGTGTTCCTTTGAGATTTTAAGTTGTTCTTCCACCTATTGGCGTTTTTTTTCAACTTTAATTTCGTTTCGTTTCCAATTTCAGCCTGAATTGATTCATTTCTTTAATGTCATTGTTTATGCGTACAGAGTGAATCGCATTTCTGTGAATTACACAATCATTTACACATACGTACGATGTATTACACTATATACGAACATGTTAATGGATACGTTTGTGCACATCGTTGTTGTAGTGCGTTTGTGATGTTTAAATTTTCTCCCAACATGATTCATCCATATATACATATGTATGGAACTGTTAACAGTAATGTCAACACTTTATAAATGACTGTGCGTGTGTGAGTTGAGTTCATGGTTTTATTCATTGCTTTGGTATGAGTGAAAAACCAATGTGTTTTCCACTATGCGGTTGTGATTATTACACAGTGAATGTGAACGTATTTCTGCGTAATTGTCATCATGACGGTGAGTAAGTTTTTGTTTGTGTGTATCTGTTAGCATTAATGAGTGCGACTGTGTGTTTGCATGCGTTGGTGAATAGTCATTCATGTGATGGTATAGTTCGTGGGATTGGTGTTGATGATATCGAGAAGAATACCATGTCTTTTAAAATGCTATGAAACATACGATGATGGTTGTGATTTTACAGCAACCAACACCACCATTATTGTGTCAATGCACACTGGTCCGAAAACCATATTTGCTGGTAAAAAATCAATTATTGATGTGTTAACATCTATAGGCACGGGTAGGGTATAATCTAACAAAGTCAACACATGCAAACAACACACAGTGTTAACACACAGCGATATCTACGTCCAAGCTATGCAGCGCTAGCATTGAAAATAATATGTCGTTGTTGTACAACAATAGTCCCTGCCTGCAAATAAGTCTGATGGTATTGATGTAGCGGCAGCGACAAGTTGTGTTAAAAGACGAAGTTGTCTTAAAAGACGAAGTAAGCTTACGAATATAACACAACAATGTACATGTACATTAGGGCAATAACTTTTTTAAATTTTTTGCAAATATCAAAATGTACCTAGCATAGTCGAATAGGCCATTAAAAACTATATCAAAAAAATCCTATTACTTTTTCGTGGTTGTCAAAAAAGTTCACCCACAAAACGAGGTAAAGTTTGGAAAGGATTTATTTTTTGTTATTTATTTATTTATCTAAAAAACGCAAAAAATGTAATTTATCAATATATCAACCTACATTTAACATTTGGTTAAATATTTGGGAAGCAGAATGGACGACATTGAAAATAACGTCGCGTCATTTCATTGTTTTTAATATTCAAAGAAAATTATTAATGCTAATTTTTTGTTTTTTAAATTACGTGTTTAAAATATTCAGAGTTTGTGTTTAATATTTAAAAACAATGTGCTTGTTTTGGAAACTGGAAAAGCCCTCACAATATTTAATGGTATTAAAGAAACATTAGACAAATTTGATTTATGGCAATCCATAAAAATGGTAATTTCTGATACAACAAGTGTAAATACTGGTCACAAATCCGGCGTTGTTAAGCTATTAAAGGACTATTGTAAATCAATTGATCTTCCTCCACCACAATATGTCAGCTGCCAAAAACCATATTTTAGACCTGATCCTAGGGCATGTTATGGATGAGTTATTGGATGGAAAAACATCATCTCCTAATATCTCTTACAACTTTGTTCCGGAACTAATAAATAACTACGGGGATCTGAAAAAAAAAACTATATACAGAATGAGGAATACTTAAACGTGAAAAACATTAAAAGTCGCGACGATATGCAATACTTGTACGAGCTTGGTTCTGCATTTAAATACTACCAAAGTAATAAAAAATTTCCTTACATAAAATTTAAAGCCATACCACCATTAAGCAACGCACGATGGAGCTCAAGGGCAATTCTTGTCATTTTAGCATTTGTGCTTATCCCGAAATACCGAGACCAACTTACCCCAATATGTGAATTCATATGTGGAACATGGTTTAATATATGGTTTTCCAATCATTGTTTTAATAAAGAAAACTACGCCGCTTTAGAACAATCCTTAACACGATTTAAGAACGGGCAAGCATGTCTTAAAAGACACTGGGTGAAAGAAGCTTCAATAATCCCAACGCAACAGTAGAAACATATGCGCAGAACGCGGTATTAAAGTAGTACTTGGCATTTATCCATTATGCAAAACACCGCGCACGTTAAATTTGAAGTTTATGTCTTTAAATCATTAAACAGCATTTTTCACTGTACTATTTAGCTTTATTAATAAAATATTGAAAATTTTTTATTTAAAATGGATGTTTTTTTTTGGGAGATTTTAACAAATCGTTTTTGTGGGTGATGTTTTTTTATCCGAAATGACCCAAATTTTTTTTTTCGTAAATAACACAGCCTTCGCCATGGCGTGGTACTAGGTACAAAATTTGGTTATATCCCTAATGTACATGTTTCCGTTGCTTTCCATTCTCTTTGTTTTTTATGGGAATAAAACAAAAAGTATTAAGCAAGAAAATAATGAGAAATGTGCTTCCACTTGTCTTTAAATTTGAGCTCGAACACTCATTGGTTTTTTGTATGTGGAATACCAATTTTACGAGTGCTGTCACTCATATTTTTCTGACCTAGGCAATTTTAGTGTAGCCAGGTGCAATCTGGCAACACCATTGGAAGCTATTACAATGTTTGGCTTAATTATATGTAGAACGCGTTGACGTTCGATCAATGTTTCTGGGTTTTCAAATGCACCCAGTTAAAAAATTTATTTACTAGTGAACATTTTCGAGTGATTGTTTTTCACATATTTCAATTTGGTTTATCAAGAGAGAGTCCATTTAAGAACTTAAATCATTATATGACGTTGATGCAAATTCGTAGATTACTGTGGAAAACTGGTGTAATGAACATAACTGGGGCCGAGGTTCGGTTCAGGACGCATTTGTCGAGCACTCAAAAAGGCTGGCGTCGATTGGTGCAAGAACATCTTAAAAAAATTCACTGGCGGTCCTTTAAAGTGTGCCTGCATGGCAGCCAAGGGCAGGTTGTGATATCTGTGAGTTGATTTGGTGAGCAACGGAAGAAATCGCGCCACCATCTTAGTTGATTTTTTTATGATGTTAGATCGCGCCCATCATACTCCTTTATCACTGCGGTGTTCCTGTTGGTACTTTCCAGGAGCAGATTGATTACCTCATGTATAACTCGCATGTTTCCATTATCGCCAACTTCCTCCGCGTTATATGCAGTGCTGTCTAGGCATGTCTTGCAATCAGTACGTTCTATGCGCTCAACCTGTCCAGCTGATTCTTGGTATTACAGTTTGGCATTCATTTTAGATATTGCAGATCTCACAAGCAGACGAGAGTTTTTTAGATATTTTCGGTTTCGTATTTCATTCCATGTATCTTCATTTCTACATAGCTTGCGTACTGGTGGTTTGCGACTGAGAACAGTCTTTGCGTTCTTGTGGCAAGCTTGGACGATGTCGTTGCATTACTGTTCTCCGGAGTTGCTAAGCTGCTGTTGGTTGGAAGTGGTATACCGACCTGCTATTGTTGGGTATTATAGAAGATGAACATTGTTGATTTCTCCAGCTCGGTTCTTTTTCATGAATGAGTAAAATATGGTCAATGTCAGCCCCACGTCTGGCTTTCACATCAAGTAGGAAACTAAGGAATTGCTTGTTGATAATCACGTATTCTGCTGGACTTTCCGTCCGGGGTATTTCGGGGAGCCGGGGGTATTTCGTGGAGCCGTGTAAAGTCCAAGGTCGTCATCGAGGTTGGAGGAGAAATTAATTTGAATTTGTCAGCATTACAGCAATATTATTTTTTTTTCGAGGGTGGGGTATTAACCCACCGCTCAATCTACTCCGCATTAAGTTTATGCTTGTCAGGCTGCATTTATCACACTATTCTCTTTTAAAAAGCCTACGTAAATCACGATTACTTTACATGTTGGCTTACAACCACCTATGCAGTTTTTGACGTTTAATCTGCTGATCTCCCTTATTTTTACATTCGTAAAAATTTGTAAAATTTTCTATTCTAATTTAATTTATTAATAAAAGGAATTCTCTGTGTTGAATTCGTTGTCTCACATTCGTTAAAATTGTAAAAGTGGTGTATTCTTAGTTAATTTAAAAAAACTAATTATTTGTATCGATCGATTACACCTTTCCACTTCGACATGAGGAGTAGTATAAAACAAAATGTCAGAAATAGGAAAATGAAGAGAGAGAAATATCAAAACTCCCCACACATTTTCGTATCGTGATTGAAATTCTACCCAGCCAGCGACACCACATCTCTCACCAACAAAATGCGTTAGGCAAGCGTCGAACATGCGCGTGAAGGTCAAAGTGTAATGCTGCATCTACTTAATTTCGAGGGACCTAGGATTTCTTGAAGATTGGGTTTCCCCGTTGTTTCATACCTTGATTTCTCGGTATTGCCTTAAGTCGATTATGTCGAGGTGGTTACTCCAAAGAATGCCCTTAGCTTATATTATAACATTTTAATCATTGTGTCTCCAACGTGTAATAGTAGTAGTAGTAAGTCTTTATTTAAATTTTTTTTTGAATAAATTTGTAAGCAATATATGTGCATTTAAATAAAAGAATTTGGTTTAGACTTTGACATGTGGTCGTCAGTCCATTTTTGAATGGAATACATTATTTAAATATACATGTGTTACATACACACTTAATAATTAAATTCATTAATCAATTGATTTCGGTATTCAATACACATTTTTATATAATTACATATAAAAAAATAATTAAAAAAATTAAGTTACAGTGTTTTATTTATAAATGCACTAAAAACTAGAAAATAATTTTTCTCTTAGCCTCAATAAGTATATTCTTCTTCATGATGGGGTTGTACAATGGTACGCCTACTTAGCACTTCAACAACAATGGTCTAGATACTTTCAATAAAGAGCGTAATTAATATGAATTAGTTAACTAATTTTCTAGGGATCTCTCAAATAAAACGCTTGCATTTAAATTAAAAATGGTGACATTAAATTTTGACACTTAATTTGACATTTAATTTTGACATTTAATTTGGACAAATAATTTGACATTTAATTTTGACACTTAATTTTGACACTTAATTTGACATTTAATTTTGACACTAAATTTTACATTTAATTTTGTCACCATTTTTAATTTAAATGCAAGCGTTTTATTTGAGAGATCCCTAGAAAACTAATTAACTAATTCATTTTAATTACGCTCTTTATTGAAAGTATCTAGACCATTGTTGTTAAAGTGCTAAGAAGGCGGACCATTATACAACCCCATCATGAAGAAGAATATACTTATTGAGGCTAAGAGAAAAATTATTTTCTAGTTTTTTGGGCATTTGTAAGTAAAACACTGTAACTTAATTTTTTTTAATTATTTTTTTATTTTTAATTTTTTAGTAAATAAATTTTTAATGTTTTAATTTTTTTTTTTATATTCATGTATTGTCATCCAAATCTGACAAGTGTGCAAAATTTTAGTTCGATTGGTCAACTGCAACTGTGTTAAAAATGAGTTACTAGATTTGAACAATACAGACTGATTTGAACTAAAAAGACAGACAACAAAGCAAGTTAAATAAAACACTGTAAAAACCTTCCAGTTAACAACATAACCGTTTAAAATATTTATAATTTCCTCATCACTGCTCAGACCACCTTAAATTTCTTTCGACGACGGTCACCTCGCTTAGTGATGGCGACATTATCGAGCACTTAGCCATGAAAAGGCTTCTAAAAATACCGTTCGGAACCGGTGAAAAACTGTAGGTCCCAATCAGTGAGTGTTAACTTAGAAAGCGCACATCTCACTGATTGTGAGAAGCTCTCCTCAATCCCTTCATGGGATGTTATGGGACACCATTTTTTTTTTACATATTGCACATTGAGCAAAGTGAGGATGTATTTGACTGGAATCTGGTTTTATTAAGCTCTATAAGATCGCATCTTGCTTTAAAAATCCACATTTTGCGTTGTTAGCTAATGGTATCCAATATATAAGTGTGACCAATGCTTGGATCTTAGTTTTTATAAATGCGCCTTGTCTGTTGTGTTTTGCTGTTACTTGCATGTGTTCATTTGCATACTCTTTGACTGTAGTAATTTTAAGAGCGTATTTCCATTATATTATCCATTGTTCTCTATTGCAGCTATCTGCTGACCATGAGATTGCCCATTCCGATCCTAGTGCATTTAGATCTTTAGCCCAATATATTTGGAATTGTATGACTTTCTTGGATAATATATGAGAATATATTTCATATGTAAATCTAGGGTTAATGTGTGAGGGTCTTCTATTGCAGCTTCAACTCCGGTTCACTTATTTAAAGGCACTAAAAATTCCATATTCAGCAGCCTGTATCTGTTGCAATTTGCAATCGATTGCAGAATTTTAAAATGGAAATGGAAGCTAGACATCTTGAGATATAAAGAAAATAATAACAATAGTGGTTTCTTAACTAAAGAAATTTTCTTGAGCAATTTATAAACAAAAGTCAACAAATTTGCTATTTTTTTGGTTCACTTGAATAAAGATACTTTATTATTTATTTATTATTTTTAAAGTAAGCGATGACATTTTCTAGGGACCGTTTGTTTATTACAATTTATTACATCTTAATCATTTTACGCGTCAAAATGGCAAAACAAAAAATTTTAAATCTATCGGAAAAAACTTAAATCGGTGTTCACCATTCTGAAGGATATTCTAACCGCGCAATAGCTAAACAACTTTATTGGAGCCCAACGATTGTCGACAATTACATCAAGGACCCCGATGGGTATGGAAAAAATTTTAAAGGAACGGTTTTATTGTCTTTATCTACGTATGAGAAAAGAAAAATTATCAGAATTGCTTCTAATTCTGCCTTACCCCTGTCAAAATTAAGAGCTCAAGCTGGAGTGGAAGCGAACAAGTCATCAGTACGCAGAGTAATTAAGAGCTTTGAGTATCTTAAATACCTGAAATTACAAAAAAAAACGCGCCACTTAATGCTCCTCGTTAGGAAAAGCTGCTTCAATTCACAAGAGACTACATGGTATGAGATGTGCAGCCAAGAGGTCATGTAAATGACTGGAGAACCATTGTATTTACGGATGAGAAGAAGTTTAATTTGGGTGGCCCTGATGGCTACAACTATTATTTCCATGATCTGCGCAAAGAAAAGAGTTTATTGAACCGACATCACAGCCGAGTGGGCGGCGTTATGGTTGGAGGTGCTGTTACGTACTATGGCACCATCGATCTTGAATTTAAAAGTGCAAAACTAACTGGTGCAAGCTATAAAACGTTATTGGAATCGGCTTGTCCGAAGTTCAGTGAACTATTTGTTCCCATATCTTGGATATTGCTACAGGATAATGCCAGAGTAGTAAAGGAGTTCATTGCAAGCCAAAATGTTAATATTCTTGACTGGCCACCCTATTCGCCAGATCTAAACATTATCGAAAATGTCTGGGGTTGGTTGTCTCGTAAGTTCTATGAAGGAGGTAGACTATTTAATGACAAGCAGTCACTAATTCAGGCCATTAAGGATGCTTGGAATCAAATTTTGTTGGATTACAAAAATTCTCTTTATCTCTCAATGAAAACCCGTATATTTGAAGTTATTCAAAACAAAGCGGGTTGTAGCCATTACGATTGGTTCTCAAATAAAGTAAAATATATTTTAAAAAAATAAGAAAAACTATTTTCCATTAAAATTAGTTAAAGTGCCTTTATTCAAGTGGACAAAAAAACAGAACATTTTTGGACTTTTTTTTATAAATTGTTCAAAAAAAGTTTTTTTGGGTAAGAAACCTCTATTGTCATGATTTTTTTGATATCTCTAGATGTCTATCTTCAATTTCCATTTTAAAAATTGCAAAAGATACAGGCTGCTGAATATGGAATTTTTACTGCCTTGAAATAAGCGAACCGGAGTGTATGTAGGTGTAAAGTTCGGCAATCGTAAAATTCGTGTTAGGAAATATACTGCCAACTTGTTGACTTCTTCGAAGCATGAATAACCCCATAATTTTGCACCATATGTTAGTACAGCTCGACAAACTGCCAGGTAGAGTTTCCTTTTTGCCTTTATTGATATTTTGCTTTTCAACAGAAATTTTACTACATACTATTATTTGCATCGTAAAACAACTCAATTTTGTCGGCTATTATATTCATCCTTAGCGTCTTATTACAATATGCTTTTTAACCATATTTTTTCTTTTATAATTGTTGGTTATACAGTCGTTAGCTGCTGCTAATGATGCTGGTAATGATGATGATGATGTTGGTGATAATTTTTGTTTTTACGAATTCTACATTCACAACCATATATCACTTTAAACATAATCTCACTCATACACTCACCAAAAGTGGCAATTATACAATTATGTATTTCAATTTATGTTCATGTTACACAACAACAGAGTATAGAACATCCAGCTTTGTAGTCGTATGACACTTAACTATAGGCCTTCCAATTCAGCTGGATGTTTCTGATTCACTCAGATGGTAGTAAGTACAAACAGCAATAACATTGGCGGCTAGCTAGTTAGCTCACTCGTCTCCATGTTAACATGGTGCAGATATATAGTATTCGTACTCGTAGTATACAATCATCATTTGTGTCGCCTGTCAGTTGTTTTGAGTTTATTAGCATTAATGTGTTGACAACAATCCTACGATGTTTTTGTTACTTTCCATTTTCTCTTTTGTTTTGTGTTGTTAATAACATTTGTGACAGGCGGCCGGGCCAGATGAGAGACTGAAATCAGGCAACAGCAGATTAAGCAAATGGAAAATATGTCTATACGGCAAGACGAAGATTTATATTGCGACTCATCATCGTCAGCATCATCATCATCTCGAAACCTGCAATCATCGCAATGAAGTGCTTAAGTACAATAAACATTTGACAAATATAATGTGGGGCACTTATAAAACAAGTGATTGTTACAATTTTATAGATTATGTTGTTTAAAGAAAGGAAAATTTCGGGGTGGATGATTTATACCCCCTTAGCCGAATATGTTTGAAATATAATTACGATTTATGGGTTTATTTACGCATGACAATTATCCAAAGCCGTCTCAATGTAGAAGCAAACATCACTGCTAATGTCATTGGTAACAAGAATTCGGGAAAATTAATTTATGATTTGCATTAAAGAATCGTATAGAAAAATTTAATGGCATCATAAAAAAAAAGTTGTAATAAGTGAAAATACGTACGTGGGATATAAAATTGATTTTAATAAAGTGGAACAAGGTGGGAAGAATCTGCCTGCCATTTAATGATTTTTTTAAATGCGGTTGAAATAAATAAAAGCATATGGGTCTATATCGTATACATAAATAAAGTGGAAGAGGATTACACATTTTTAATAGAAACCTAACAATACATAAATGCGTAGTTGGCAGTTACGCTTATACGTTAAAGTAACTTCTACCCACATAAGGCATTTTCACGGCGAATATCTACTTTCTACTTCAATGCCATAATTGTACGTCGGTTCTGACAATGTCGAACGAATATTTCTATTTTTACAATCTGCGGATAATATTAACTGACTGTGTAGGATTAAACAGCTGCCAAAATGAATTTTGTAAGGCGAAAGTGCGATGCATTTTAGCTGGTGATTTTCTAAGAGTTTGGTTTTAAATTTTCAAAATAAACATACCCAAATTGGAAAAGTGTGAGCAGTTTCTATTTGAATCAAGTAATCATTTGTTGTCATTTCCTTTGTGTAATGGGACTGCCCGTGGAAAGTTTCTGATAGCTATTCCGTTGGGAGTGGCCAGAAATGATTCCTTCATTGGGCAGTCCAAGCAGCTCACTACTTCCACACAGTATGTCCTGACAATGGCTTGAACGGAAACCTCCTTTAGCTAGCTAAAGTGAGAATGCGATGGACAAAATCATTTTATGAGCGGTTGGAGGAAGTATAGGAATGCTGCCCTTACCACGACATTAAGATTATGCTAGTCGATTTTAATGCAAAATTAGGAAAGGAAAGTGACTTTCGACCAACCATCGGTAATTACAGTTTAACCGATACCACTTCCGCTAATCGAATAAGACTGATATACTTCGCTGCTTTAAAGAACATGGCAGTTAGTAGAACACGATGCCACCATAAGGAAATACATAAGGTGACTTAGTTATCTCCTGATCGGAGAATGAAAAACCAGATTGAATACATACGTGTCGTATCGGTTTTCGGATGTTTAAATTTATATTGTGTGTTTTTGTTGACACTACCTGAACTGAAATAAAACTGGTCTTTATGTTTTCATCCGCTTGCAGTTGTCTAGTAAGTACACAAGTTATTTTTAGCCGAAGAAGGACTTTGTCCTTGCAGGGCTCTTCTGGGTGGAAGCAAATATCGTAGTTCCCTCTCGATTTACACTGTGTTTAATATATATCAATTTGAGCAGTGAAATACAACTCTGCTGATATCTACTTTCTTTTGTTTTGACGTCTAAGTAATTAAAGCAAACAAATAAAAAGTTAAAAATGTTGGAAAAAAAATGTGTTAGAAAATTTACGAACATTGACAGTCTCCCATTTTCGCATTTCAAAAACAGCGGGTATAAAATGTTTTAGTGTTATACGTAGTAGCGTTGCTAGTGTAGCAAGTAAAACAGACGAACTTGTTGCTCACCTCTTCAGTGTCCGATTAGAACTGAGCCTTTTCTATATTTTCGAACAAAACCTATCTTAAAAACTAATCATGTACTGGAATAATACAGTAATTGCTTAGAACTAAAGGCATATAATGATAAACAATGGATATGTAAGTCTAACAATATACTACGAGGCGTATGCTGAGAATTTGTTCACAGTGGGCCTTGAGCAAATATTGGTACACTAATGAACAACAATTCAGTGCTGTTGGACGACTCTATTAGGGTAACCATTCAATTAATCATTATTCGGTTAATCGATTACTTGTGATATAAAATTAACCGAACATTTTAATAATTAAATTTTTCGATTAACGATTAACTCGAACAAATCATAAACAAATCGATCAAATCATTAATAAACAAGTAAAAGTGTTAAATTCAGCTGTGCCGAATCTTTGATACTCTCCACCTTAGTGTTAACCAGCAAAATATTAAATTTTAAAAAGGACCTTTTTTAAGAAAATGTACTTTTTAAAAAAAAAAATAAAAATAAGTTACTTGTTCACAAATGCAATTACAAATGCTCACAAATGCATTGCTCACAATGCTCAAATGCTCACATTGAAAATGTACTTAAGAAAATGTACTTTCAAATGTACTTTGAAATGTACTTAATGTACTTAATGTACTTTGAAATGTACTTTGAAATGTACTTAAGAAATGTACATTTCTTAAGTACTTAAGAAGAAATGTACTTAAGAAGAAATGTACTTAAGAAGAAATGTACTTAAGAAATGTACTTAAGAAAGAAATGTACTTAATGAAATGTACTTAAGAAATGTACTTTGAAATGTACTTAATGTACTTTGAAATGTACTTAAGAAATGTACTTTTTATTAAGAAAATGTACTTTTAAAAAAAAAAAAATAAGTTACTTGTTCACAAGTAAAATAAAAAAGCATTTTTTAAAAATAAAAAAGCATATTTTGAAGAACTGTTAAAAAAAAAACAAGCTGCAAAGCATTTTTTAAAAATAAAAAAGCATATTTTGAAGAACTGTTAAAAAAAAAAAACAAGCTGGGACGAGAGTTAAACCAACAACCCTCAGACTCCAACGCGCAACCCTTTACCCATCAGGCCACAGCGACCTTAGATGAAGTGTGACAAAATTCATATAAATGTATGAACACATGAAAGTACATCTAAACATTCTAAAGTACTTACCTATTATAAAGAACAACAGAGATTTTCAACATGGAAATTCACCACACGGCAAAAGGAGTAGTTTAGTATAAAACTGGTCTGAATCGAACAGTCATGAGAGACGGTCGCTTTTCTCATAACTATTTTCATTCTGTTGTTTTTGTGAAGGTTCGAGCCGTCAATTCGTTGTTTATTCGAGTGCATACAAATTACAAGTGGCCAGTGAATAAAAAAAAATCCAATGAGTGTTCGAACTCACGGGCGATGTGTTAACACCTTTTTGCTACACGGTACCTGTTCGATTTCTATGAACACATTCGTAAATGTTACATTGGAAAATAAAAAACAGCGTTCAATCATATGATGACGTTACAGTTAAATAATATTAATACTTAAAATTATTTAAAGACCCAGTGCAAGCACATGTGTCATTATATTCTTGCTCAATACTTTTTTTTATTCGCACAAAAGTCAAAGAATGCAAAGCAACAGACACTTGTACATACATACATACATTGTTATATTCGTACGATATAACCGAAGATCAACATAAAAGACTTTTTTAATATTACTCCAAATTAATACTCCAAATTAAAACACTTCAATCTCGGCTCGCCGATATCGGATCGCCTTAATTTTTGGCCTAAACTCTTCGTCGAAACCCGCACTAGCTTTTTAGTCCAAAAATTAATAAAATCGGCTATGAATTTCCGGAGAAAATCGCGTGGGAAAATTATATGAAAATCGTCCAATAATCACTTTCAATACAGACTGCCAAGCAACGAACAAACAAACGATGATAAGACAAAACCGAAGATCAACAAAACACTTTTTTAATATTACTCCAAATTAATACTCCAAATTAAAACACTTATATCTCGGCTCGCCGATATCGGATCGCCTTAATTTTTGGCCTAAACTCTTCGTCGAAACCCGCACTAGCTTTTTAATCCAAAAATTAATAAAATCGGCTATGAATTTCCGGAGAAAATCGCGTGGGAAAATTATATGAAAATCGCCCAATAATCACTTTCAATACCGACTGCCAAGCAACGAACAAACAAACGATGATTTACTCTTAAAAACCTAACACTTGCGTATGTATTAAATTTATAGTTTACTGCCCTAGAGGCGCGCGTATAGATGTTAACACATCAAAAACAGGAAAACAATCAAAGAATCATATTATTTGATTCAATAAAATGAGTGAGCATAACGCTCAAAACTCTAATTTATTGAACAGTAATAATAATTTTGTAGAAAATGAAAGAAAGCGAAAACGTGTAACCATGGAGAACAATTCTCAAAGTAAACAATTGAAAAACAATTATTACTCAATTCTGGCTGAGGATGACTTTCAATGCGATGAAGATTTACTCTCAAAATATGAGAAACATGTGCAAGTGCATTCGCAAATGCAAGTACAAATACACCGTAATCCAAGAGAAACGTCTAACTCAAATAATGTCACACACGAAGATTCCAGATCAGCTACATACTGCATACCAACAACAAGCAGACACTCCGCTCAGAGTGCAAGCAAACGGAACGTAAACAATAATCAAAACAAAAATGAAAAAGTGCCCCCAATAAATATATACAATGTGGAACCCAATGAACTTATTTCATTTATAAAAAATGGTCTACAAATTAATGATTTTGAAATCAAAGATTTAAACCACAAGAACAAGAAAATTACACTACACTTAAAGTCCATGGCTAATTTTGCACGGGTCAAAACTCATTTACAAAAAACACATACTAACTTTTATACATTTACTCCCAAATGTATCAAAAATAAGACGATGTTACTTAAAGGCCTTAGTGGCGCAACTGATACCGAATTAATTCTAGAAGAACTTCGCACATACGAAAATGAAAATTTAAAATTCGTGAAGATTGCTCAATTCTACACAAATAAATCTAAAAAAGAAAAATACTGTCTTCCGTCGTTCCTCGTACAATTAAGCCCAGAGAGTGACACCACTGAATTAAAGAATATAACAGGTATTCTACATCACCGGATAAAATGGGAGCCGCTCAAAAAACCCGAAATTCAACAATGTAGAAACTGCCAGGGTTTCTTCCACAGTGCAGCAAACTGCTTCTTACCCCCGAGATGCGTAAAATGTAATCAATCCCATGACAGTGGAAAGTGTGCTGTTTCTACAGTTGATACAAACGAACGTGACAAGCTATACTGTCTAGTCTGTAACAAATATGGTCACCCAGCGTCTTACAAAGGCTGCGAAAAATACCGTGAACTTCAAAAGAAAGTCAGATCTAGAAGAATCGTGTTAAAACAAAATACGAACATTAGCCCATCTAATATAAATCCCAACATAAGTTATGCCAACACATTAAAATCTGAAAATCCATTTATTCTAAATAACAAAACCCTTAATAATACTAACCTACCAAATAACTTCTTTGTAGATCTTAAAAATATGTTAACAAGCTTATCAAACCAAATGATTAATTTACAAAAACAACTGCAACTGCAATCTTCCAGAATTGATACTCTATTCTCATTTATGGACGTGTAATGGATCAAGTTTATAATCCATCAAATACAATTTCTAAAATATTAAATATTATACACATTAACGTTAATTCTCTAGTAAAGCTAAATAGAAGATACGAATTAACCAACTTATTAAGAATCCATAAACCAGATATAGTTCTTCTGAATGAAACTAAACTAAATCCTAAACACAAACTCGTGTTTGAAAATTATGAAATTGTTAGAAAAGACAGAGTGCAGGCCAGGTGCGGAGGTGGTACAGGTATACTAATCAAAAATGGAATCAAATACAAAACATTCACTAATCGTACAATAGAATCCTTTAAGTATCTAGAAACATGCATTGTCACAATACCAATAGATACCAATAATATACTCTTTATAATATCGGCTTATTATCCATCACCTATTTTAAGATGAATTACACAATCTTTTTCAATCTTTAAAGCTGGATAATCCAGACCACTTTTACATATTAGCAGGAGATCTAAACTGTAAACATACAGATTGGGGAAATATGGCAGATAACCACAAGGGAAACTTAATTAAAGATTGGTTATGGAACAATGAAATTAGGTTCAGATGTAACTTTTATGCATCCAGTTCTCCATCCTACCCCCGATGTAACTCTTACTTAGATATATGCTTAGCAGACCACCGTATACATATTCAAAGAACAAATCCCAGTTTAAATTGTCTAGAAACTTTATCATATGATAGTGATCATAATGCGATAAAAATAGTAGCTTCTAGGGACATAAACAAAACACCATTTCTCATCGAAAAACGTGAGGAAAATTTGAATTTCAATTACAAGAAAGCAAACTGGAAAAAATTTCAGAACAAGATCATAAATTCACTAGATATGTATGATTCTATCCCCAACAATACAAATCTCTCAAATTCTGAAATAGACTCTCATTTAGAAAAGCTAAATAACATTATTATTAATGCTATTGAGCATTCAGTTCCTTTTTTTCAAAATAGAGATCAAATGGAAATATTGATAACACCAATTATAAGAAAATTGCAAGCAGAGAAAAATAGAACACTCACTTATATTAAAAGACACAACAGATTACAACGTCTTCTCTCTGTAAGTCAGTTATCATTCTTTAAAGCTAAATTGAAACTACTAAGACAACTAATTCAGGAAAACTTAATATTCTCCTTCAACAAACATCATAAAGATAAATTATCTCATTTGAGTCCAAAGGATGCTTTAGGTATGTATACAGAAGCCAGAAAGCAATATAGAAGCTACGACTCCAATGTTCTTGAAACAGTAAAAATCGGAAACAATGAAGAATTTTTGCTCAGAAGAGCTAATATCGATCCCGATACAGTTTTAATTGACACCAATTCGGGAAAATTTGTAATAAAAGACAAAATACAATTATTAGATGTTGTCGGCGCGTACCTGGAAACAGTTTATGGCCCAAAAGAAATCGACATGAGTAATAACCTACACCAGGAGGTAAATATTGGGTTTACCAGATTTTTAGAACTAAAATCCGGATTTGATGAGAACCCTACCCAAATAATAAACTTCTCGAACACAATTAGGGCTGATGAAATACCAAATTCTGCAGAATTCGAAGATTTTGTTTCTCAGGAAAAGATTATGTACATTTTCAAAAATCTCACGGGAAAATTTTCATCTGGCGTGGACAACATTCCCAATATAGCCCTTAAAAAGGCTCCACCAAAGCTAATTCTGCAGTATTGTATCTTATTTAATAATATGTTCAATAACTCTTACTTTCCCTCGTCGTGGAAACTAGGTAAAGTTGTTACACTCCCTAAGAAAAATAAAGACCTAAGTCATCCCGAAAACCTTAGAGCCATAACATTGCTTCCTAATATAAGTAAAATATTCGAGAGTTGCATTAACTCGAGAATAATTCGTATACTGAATAGCCACAACTTAATAAATGAAAACCAATTTGGGTTTAAATATAAGCACTCTACAATACACGCGACCAACCTTTTGGTGTCAAATATTAACTGGAATTGGAACAGGAAATTATATACAGGGGCATGTTTGATAGATTTCCAAAAAGCCTTCGATAATATCTGGATGCAAGGATTAATCTTCAAAATGTTGAATCATAAGTTCCCCCTTAGATTTGTAATACTACTCTACAATATGATCAATGAGAGACATTTCGTTGTAAGTAGCCGCGGTACTGTAAGTTCCCAACAATTCTACATTATGAATGGCCTCCAACAGGGCACAGTCAATGCACCGATTTTATTTAATTTATACATATACGAGTTATTAAATCTTCTACCTGAATCTATTGGATTCGCAGATGACCTAATTGTATATCACGCCGATAATAGAGTAGATAAAATTACAGAAAAATTACAGGAAAAGTTTAATAAGGTCGTCAAATATGCGAAGGATTGGAATATGAACATAAATTATAACAAATGTGAGACCATTCTCTTTCGTCCCCCAGTAGACAAATGCAACTATAATATCAGAAAATATTGGAAAACATTTGGTATATACTCTCCACTCTCTGGTATAAAGATACCAAATAAAGAGGTAGTAAAATACTTAGGTATCCATCTAGATAAATTTCTCTACTTCAATACTCATGTTAACACACAAATAACAAAGGCTAGACATGCTTTTTTCAGATACAAAACTCTTTTCTTTTCTAAACATGTCAAACAGAAAGTAAAAATACTTTTGTATCAGGCTTTAATACGCCCTATCATAACATATGGATGTCCGATATGGTTCAATATTTCCCCGTCTTATATGGAACGTGTACGTAAATTCGAAAGAAAATGCCTCCGCGCCTGTACATCTTTGTATAGATCTAGAAACAGCAATTTCACAAAATATATTTCCAACAAAAGACTATACAACAAAGCTGAGATAAACAGATTTGACAATTTCATAATTAAATTAATAAGAAAACACATTGTTAAAACTACACAAGGTGTGTCAAATAACCTAATCATGGCTCCTTACTACACAAGCGATCTATATATACATAATACGTTAGTATCAGGTTTCGTACCACCTGAGGCCTTTCTTTACCTTGATAAAAATGGCTTCATGCAAAAGTCTGATGGTACTCTAATTTTTTACCATTTACATAGAAGGGCTAACTCAAAAGCTGTTGACAATAATTTAGTCATAAACAACGATATTAGATTTGATACTAGCGTATCTATTAGAGACCGTGTGGAAAGGAGCAAATTGAATAAAGATGTATATTGGTGGATTATAGTCTAAATTTAAACTTTTTTAACATTCTGACTTTTTTTTTATCTTTTTCACAATATTTAAGTAATGTTTTTGTGTAATTTTTTCATTACAATATGTGAATTTATTTAAACATAAGTTTATACGTTATGTAATAATTCCCAAAATTGTAAGCATAAAAAGTCTGAGTGGGAATACCCTACCCATATTAAGTATACTTGAGTTCCCGTTGAAGGGCGTTGTATTACTATATTATATTATATCTTTTTGTTTATTTATAGTATCTAATTGAATATATGAATTGAATAAAATAAACACTTAAAAAAAAAAAAAAAAAAAAAAAAAAAAGTTTAAAACTACAAAAATTAATGTGAAAATTTTATGAGTTTTTTTACGTTTCCAATCATAAAATTTTTTCCAACGGACCAATTTCGCTGATTTTCAATACAAGACTGCTCAGGAATACGTGGAACATTCTGGCCAAAAACCAAACCGCGTTGTCGCCGATTGAAGTCGTGAGAATGTTTTCAACAGACGGACATGGCTATATCGACTCCGGTTGTTATAAGGATCAAGAATATATTTACTTTATGGGGTCGCAAAGCCTTATTTCTATATGTTACAATCAGAATGACAAACTGATATATACCCTCTATCACTGACAGTGGAGGGTATAAAAATAAGTACGTGTTTATGGCAAGCTTGAAACACTCCAATAATGTCGCAACTCATATGACAACGATTTGCGAAAAAATTTCATAACCTTACACACATTTCGAAGAGATTTGATAGTTTGTTGAGAGAAAGCGTTGCACACTGCTTTGGCTCATCGACACATATAAAAAAAAATTGTCTCAAAATTTGTTAGTTGGGTGTAATAGTCTGATGAAATTTCAATACCCACTGGTCCCTTTGTATGGGCGGTATCAAAATACCTTGTCCGATTCAGCTCAAACTATGTATAACAAAATTTTTGTACAAATTAATCAACACAATAGGGTGTTATAGGGTGATATAGTTTCAGAGCGGCCCTAACCTTTGTATGGGAGGTACCGGACAGCGTGGCGCTTTTGGGTCCAAACTTTGAGTTTCTCGCACGTTGAGGGATGGGGGCTAAATGAAAAATTTTTAAACAACTTTTTTTTAACTACTATATTACAACCCATTATTATCAACTATATTGGGTATTTTTGGTTTGGTTTGACTTAAAGGGAAGTTTTCTAGGTGGCGCCTGTTTATTACGTATTGTAGTTTTGAACCCAATAAAAAGTAAACTTAGAAAAGCCAAAGTGCAAGACTGGCAAATCCACGAAACACAACCCTCAGCACAGAATTACATTTGGCAGCACTCTTATACTCATACTTTTGGTTTGTGTCCAGACTAACATATTTCTTTTTTAATGGGAAATTTTCTAGGTGGAGCCTGTTTCTTACATATTGTAGTTTGAACCGAATAAAAAGTAAATTTAGATAAGCCGAAGTGAAAGTAGTTTAAAAAAATAACATCTTAAAGAAGTACCTTTGCTTAAAAAAGTAAATTTTCTTACAAACAGTACCTTTTCTTAAAAAAAATAATTTTTTAAATAACTAATTCTCTTAAAAAAGTACATTATCTTGCAACAAATTGCCTTTTCTTAAAAAACTAAATTTTCTTTAAAGCATACCTTTTTTGTAAAACAAAATTACTTTTCTTGAGATAAGTTATAAGTCTTAAAATTGTAACTGTTCTTTCGTAAAAAAATACCTTCTCTTAAAAAAATACCTTTTCTTACAAAAATTCCTTTTCTTAAAAGTACCATTTCTTAAAATTAAAGTACCACCTTTCTTTTGTTTTCTTGAGATAAGTAGCCTTCCTGAAAATAAGTAAATTTTCTTAAAAAATAACCTTATCCTTAAAAGAGTACCAATTTTTTAAAAAGTACCTGTTCTTAAAAAAAATCATAAAACTGTAGAACCGAATGAGTGAGTGTAAAACTAGAACGAGCACAACTTACTGGTTTGTGAGAAGCTCTCCCTAATCCTTTCACGGGATCTAACGGGAAACCCTGTTTTTATTTTAATAAAAGAAGTACCTCTCGTCAAAGAAAGGACCTTTTCGGGAATATATAATACATATTCTTACAAAAGGGGCCAAAAAATATACTTTTTAAAAAAAAAATACATTCAATATATTAAAAATTCCTTAACAAAAGTTTATCATTTTTCAAGATCCATTTAAATTACAGTATTTTTCAACAGTCCCTTAGGTGTGTTGGAACTAACTGGTACATAATATATAGCGAAAGGAACTTCGTTCCAATCGGGTGTCCCCTGACACCTCATGTAATTTTTTTTCCTTGCAGGCCTTTTCGTCGTTGTTCGCTCTCGATTTTAATACAGGGTGTCTGATGAATATTGCTACATTAATAAACTCAAATAACTTTTTTTTCAGTGTATGGAATTCATTTTTCTTCTATTCATGTTAAAGCTCATTCAAGTTTATTAGATATAGTTTAATGAGTTTTAAAAATAATGGAATTTAAATGCCCCCTGCTCGTTGATGCATGTGCGGCTTGGTAATAGATGGCAGGCACTCTTGTAATGTAGTGCATGTTAGTGTGAATCGAAGTGCCAATATCGACTCGGATCATTACCTGGCACATGTTTGAGCAGAGCGAAAAACGTACGAAGCCGAACACGGGAAAAGCTACATAACGACAAGCTGCAAATGCGGAGATATCGAGGACCAAATATAAACAACAGCCCACACTCCTGCTGGAGCAGAATTTTCCCCCTCCCGAGAATGCAGACGCATAGTGGAAGCACATCTCGCATTCTTTGGAAACCGCAGCATGGACTGAACTTGGCTGTCAAAAACCGCAGAAGGATAAGTTATGGTACGACGAAGAATGTGACATTGCAACTGATGAAAAAGGCGGTGCTCGTATCACAACGAAACAGTCAGTCAAAACGCGTGCTGCTAGTGAGCGGTACAAAAGTATGAGAAGGGAGAAAAACCATAAATTTTGGCGGCAAATTGGCAGTGGAAGCAGAGAGAGAGTAAAAATACCGAAATGTGCAGGATGAATAATGAATCACGAACATTTTTTCAGAGGGTAGAGGATCGAAACGGAGACTGAATAACGGGCTGCCCTCCTGCAAGGACGAGAATGGGAATCTGGAGACAGATAAGCAGTGTGCTTAGAATATGGAGAGATCACTATTCAGCGCGACTCCATTCGGAATCTCTCACTGAAAATGAGGAGGTAATGATTGTGGAAGATAGTGTAGATTGTTCTCCCTTCCCGCCCCTTTCCAAAACGAGGCGTGATTAGAACGGCGATCTCCCGGTTTAAGAATAGTTAAGTCGCGGGTGTGGATGGGCTACTCGGTGAGTTTTAAGGTCGGTGGATAAGGACTCCTAGCCAACATGCATTAAATTATATACCGTATATGGTTGGGAGAATCTATATTTGACGATTGGACTCTCAGTGTGTTAGGTCCTGTATTAATTGTGATCCGCGTGTATGTTCCAGCTACTTCGGTATAAGTCTTTCTCCATCATGTATAAGTTCTTGAAGGGCATATTACCTGAAAAACTAAAACCAATTGTTGTAAACCGTATTGGACCCATTCGGCAAATCGTGGAAAGACCCATGAAAAGCATATAGGTACATACCATCTTTTTGTCGATTACAAAGACAAACACCAAATCACCAGTGAAGGCGGAGAAAGACTTCACCGAATATTCTGTACCAAACGAGCTCTGAGTCACAGCAACACAATTTCGTGCATCTCTACAACATCTTAATGGAAATAATAATGAGAAACGCCGTGAGTGGTGCAGTTGCTAGTGTGCATTGCTCTTGTGCATGGGAACGTAGGTTCGATCCCTGCTCTAACCACCTTAAAATTTCCTTCGACGACGGCCACCTCGCTTAGTGATTGCGACACTATCGAGTACTTAGCCATGAAAAAGCTTCTCAAAATACCGTTCGGAAACTGTTAGTCCCAATCAGTGAGCACAGCTCACTGGTTGTGAGAAGATCTCTCCAATCCCTTCATGGGATGTAATGGGAAACGGGTGTTTTTATGACAAAAGCTGCAGTACATATGAACAATGGTGCAATGGTAGCGTGCACCGCTCTTGTTCATGAGAGCGTGGGTTAGATCCCTTGATTTATTACCTTGTTTTTCCAATTTCCCCCACTGTGCATCATTAAATTTAAATAAATACGGACTGGTGATTTCGCAGTCCCATTAACCGAATCATAGAGTGCAGTTTTCTAGCTGAATTAGCAGATAATATTCCACAGATATATGCGGTTAAGTTAACTGAATTTAGAGGTTGTTTCATCCACTCTTGAGATCATCATCACCAGTGCTGTGGAGTCGTAGCTGTACTCGGCATTTGGAGTCAGTGTCTGGAATATTTGCCTGGAGTCGGGGTTAGACTTGGAATCGTAAAACTTTTAACGACTCCGACTCCAAGTTTAGCTTTTCCATCAAAATTCAAAATTTTTAACAAGAAAAATTTGTTTGTAATTCATGTCTCGCAACAAAGCAGATGTAGTTTTAAATTCTTGGTATCGTTAAAAGTGATTAAAATCACATCTAAATAATGCCTAGAAATAGACAACGGAAACACTACACATTTATCTATAAAATAACAGACATCGAGAGCCGAGCCTGCAATATCATCTTGGAGCTTCCTTAAGGTATGACCGATCCACATCCATAAGCAGCGGTTGATAAAAGCTTTCAAGGCCTGCAATTCTTGTTGGCTGTATTCCAAATTGTATTCTGGTATTAAATGGCTTAATTTTGGAGTTCCTTGTGATACACGTGGAGCTGCATATCTTCTCAGGAGAGCTGAATGCTGCACGGCCTTTATTAATTCTGCACCTATTGGGTGGGGGGTTAGCCATTTTTTATTTCAGCGATTTGCATTTTTTGATGATTTTTTGAAAAAAAAGATTGGATCACTGGAAAAGGGTTAAAAATCAATCCAAAGTTTTTTAGGTATGCATGCATTCAGAACGGTTTGCAAGATACGAACCTGACAAAATGATCACTTTTTTGCAAAAATGACACCGAGTCCCCAAATCTTTGGGGGCCCATAAAAAAAATTGCATCACTTTGGGCAAAACTGGGAGACACGGGTCTTTTTGGTTTGGTCTTTTATCACGTAGTGGTGTCCGTATATGGTTATATTTCCATGACTTAAAAAATTACACAGAGTATAATTGTAATGTCAATGGTATTGATTTTTTTAAATTTGCATTTGGAATAGTAATTCAAATTAGACTACAAATTATAATTGTCATATAATTAATTTGCCCCATGTATGCTCCTGACCAACATATCCGGATTTGCTAATGATGCATACCCTGCCAAAATTTTCCTCCGGATTGGGAGTTCAATTAATATACATTGTCCAAACTGAATTGTATTGAATCAGAAAATAAAACAAAGGCGAAACTTGCTCGTGAGCTTAACGGACGTACCACTTTGGCTATTTTTTAGTGGTTGGGGTGTGTAGAATTGATTAAATTATTGATTGGTTAAAGAATTTGTGAATTTAAAATATGAATCCTTGAAAATATTTGCTTAATCATGCAGTAGCATCAGCTGCAAAACATTTTTTTAGTGGGATATTATATTTTAATACAAATTTATAAATTTTCGAAGTATTGATAGCAAATAACTTAATGCTCTGTAATCAATCTTAAAACAATGAGTATATTTTCATGTTAACACTCACACTTATCAGTGTTACATAGTACTCATCCCAGAATTGTATACATTTTAACAGCCAGAAGATATTGGGAAAAAGGCTTATGGTCTGTTGTCATCATCATTATCATCAGCCTAGGCATGTTGCTGCCATTTTGTTTAAAGTGGCTGTAAAAGTGATGTTTTTTCATCTTCCATTGCTGTTCTACAATAACAATTTATTTTACTCTAGAGATGCATAACATCAATCTGAATTATATTTCTGTGTTTTATTCCAATACATTTGTACAATATGAAAACATGAAAACGAACATGAACGTGAACAATAAAAGAGAAACATTGCCCTGCCAGAATTTCTTCACTTCGTAACACTAGTATTTTCTCACACTCTTTAGAATCTGTGTCGATCGATGGCGTCATGCAACAAAGCGACACAATAATAATTTTTGTTCAATACTTAAAAAAAAAAACAAATGAAAGAAAATGACCACATTAAATTACAGTAGAGTTACAATAACTTTTGCACACCAATACACATGGAAATAAATAACCACATGCTCATGGAAACAGACACCAACGCCAACACCAATACCATGGAGGGACATACATTGGTACCCATAGCAACATCATGACCAACCAACAAGTGTAAATATTTCTTCGAGTGGCTCATTTTCAAAATGTTGTTTCTACTCATTCTAAAAATGCCAATGGTAAATGAAGGACCACTCAAAAAGTAGTGATAGAAACGATGCTTACAGAACTATTCCATTTTTAAAACGAGTATTCAATCTTTCTAATATAAGGAACATTCAGTCAAGAATGAGATGCAACAAATATACAGCAGTGGGAATGATATCAGAGATTCTGTGTAAGATAACACTGTTTGTAATTTTCTAAGTCATGGAAATATAACCATACACGGACACCACTACGTAAAAAAAGACCAAGACAAAAGACCCGTGTCTCCCAGTTTTGCCCAAAGTCATGGACTTTTTTTTTATGGGCCCCCAAAGATTTGGGGCCTCGGTGTCATTCTTGCAAAAATGTGATTATTTTGTCAGGCTCATATCTTGCATTTCGTTCAGAATTTTGATTTACTCTCTCAGGAAAAGTTGAAGCTCTTGTCACAAAAAACAAAAATTGTGAACATATAAAATCAAAAAAACTTCATCTTCAAGGTCAAAATCGCAAAAAAACGTTAAAATTCGATTTTTTTACCTTTTCTCCCTGTTCAGGTCCATGGGTAGCAAACCGTTCAAAACTCAAGGAAACAATCAACTACAGGAATGTACCTAAGATCTCGATAAACAAATTTCTGTAACATATGAACTTCCTAGCAATGATTCTTAATACCGTTTACTTCAACATTGGGATACTATCCTATCTCACCGACCGCAGCAGCATAGGTAAAGTAGTAACCTCAGCACACGCAACAAGGGACGCAGCACACAATATAAGAATCATTCCTAGGAAGTTCATATGTTCTAGAAAGTTAGTTATTGAGATCTTTGGTTCATTTTTGTGTTTGACTGTTTCCTTGAATCTTGAACGGTTTGGTACCTATGGACCTGAACAGGGGGAAAAAGGTAAAAAAATCGAATTTTTTAAAGTTGTTTGCGATTTTGACCTTGAAGATTAAGTTTTTTGATTTTATATTTTCACAATTTTTATTTTCTATGACAAGAGGTACAACTTTTCCTCAGAGAGTAACTCAAAATTCCGCACAAATTGCAAGATATCATCCTGAAAATATTATCACTATTATGGAAAAATTATACCGAGGCCCCAAATCCTTGGGGGCCCATAAAAAAAGTCCATGACTTTGGGCAAAACTGGGAGACATGGGTCTTTTGTTTTGGTCTGTTATTACGTAGTGGTGTCCGTATATGGTTATATTGCTTCGGGTTGAACTGTGTATTTAAACAGGATATCTAAATCGTCCGATCTTGAAAAGATTCAAAACTGTTGATATCTACTTGGAAATATTCTGCAAAATAACTCGATTTAATAAAAGATCGTAATTACAATGTTTTATTAATTACCTTTATTAATAACCACACCCCAATTTTGGTATCGCCACGAAAGGGACAATTATACATTCTTTAACTTATTGTAGTATAATATTTGTTTTTAGAATTTTAAACGTCCAGTTGTAAACACATAGAATTATGTTGTGGTAACCGAATTGAAAATGAAATTCGTCTGTCACTACCAAATTCATGAGAAATTCGGTTATAGCAACCGAATTGACGCCGAATTCGTTCAATGCAACGGACTTAAAGTTTAATTCGGTTATTGCGACCGAATTGATACCAAATTCGTCAGTATCAATTCGGTAGTGACAACCGAATTGATGCCAAATTCGGTTATTGCACCTGAATTGATGCCAGATTTGATTATTCCAACCGAATTTGGTACCAATTTCGGTTACTACATACGAACTATTTCCAAATTCGGTTCTTACAATCGAAATCTTCGAAAATTTGGTTGACAGATCGAATATAATTGAAGATTCAGTTGTCGCAACCGAATCAATTATGAAACGTGGTTGCTTCAACCGAAATTCAGTTGTGACGACTAAATTCGTGCCTCGAAAAATTCACACGAGTGACAGTTTGGTGCGGTTTTTGGAATGGCGCTATCAAAGGCCGGAAATGAGCAAGGAGGCGCCGTTCCCGTCAAAGGGGAGCTTTACCTTGCCATGCTCAGGCATTTTTTTGGTTTCCAAAACTTAAGGAGGATGAAATGGACGATGTAAGATTTCAACAGGATGGGGCTTCATGTCGCACAGCCAACGGTACAAACGAGCTTTTGCGCATAATCGGGGGAGACTCAGAAGTCCATTGGCCGACCCCGCAGTTGCGATTTGACCCCGTTGATGCCACCCCATCTCTGATGCGCCGTGAAAGATGAGTGTTGCGCAGAGGCCCAAACAATCGAAAATGTAGTGACACAATAGTTAGTTTGAATGAGGTACTGTAAAGGAAGTCGTGGAAGCCTTTTGAACCCCGTTATGTTTCGTTCATAGATGTCAATGATATCTAGTAGTATTTTCATGTTAAAGTTATGTTAATAATTAAATTCCAAGTTTTTTATCGCCCACCCCTTAACATCGCATTGACTAACGTTCTTTCATGATTGTCAGAAGACTGAGAATTCATTAAAATAATTTCCCATAGATTTGAACTTTTATATATAAGTATTCCTTCTATTGGCCGACCCCGCAGGACTTGATCAAAAATAAATTATCCAATTGCAGCCACTCTAAAACAACAAATGCATTTACCATATGGCAACGTTTCCTTGGTTTTTTATTATCCATGTGTGTGCATGTGGGTGTATGCATGTGTATGTTTGGATGTGTAAGAAAACATGATATGATAAACATAAAATAAAAGAGATAATCAATATTTATTTTAATATAAATTCAAAAGTACATTCGACACGAATACGAGTGTGAGCTGCAGCCGCAGTGAAGGAAAACAAAATGTCATAAATTTCAAGAGAAGACTCTGTACTCGTATGGCTGCAAGAATTGCTGACATTTCGTTTGTCAATGCTATTTGTTATCATCAGTTCGTATTGTTATGCGTTTGAGGCTATTCCGTATTTATTTATTGTCATGCATTTATTATTCTTTTGTATTTTATATTTTTAATATCATCTTTTGTTACGAAGACAAATGTGACATCAGATTAATAGGAAAAATAATATTTTATGGAAAGATCTTTGTGCAAAAATCATGCGTATAATCGCATATGTATCTGTAATGTTTTGTGTTCTTCTGCATCTGAAATGGACTTCCGGTTTCCGCTTAATTTCATGGATTGGGGAAATGACTAATGCAGACAATTCCTCACAAAGTGAAACGATGTGGTACAGTTTGAAACAAAAAACAAAAGAGTTAGCAATTTCAAACAACATGCTATCCAGGTAATGGGAGGAGCTTCGAATAACAAAGTGTCACAAAAACCTACTTTTCTGCCCCCTTTTTCCTCCTTAGAACGAAACTATACTCAATTGAAAATGTGGACCACCACTAGCAAACCGGGTACCCCGTTTTTTATTTTGTGATCGTTTGCTTCTTTTACACGGGTTTTTAAATTCCAAGGATATCCCTGCGAGAATAATGATAACATTAATATGATTACCAGAGGCATCTATATGCAATAAATGGTTATACTCGTATAATTTTTAGCGGACTAAGGATGTGAAAATTGGCTCTTTTAAAATGTTATCATTGGATTCCCTTAAAAGTTTTGCATCAAAATTCTGAAAATATCTTTGTGTTAAAGAGCTGCTACCAGCACTTCCATTATTCCATCATTAACAGCCTACAATATCAATCACTTGAAAAATAGAGCCTAAAGAAATATATACTAATATTGAATGTAGAAATACCGGCAATAATTTTCATTGCTAAAATATTAATGACAGAAGGTTGAAATTCTGGCATCAGCTGCGATAATTCCAGCTCTTTAGAGCAACTTAACTCTAAAAGGATATGACAGATTATATGAGACATTGACTTTGAAAAAGTTGACAAATTCACAGTTGAAGCAGATGATGATAAAATTATTGAGAGTTTCCTCAACAAATCTGCAATATCCGATGTACAGCCCAATTTATCAACTACAACGTTCGCATCTACAGCAAATGGTACTTTTCCTATAGGAACTACATCGCGGAATATTTCTCAGTTTGAATTTCAGTGTATAAACACAACTGATGTGTATAAAACTTGTCTATCAGTTCAATCAAATGCTATTGGTTTTGACAATTTATGCCCCAGAATTGTTAAACTTTTGCTACCGAATTTAATACAATACATGACACATATATTTAATACGATTTTGACTACCAGTGTATATCCCAGCACCTGGAAACACGCTAAGGTTATACCAATACCAAAAAGTAAGTCTGGAAACGAATGCCGGCCAATTTCCGTTCAACCATATTTCTCAAAAGCTTTTGAGAAGATAATGCATGCGCAGTTAACTCAATACCTCAATGGAAATGGTCTATTGACGGATAGACAATTAGGATTTAGGCCAAAACGCACTTGCATTACTGCTCTTACTGATGTGACAAATTGTATAAGAGCCAATATGGATAACAACCAGATTACTTTCCTGGTTCTACTGGATCATTCGAAAGTATTTGATTGTGCGGATTAGAGAACTATATGTTCGAAACTACGTGAGCAATTTAACTTTTCTTCAACTGTCAGCCTACCTGTTTAACAGCCCTTCATAATAAAAAAACCAAATATCAAGACCTTTGGAAATGCATAGTGTTGTTCCAAAGGGTTCAGTCTTAGGCACGTTATTGTATTCATTGTTCATTAATGATCAACCAGAGCAACTTCCACACAGTCAAATTCATATGTATGGTGACGATCTGAAATTACACCTGAACTCATCACACCTTCTTCTATCTTCTATGTCGGAATTGAGTCACGATCTTAAAAGAGTTTATAATTGGGCCTTGGCTAATAAACTCCACGGAAATTTATGGTGATCGAACCCATGGTCTCATGCAAAGGAGCAGTGCACACTAGTCATTGCTCCACCCACGGCCATAACTTAATAATATGACTTTACGCTAAATAGCCGTTTTTTACAACTTAGTTAGCGATAAGCACTTGCTTGTCACCAAAATACTACTGTTGTTAGGACGTACGTATTATAAGAGACCGGAAGAAGTAAGCTGCTGGACTGTCCTCTTAATGAATAATTTCTGGCCACTAACTACTAACACTGTTGAAGAATTCTATTTTAAAATGGATATCTTTTGAATTTTAAAAGTCATGTATAAAGGACAAACCATCACACTACTGGTGGTCTATAGTTGCACTTGCATATAGAATCGTTCTTGGGAGGAAAATCATGTCCCATTTATAATTTCTCATTTTTTTTGTGCCACTCAATCTTTTCACAACTGCTAATATTTTAGCAAAATAATATTCAACATGCTTTGCCTTCATCGAAATATCTAATCTAATTTTTTCAACTTAAGCGATTAATTTTCTTTTATGACTAAAATCACTATTAAATTTAAACAATGGACGAGAAAAAAATGCAATTTGCACACATCTAACCCAAATGCCAATTTGATTTTTCTCTCCAATCCATGTTATCATCATCTGCAACAGAATAGTAGAACAAAACTAGAACATGAAACATGTTAAATATTTAACATCTATGCAATTAACAGGTGACAAAAGTGTCATACATTTAAACTCAAATATTACATCAAAAAATTGTTGCAGAGACAGGGAAGTGGCAAAAAAATGGGAATAAACAAGAGATGTTTGTTAGTAACAAAAAACTACGTTATAATTATACATACAAATGTATGTATTAGTATGTATACTTGTTTAATGCATCCCAGCAGCGGAGATGCCGAGATATTTAGAATATAGACCTGCAAATATGCATGAAGATGTAGTTGGTTGGTATTCAACTATGTATCTATGTCCTGTTCTGGCAGGCGTTATACCTGATCTTAGGTTGGCGAAAATTGTAATACTCATTCAACCCTCGCTTCTTAAAGGAAAGTGGCTTATCCGAAGCCTTGAGAAATGTCCGATGTGCATGCAAAGTTCCCTTCCTTAAGGAGGTTTCCAGTAGCACTCCTTGTAGAAGGCCAGAAAGAGAAGGTCATCTAAAATTCATGTCGTGAGAAGGAGAATAGCAGGCCCCCCTTCTATGGTGCTCTATGTTAATTTTATAGCTAAGGCTGCGTTTGAAGAGTGGATACACGAGTGGGTCTTTTCAGGCCTGCTAGAGGGCATTCCAATCCCTTCTTTTGGCTATTGAATTGTATTTAGGATTACGGACGTATGCAAGTAGGTCTGTTTGAAGGCAACTGTATGTCCTTTAGGTTGTCTGAATATTTGCTGATTTTAAAATTTCTTTTAATAAGTACCTACATATGTACATAAAAACATAGCCACATTGTATTGTAGGTGACATCAAGTAATCGGGAACAGGGCTAAAAATGTTTTGTGATTGAGTTATAGCTCACCGACAACAAGAAGTTATGAAATTCCGATATTATTAGCAAAGGGTGGTTTCTTTTATGAGTAAACGAGTGCTGCAATTTATATTGCTAGCAAATAAAGGAACAACAAATTTTGATGATTAAATTGTCCCAAAATATTCTCCATGAAGATCAATAAATTTTTGCCAATATTTGAAGCTCTCTTGCTACTCCGAATAAGGTAGCTCCAAAACATGTGTTTTGAGCACATCAACTGTTTCTTCAGGCGGAAAAAAACTTAACCACGCAATTTGCTGTTAATGTGCGGGAATCAGAAGATATCATTAGGCATCCAGTCGGGAATGTAACGGGTTTTTCAATAAGAGCGCTACAAAATAAAACAAAACCGGTTTTAGATACCAATGAAATTCTTTATTCCTGTGAAAGTACGTTCGATGCCATTATGCATGGAACTCGATTTCTTTTGCATGGCCACCACGGGCACGCTTGCAGAAGCCCATACACTGAACCCAATTTTCGACGGTTTTCAAGCATAAATCGGCCGATACTGCTGCAATTTCACGTTCGATATTCGTACGAAGTTCATCAATCGTTGGCATAGACCATAGACTTGACGTAGCCCCACAGGAAATAATCTAACGGCGTCAAATCGCACGACCGAGGCGGCCAATCCACTGGGCCATTTCGTGAGATAACACGTTCACCAAACTTGGTTTCCAATAAATTGATTGTGGCATTCGCTGTGTGGCTTGTGGCGCCGTCCTGTTGGAACCTCATGTCCTCCAAGTCCATATTATCCAATTGGGGCCAAAAATATTCGGTTATCATTGAACCGTAGCGATTCGCATTCACAGTAATGTGCCGGTCTTGACCATCATGGAAGAAGTACGGCCCAATGACGGCAATGATGACTGACGGATTACGTGTGGATTGCTGTCCGACCAATAACGCATATTTTACTTATTGACGAAGCCATTCAGCCAGAAATGAGCCTCATCATAAATTGGACGTAGCGCACTTAAAGTTGAGGCCACTGACTCCAAATTGCGGTAGTAAATTTTTATAATTTCGGCTCGTTGTTGGCTCATATATCTTTCCATGATGAAATGGCAAACCTTACTGAAGAGAAATGTCAAAAGGTCGGGCAAAAATATGGCGTCGTTTGCTGTCTTCATCGATTTACTTTTGTAGCGTCTCTGTTGAAAAACCTTTTATAACAGATGACTAACCTAACCAACTTATTGTACTTATTGTGACTTAAAAGCAGAACACAATGGGTAAAATTCGGAAGTTTTCGCTTTTAAGTAACAAACTGCTGCCCTGACCACGACAGTAAGATTTTTCTAGGCGATTTTAATGTCAAATTGGGAAAGGAAAGTGTATTTCGACCAACCATCGGTAATGACAGTCTACATGATACCACCTCAGATAATGGTATAAGACTGATAGGACCCAGATGCACAGCAGAAGGATAAGCCATGGTAAGGCGAAGAATGTCGCATTGCAACTGATGAAACGACGTTGCACGTATGGCAACGACACTGGCAGTTACAACGCGTGCTTCGAAAGAGCGGTACAAGAGGCGGAGAAGGGAGGAAACCAACTATTTGGGCGGGAAAAATTACAGTAAAGCCGCTGCTGCGGATGGGCTACCCGCCGAACTTTTTAAAGGCAGGTGGCGAAGGCCTGGTAGCCCACATGCACCGACTTATATGCGTTATATGGGTGGGGGAATCTATGCCTGTCGATTGGAGTTTCAGTGTATTATGGCCTATATTCAAAAAGGGTGATCCGTATGTTTGTTCCAACTATCACGTTATCAGTCTTTTATCCGTCGCGTATAAGGTCTTGTCGAGTGTAAGACTAAAGCCAATTATTGAAAACCTAATTAAACCTTATCAGTGTGGTTTCGGACCAGGCAAGTCCACCACTGATAAATATTCACGCTACGTCAAATCCTGGATAAGACCCATGAAAAGCAAGTCGATACATCCCATCTTTTTTGGCGATTACAAAGCTGCTTTCGTTAGTCCCATACGGGGAAAACTGTACGAAGCTATATCTGAACTTGGGTTTCCCGCAAACCTGATCCGCCTCTGCAGAATGACACTCACCAACACCAAATCAGCAGTGAACATGGGGAAAGACCTCACTGAACCATTCTATACCAAGCGAGGACTTAGACAAGGCGACACACTTTCGTGCAATCTCTTCAACATCTTAATGGAGATAATAACGAAATAACGAGCAAGGCTACAGTAAATATGAACAAGACCATTAACAGGAAAAGCCATATGTTGCTGGCGTATGCTGACGACATAGACATCATTGGACGGAATTTTTGAGAGGTTACTGCAGTATTTTTAAGAATCGAAAAGGAATCAGCGAAGGTGGGTCTTGATGTTAATGAGGGCAAGACAAAATTTAAGGTGTCAGCGACTAGATAAACCTCTCGACTTGGTCCGCACTTGAACGTTGACAACCGATTTAGTTTTGAAGTGGTGGATGAATTTGTCTACCTTGGATCTGCCGTGAGGAAGGACAACAACGGCTTCCTAGAGATATATAGGAGAATTCTGCTTGCAAATAGATTCTATTTTGGGTTCAGCAAGCAGTTTAGGTACAAAGCCCTCTCGCGACGGACAAAAGTCCACCTATATCAGACTCTCAGTTTACCTGGCTCCGTCTTACACATACTTGGGTCATATCGCAAGCCATGTTATCAGAATGGATGAAGATATGCCAGCGAGTTCGATAACGTACCCGATGGAAACAAGAAAAGGGACGGCCAAGACTCCGTCGGATTGTCATGAGGGGTAATGACTCCATTTGGGGTTATGTGTGACTCCAAATGGTTGTGTACCATTCAGAAATCGCCACCATACGATTCTGATTTCACTGATTCCATATACCCAGTTATGCCGAAGAGGCAGAAGTGTTTCGTGCACGAACAACTTCTGTTGGATTTTGTCTGTTTTGGAAGACCCATACAGTCGATGACTAGTTAGTCTCAGGTTCATATACACATACCCATGTTTCGTCACCTGTCGTCATTTTATGCACTCTGAAAAAAACGGTCCCTGCAATGTATTGCACGAGCCATGTTAAGATCCCGCGTGCTGATCCGTTTTTAAAAAAGGCATTTTTTTAGCTGGTCAAAGAAATTTGTAGTTTAGCACCCAGACAATATCTACAATATTGTCATCATATAAAAGTTATTTATATGGCGCGTCCAACAGTATATAAAAAATTTCAAAACATGTACTGTCATATCCTTTTTCTTTTTGAGGGATATTCTGCAAATAAAAAATCATCATATGTCAGATTGGAATAATTCTAAATATTTAAAATTTCGTCCAGAGTACCTCGACAGCTGTATTCGAAAAATAACAAACTATATCTACACAACCACGACCCTTGTCCAAGGGAAAGATTTGATATCAATTTTGCCCTGTTAAGAACATATTGTTCCCACGGTATTGCAGTTGTGGTAAAACGGGAAGTAATGCGAATTTCAAAGGAACCTGAAACACGTAGTTATTTAATTCGACGAAAGATTAAAATGCGGCAATCTGACGTTTAAATCAGAAAAGTCTACGTACCAAAAAAATTTTAAAAGTTTTTGGTTAATGTATGAAAAATTCATCCTTCAAGCGTACAAGTCATGAAAATTTGTCAAATTGGAAAATGGTTGGTTTTTGTTGGAAATAATAGACAATTCAGTTCAACACACATTCACTGGCATGACTAGTTTCGAACTCCGTGACAAGTTCATCATCAGATGCCTAACTACTGTGCCTGAATTTATACCATCATCGGTTGATCATCAATCGTATATACACGAACTCAATTCTGCAATTCACATGTGCGAATTAGTATCGATCGAAAATCTCTAAGTATCAACATCACTGAAAGGCCTATAATTTCAACAAAAAAAAACAGACAGAATTTGTCCACCATGTTCTTCTTTCCTCATGCATTCTCGCATTGCTGCAGTGCTTTGAGGTGAGTTTTTAATCTATATCACAGAGTTGTATTTTTCTATTATTTCCAACTAATTGTCTATTATTTCCAACAAAACCCAACCATTTTCCAATTAGAAAATTGTTCATGACTTGTAAGCTTGTAGTACGAATTTTCTCCTACATTCATACTCTCATACAGTCGTCAATTGTCTCTGCCTATCATTTTCAAACATCCTCACGGGATCTAAACCAGCGGTGTTAAATCGCCTGATCTTGGACGCCAATTACAGGTCCAAACCGCGAAAATCTATCTATATATCTATCTATCTATGCTCACCAAATGATCCTCTCAACAAAGTGCTTGTGGCACGCACTGTGTGATATCGTGCACCAACTTATTTAAACCACACCAGACATTAAAGCGAGTCAAGTCAGGAACGAAGAAGTATTTGATTATTGCGCCAAAGCGGCCATCATTAACTGTAATCTTCTGACTGAGATTTTTTGATGAAGTAAGAATCAAATGTAACGGCGTCGCATCCATGCCTTGAGGATTATCTTCCCTCCAAGTATCTAACCTCCATAAAAACTAAATACCATATATTTGAAAATACAAACCCCTATTGCTATCGTTATAAAAAAGCCTTTCTGGGCACCCTTGTTGCATACGCAAACATTTGGTTTCCCAGTTTTGGATGTCACGTAGCCATTCAAGCAAAAATGAGCTTCATTTCCATATAGTTTCTGTATGGTGAACATTAATAGTTTGTGAAAATAGACAGAATCTGGATTCGTGAAACCCAAAGGTAACACAATTTGCAAGCGTCTTCCACTCGTCAATCTATTCGCGATGTCATGGCAAACACAACTAAGGCATTGTTGCCAACTTAAAGAACCGCTAGTACTTAACAGGCCGACAAAATTGTAAGCAGATTGAAGTAGAATGGCCGATATGCGACAATGGCAAATGATTACAAAATTCGACAGTGTTGATTAGGAAATCGGAGTCTTGTTATAAGTCGAAATCGATACGCAGCAACAAAAAGTGTAAGTTACAAAGCTAACGTTTACGAAAAATTTATACATAATTATCCCGCAGAAAGTCGTGGCCTGATGGTTTTGATATTAATAACTAGTGAAGGATCCAAAACATTTCCGTTGCATGTAGGAAGAAAGAGAGAACAGATGTAAAGCTCTTTACGGAGTCCATAATCACGAAACATCATTTTCACCCTCGTTACCATTAACCTATTTTCCAAGCGTAGCTCAAAGATATCATGAAATGTGAAGTGCATATAGATAAACTGTTCTTCCTATCAAAGAAACGTGTACGTAGTAGAGATTACAAATGCCCTACGTCGGAGGATATTCATACGTTATTCAAGGAAATAGTTCTTTGTGTTAAGAATGTTTAGCTTCGTACATGTTAGGACTACGGGAAATTAAATATGAATTAAAAAATGTATGGATACATACGAAGCCTAATTTTCTTTCGTTTAGTCCATTGCGACCTAAATGTAATACTATTTCTTTGAGTGCATGGAGAATATAGCCAAGATTTTACCGTTGCCAGCGTGGGGATCATATGAAAAGAGGGATCGAGTTAGGTGAGATATATGTTCAACCACCGAACGTTCAACGTTCAACAGCGTATATCATTTCCAAACAATAAACCAGGTACTTCCACAGTTGGCAGGAACAACCCCCAAAGAATTTGAAACGCATTACAGGGGATCAGAGTAGACTAGCGAATATTCCGTGTGATGGCGAGGACGGAAACCGTGTAAATATTTACATAAAGAATGAATAGGGATTCCCACAATCATTATGGCTAAGAAACTGATAGTGCCACCATCACTATGCGACGTGAGAGTCGGTGAAAGTAGCGTTTGGTGGTCAATGCAGGAATTGTAGTCAACTTCATATGTACAAGAGTCACGCACGCTATTCGTTCTATTAATACAATTGTATGAATCGAATATTTGAGGAAAACGTGGCCGTCGATGGTGCAATCGAAGTGTGCGAGCACATGGCTCCGATCCCTGCTCTGATCACTATCTAAATTTTAGCCATGAAAATACAAAATTTTACAATTAATCTAAAATTAAAAATTAACATCATGAAATAATAAAAGGAAAACAAAAGTAACCAAAAAATATTATAACATTACTTTATATGAAAAATTTATAATGAACCAAAATATTTAAATAAAAATTTCCTAGAATGCATTGCGTTGTTGTCGATTTGTAGATTATGTATGTGGAAGAGCATTCCAAAGACGTATTGCGTTAATGAAAGAAAACGCACTTATTTAAGAAAATGTTATTTTTTTAAACTTCTCTCACTTTAGCCTTTCCAAATTTACTTTTTATTCGGTTGAAACTACAATATGTAAAAAACAGGCTCCATCTAGAAAGTTTCCCATTAAACTAGAAATATCGTCCCATATGTTAGTCTAGACACAAACCAAACCAAAAATACGATTGTAGGACTAATGGTCAGTTTGACAGTTGAAAATTCTCCATTTAAATGTACTTTGAATGCCCGATGCCTGTCATTTAAATGCCATTTAATAAGAAAAGTTTAAAAATTTTAAATTGAGCTTTCAAATAACTTCTGCTTTTCTAAATTTACATTTTATTGGGTTCAAAACTACTGTATGTAAAACATCCTAGAAAACATCCCTAGAAAACATCCCTTTAAACCAAACCAAAACAAAAGTACTCAATATAGTTGACAATAATGGGTTGTAATAAAGTAGTTAAAACAAAATTGGTTTAATATTTTTTTATTTAGGCCCCATCCCGCAACGTGCGATTAGGAAATTCGTTCCAAAAGACCAAAAATTTTTTGGGATATCGGACTTAGTCCGCCCTCTGGGTCCAAACAAGGGGCCCGAAAATGATAATTATATAGTTCTCGAAAAGAAAAGAATTATTTCATTTTAGTTGGCTTAAAAGCGGATTTAAAAAAAAAGGTTTTTGAAAAAATTCATTTTTTTTTAAACTGGATTTTTTTTCAAATAACTTAAATTTTTTTTAAATCCCCTTCGAGGTTTCAAAACAATAATTGTGGCCGTTTTTCTCACTTCAAAATTGTGTTTCTCCTATGATTTTCGATAACTTGCATAAATGGGGACATGATTTTCCTGAAGAAATTGAAGTATTTTATTTTTCAGACTTTTTAATGGTGATGGGGGGGGGGGGGGGGAGATTCCGTTTTACTTGTGTTAAAAGGCGAAGTTAGAAAAAATTTAAACAAATTTTTTTTTTTTTTAATTTTTTTTTTTTATAAAAAAAAATCCCCGTCGAGGTTTCAAAATAAGTATTTGTGACCGGTTTTCCCGCTTCAAAATTGCGTTTTTCCTATGATTTTCAATAATTTCCATAAATGGGGAAATGATTTTCCTGAACATAGTTTTCGTTATACCTAATTTAATTCAATGACTTCATGCATCCACCGTCCTTTAAGTTGAGAAGATGTCGCACATTACAATTTTTAATATACATACAGGATTTGGAGCATGAGGGGCCCCTCATTTTAATTGAAAAATTTATGGATTTTGGGTTTAAACCCAGGCATGGGAGTTTGTTTTGTCGCAAACAGCATCCAACCCCAATGGCCTTAAGGCAAGACGGAAACAATAAATTCGCGCGATTTGTTTCAGAAAAAATCTGTATTTCCTTTATTGTGATGGAGTTTGTAAATGACGGTGCGTATAGCGCCGCAGGCAATTTTTGTTTTAAAAATCGAGCGATTTCTTTATAAAGTTTTTAATTTTCTTTTTATAATTTGTATTTCCTTTATTATAATGGAGTTACAAAATTGTTGTGTGAATAGTGCCGCAAGCAAAATTTGATATTTTATTTTTTTAAAAGAGGGAATCCCTTCCCTGTATGTATACCCGGAATCGGGAAAATTTTGCGAACAAATTTTATTTTTTATTTGGAAATCTTTTTTTTTTAATTTCACCAGACCCGGTTATCTCGGTCCACAGACGCAGCACAGCCGAAATATGTATACCACCAATTTCTCGAGAAGAATAACTTTAATTTGAGTACCCACACTTGCTTGTTCTTAGATGTACCTAGGTGCAACCGTTTTTTTGACCCTAGGGGCCCCATGGGTCCGATCGTTAAAAAATGTTTTGGTTTCTGAAATTGCCATATTTTATTCGGTTTTTGTTTGTTTTTTAAGCTGGGACCCGGGCTCATGCATTTCAGTCGAAGTTGTAGCCTGAGCCTTGGGGTGAATCGTGTACGCTGAGTTGTATCGTGGACACTGTTTAATTATAAAAAAAAATTTAATGTACTGATATCACGGATTTAACTAATTAAGTCACGGCAACCTAAATCCTGTTATTAAACTATTTGAAAATCTCTAGAATATGTAACACCCTAATATTTGCACTTTTCACAGACACATCTCAGATTGTAAAATATATTTGAAATTATGTTCTGATGCGCTTATGTTGTGTACATTCTCTTCCTGTTGTTTTACTATTGCAAAATCGTAAAATGACGTTTTGAAAGACAGACGAATGGATAGACATGTACTTTTGTGTACTCACACACAACATGGATACACCTGTGATAAAAACAATAGATGGAAAACTAAAACAAATGGTTATTTGGTTATATCTTCAACCGAATTTATTTTTGCTCACTTTTAACCACTTCGTTAATTTTAAGTAAAAGTACACGCTGAAAAATTGGCCTCTTTTTTGTTGTTTAGATGCAAATATACCGTGTATATTGCTTGTGGAAAATATAGTATACTTGTGTCCAAACACATAGTGCTTTCGATTCAATGTAACATGTTTGGGACACGATGATTAGTAGGTTATTATAAAGGTTTTTGTGACCCAAATGTGGCTTTGTTTGTTGAAAACTGCTGAAAACAAAAACGTGAGAGAAGCAAAGAAACACAAAAGCCGCAGATTTTCAATTCACGAAAACAATGCATGCAAAATATGTATATGGTTCGTGGAATATGTTGCTGGCAACGTTATTTTTCGGCGTGTACTTATCGTGAGATAAGTGAAATGCGGACATATTTCCACACTGGTTCTGCATTGTTAAAGAATAGTCAATTCAGCTGAACTGTATTTGATAGGGAGGGAGGAAATACACAAACTTAGGGAATAGTCAAAGGGAGCGGAACCATGGATCGAATATCCGGGCCCACAAAAAAATATTGAATTGCATTTTAAGAGGTACTTTAATTTGTGGTATATGGACTAGAAGTGTTAAAATTTTAAACAATTAAACTGAAAAGGTTAAGTGTTGGAAAAGGTTAAGACGGCAATGCCATACAAAAGTTACCGTTCCCCATGGACAATAGTTCTAGAACTAGGACAGGTATTTGCCCACCATCAGGATAAGCTAAGAGGCGATAAGTAAAAAAAAAAAATTAATGTGAGTCCGATCACAGGGGAGATGTGTAAACATCTAGTAATGACAAATATTTTTTAAGTTGGAAGTACATATGCTTTTAGTATATTTTTTTAATTAATAAATTAAAAGTATGAAAACTTTCAATATTGTAAATACATGGGAATTTGCTGGTTTTTGTTTGTTTTATTTAACTTATTTGGTTAGTAAATGGGCACACTGCAGTATATATGTACTGCATTAAAAATTACAGTAAGCAGCAAATTTACGGAATACTCAAAAAATTCAGTAAATTTTTACTGATAATGAAATTTAATTTGCATTACAAGTCAAATTATAGGGCCGTATTCATAATAATCATTAATCGGGCATTACTGATTACTGAAATTTCAATGCACCTCATCATAATCTTGTAGGCACTTTATAAAAATTGCCGAAAAAAATTTTAATAATCAGTAAAAATTTACTAGTTAAAGAATTATTTTTACTGAAATTTTAGTAGTACTGCAAAGTGCCCATATATGGTAAATGCCTTAAGTACAAATAGTTAATATTGGCTTATGATAACTAAAATAAGATACATATTTAAATTTTTGACTCGATTGTATTTAAAAATCTATGGAAAACTGCATCTATAGTAGTGGAATTGTTAGTTGTGGGGGTTTGTGGAGAATTGCTCATATGCCAGTGGAAAACGTCAAATAAAAATTTAGATGAAGCCTGCGACTGTGGGTTTGCAAAATTTGTATTAAAATCTCCACCCATAATAATTGGCATGAGATGGAGATTGTTACCCAATTGTCGTGAACCAGCTTCAGTGTAAGGCAACAGTACGTAATGAAGATATGTTATAATCTTAATTTATATTGGAATCTAATAGAAATTTTATTAGAATTAACATTACCTCCATTCAGCTTTGATACACTTTGTGTTGTTTTATGTTCTGAGTTATAATTTTTTTGGTGTTTTGTAAAACATTTTATTATTTTGTATTTGTTGCAGATGACAAGTTATTAATCAGCTGTTAACTGAAATGTAATGCATGTAGTTATTTTACAGCAATGGTTTTCGACAATTAGTAGCTACTATTGCACACTAGATGGTGCTTATATGCAGCTGTTAAGTATGAATGACAATCTCAAAGACGAAGAAGACTTATAGTTTGACAAATTTAGTTTTTAGTTTTCCTTATTTTGCTTTGTTTTAGTAAATTTCTTATTAAAAGGTCAAAAAATCATTTTAAAAGTTATTAAAATTAAATGTTTTTGTATTCATTTTGTTTATTTGTTTTCATTTGCCTACGATAACATAATGTACGGCAATTAGTGAAAATTAGTAGCTACTATTGCACACTAGATGGTGTTGAGTATATTGTATGCAGCGTATGAGTACACTAATACACTCATACATAGCTCACACCGATTTGATAACGCTTTACGATTGGTTAACGATTACATCGCACATCTTACTCTAAATTTGTGATTGTATTGTGAAAAAGATTCTTACCCCCAGCGTATAGATGTTTACACATCAAAAATTTCAAGGTTCAATAGTCCAATCGGCTGAACTGCAGTTGTAAGGCGGGACTAAGAAAAATCAAAGTTAGCGAATGGTAATTGCAACATGAGACCGACTTAAACATACCCTCACACCAAGTCATTTGTTGCGTCCTTAATCTTTTAAAAAAGCATTTATTTTTACACTTCCGTTGACAAGGGTTTAGAAGTAAAATGATTTTGTAGTAAGTGTGTTTATTTGTATGGGAGTTACCAGAAGGGGCGTGGTAAAATCGTACATTTTCCATCCCTAGTTTTGGATTTGATTTGAAAAATTTCATGGTGTTCGGTAAAGATTTACGGTTGTTATCGTGTTGAACAGACAGCCAGGCAGTTAGTCAGCCAGCCACCCAGCCAGACAGACAGCCAATAACTAAGACATGACACTAAGGGTCTAATATGGTTCCTTCTAATCGTTTAATTTTCCCGAATTCAGTGATATATACCCACATCTCCATTGGGTGCGGGTATAATTACCGGTTCTCCATACACATTAGCTCTAGAACTAGGACCGCTTCTTGGCCACCCAGGAACCAGTTACGTGAATGCTTCTGAAACAGATCAATTTCCCGTTGGAATAGTACAAACAATATTTCCTGTTTTTTGGATGACGGGGATTGTTTTTGAAACGAAGTTCCTTATCGCACGTTGCGAGATGGGGGCTAAATGAAAAAATTTTAAACAACTTTTTTTTAACCATATTATGCTATAACCCAGTATACAATCCAGTATTATTCTGCATACTTTTAGGGTTTGGTAATTATTACTAGATTTGCACAGTCGGGGACGTATATGATGGTTGTGTTCTTTCATGCTGCCTTTGTGATAGTCATGCCATTGTGAAGTGTGTTGCCTTCAATGTAAGGTATTACGACATAATTAAGGCTAAGGAAAGCGGGCATCGCTGAACATGTTGGAAGTGTAAGGAATTAGATGTTGACTTATTTTTCAGGTTATTGTCTTTTGCGTTATTAACAGTATTACCCCATTCTGTGTGCTTGCAGTTCAAGTCTCCCGCTAGTACATATTAATAGTTATTTGAATCTTGAAGATTCATAAAATAAAATAGTTTTTGCAAGTCTGCTGGTATTGAATTTATATTGGCGGCCGGATATTACGCACATGTAATAACTAAAAAGTTGTCGCCGTTGACTGCGTACCTTTATGGCGCATGTCTCTAAACCATCAAGGAATATCTACTTTTGTTATCGTGACTGTAGTATTGTATGTAATTCTTGTTTAATATAGCAGTTCCCCCACCCCTTGTTGCATCAATTCGATATTTGCTTACGATTTTATAATTTTTTTTTTTTTTTTTTTTTTTTTTTTTTTATAAATTCATCTTTATTAACATTTGCATTTTAATATATTTACATAGTTTGAGATGTTATCTTAGATATTACTACAAATAAGGTTTTTATTTTATGTTATTTAATTTACGTAGAGTTAGTTTGTCTGTGACTTGTTACAAAGGAAAATTAGGATAAACCTTTATTTAAGTTTACATTTAAAGGGAAAATTCAAATATTTAAGAAAAGCAGGAGTATAAAAATGGTTACGTTAAAGTAAGCACTTTATACAAAGGTTTTCATTTGGTAATTTAATCGGTAAATAAATATTACTTATAATTATAATTCAGTACATTCCCTTATCAGTGGATAAGGGGAATTTCTATTTCTAGTAACGTAACTTTGGCTTAGTCTGTTCATAAATTCATGAATTCTCTCGTATCCACTTTTACTATGAAGGAGGTTTGTCGGATATCTCCAACGCTTATTGTAAATTATTTTGAGACATTTATTCTGGAGGATTTGTAACTTTTTGATGTGTGTTTTTGCGGCTTTGAACCAGATAGGGCAAGCAAATGTCAACGTTGGTCGTATCACTGCTTTGTATAGTAGGTTTTTGTTTTTTAAGTTAAGGGAAGAACGATGATTTATTATTGGCCATAGGGATTTCAATATTTTAGAGCACTTTTTTGCAGTCTCCTCGACGTGTTTGCCAAAGTTAAGCTTTTTGTCGAGCCGAACACCAAGATATTTTACTTCGTTAAGTATTGGGATCTCATCATTCCCAAATTTTATGTTTCTATTAGGGAGACGTTTGGGGGACTTATTGAAAGGAAAAATGATTGCTTGAGTCTTGGCTGCGTTCATTTTTATTTTCCATTTATGAAAATATTTCTGACATCCTGTAAGACTTTTCTCCATCTTTTTAAGAAGAGCTGAAGTGAGTTTTCCCGATGTAATTAAGGCAGTGTCATCGGCATAGAAGGCAGTTTTAACATCACGTTGCGCTGAAAAGTCAGAGGTGTACAAGGAGTATAACAGCGGTGAAAGTACGGATCCCTGTGGTAGTCCTGCTATTATCGATTTTGGTTCAGAACGTCCTTCGTTTGAGTAAACCACAAATTGTCTTTCCTCTAGAAAATCTAATGTTATTTTGCACAAGTATTTTGGGATTTCCAGTTGAATCATTTTGTAAACCATGCCTTTGTGCCAAATTGTGTCAAAAGCTTTTTCAACGTCTAGTAGAATAAGCCCGGTAGAAAGTTTTTTACGCTTATTTTCATTAACCATATTCTTAATCCTGTTCACCTGATGTGTACAACTATGTTGTCTTTTAAATCCAAATTGTTCATCTAATAACAGGTTATTTTCTGTTATAAATTCATTTATTCTTTTGTATATAATTCTTTCATACAGCTTGCCCAAGTTACTCAGCAGGCTAATTGGTCTGTAGCTGTTAGGATCCGTCTTAGATTTATTTGGTTTTGGCACAGCTATCACCTTAGCTGTTTTAAAACGTTTGGGGAAATAATTCAATTTAATACAGCTATTAAACAACGTAACCAAAAGTTTAAGTGCATTAAGTGGCAACTTTTGACGTGACAACGTCTTAAATTAGGTTGCGGCTGGGAGTCACTTATGAAAAAGTGTAACGCCCGGTAACGTTACGATGAGTCACCGAACACAAGTAAACGCAATGTGTTTACTTGTGTGCCAGAAACGATTTGCTTTGCTGGCTTCTAGTGGCTGTTGGTCGGTGGTGTGAGTGATTTTGTTTTTTGGCACATCATATATATGACGACTGAGCAAGTATGTATGTGCGTATATATGTGCGTGTGTATGAATATTGATTTAGATCAGTCTGCATTGGATAAGGTATTATTTTTTGTTTTTTTTGTTTTTTGTTTTTTGGCTTTATGATATGTGTAGTGTATGTTTGTGTGTAGAAATTTTCATATGAATTAGGTAGCCAAAACGAAACAGAGAGCTGCGGTCGGCTTTAAAAACGATATGCGAATATGATGAATTGAAATACTTTTTGGTTAGTAAATTATTTTCTTTTGTTTTTAATAAAAGAAATGTTTATTTTTTATAATAAAAGAAATGTTTATATTTTATAATAAAGGATATGTTTATTGTTTATAATGTCACATTTGATAATGTGTTCATAGAAATCGCACAGGTACCTAGATGGTGTTGAAATTACTTCTATTTTCCTAAACCATAAGTTTCAATAAATGTTAAAACATCGCCCGTGAGTTCTAACACTCATTGGGCAAGTGAGTTCATTGCACTCCTATTGTGCAATTTAATTATATTCATATCAATAAATATTCTACCGAGAAAAAGACGTTGTCACGTAAAATCTTCGCCCGTAAAACCGACTTTACAGGCAACAATTTTTTTATTAATAAATTAGATATGTTGTCCAAACCTGGGGATTTAGAATATTTCAGATCTTGAATTATCGCGCATAGTTCATCAAGATTAGTGAAGATTGCTGCGTCTGACGTTGTAGGTTGCTTTTTTAAAGAATTGATTTTGGAATTAACTGATTTGTCAACCGAGTGTTTAAATGAGCATGTTAAGTTGTTGGCAGTTTCAAAAGTATCAGCTAGAAGTTGTGCTTTCTCCGTTTCATTTGTTATCTTATTATCACCGACTTTTAAGAAGGGAATTTTCTTTATATTTTTACCTCTTAGCTTTCGGCTTAAGTTCCAAAATGCCTTATCGCCCGGTTTAAGTTTGTATAATAGCCTAGACCATTTTTCATTTCTTTCTAAACAAATTTTTTCGTCTATGATATTACTGATTAGTTTGATGCACTGCTTAAAAAAATTTGATTCAGTGTGTGAGACAGCATTTTCTCGTTTCCTGCCCAAATAACGTCTTGTCTTAATAAGTTTAACAATACTTTTTGAAAATACGTTTTTATTTTTATTATGGACTTTTGGTGTAGATTTGTCACGTGCTTCTAAAATTAGGTTTATTATTTTGTTGAAATCATAATCAATTGATGCCTTTTCGGAATAGCATTCAGTGTTAATGTTTATTCTACCGTCAATAAATTGTTGGTAAAGTGTCCAGTTTGTTAATCTATAATCATGGAAACTGACGTCGGAAACTGATGTGCACAGGATTGGTCGATGATCAGAAGCCATTTCGCAATCTCTACATTATCAAGTGAAATATCAAATGTAGTATTACTTAAAACAATGTCAATAACAGACGGAGAACGATTTTGTTGGTAGGGATAGAATGTTGGGTCTGTTGTGTGATGTATGAAAAATTGATGACTAAGTTGTAGGTTAAAAAGCACATTACCGGCTGTATTTGATGTACGGCAGTTCCAGGCCGAAACCCCTAAAAAGCACAACCATTTTCCAAGCGTTAGCGGACAACACAGCCTCTGAGTCTCTATGAAATATTGCTATGTAAAAAAATACATTTTGATAATAATTAGACTCAAATAATTTGTTACAAAAACAAAAATTAATTCATTTACATGAAAAAAAAACATAATTCAAAGACATAAAAAAATCATTAATATTATAATTTAACAAAATAATAATTAATAATTTTGGCATGACGAACAATTTATTGTTGTTGTTTAGTATTCATTACACACATTTTTTTGGCAATTATTGCAGCATTGGTTTTGCATTTTAGATTTTGCACAAGTGACGCCGTTTCCTTTTTCGGACGTTTTCATTTGAAGTGAAAGTTGAAGGTCGTGTAGAAAAACTTTCAATGGCCAAAGCTCCAAGATAGCGTTTTATTGCAATTTGGGGCGATTGGTGTAAGTTTTTGTTGTTTAACCTCTCTTTATGTAAGGTTCAACTAGAGATTCGCCCAATTTTCGCAGGAAAAAATATCGTCTGTTGGGTTTTCGTTGGTTCCAAGACGGAAATTTGTTATTCCATAGCACATATGCAGCTATTCCAGCGGCATCTAACATATTCTAGCATAGTTTTTCTCTTTATCATGTACTCGTGAATAAGTTGATCAAATGTAGCAACACCTCCTTTGGTTAAGTCATAATATCTATTTATTTCCGACATAATTTTACCATTTTTTTCGGTCATGTTGTCCTCGTGGTGCATTGTTGACAAAAAAATTACGGCTTTACCTGGCTTGGGTACATGTGCCGCAATAGCAATATTCTTTTGAATGCCAAATAAAGTTGTACGTGTTTCCCGGTTTTTGTTTGGCTGAAATTCGGGTGAAATAACGGGGTTTTCAATAAGAGCGCTACAAAAGTTTTTTTAAACCGGTTTTAGATACCAATGAAATTCTTTATTCCTGTGAAAGTACGTTCGATGCCATTATGTATGGAACTCGATTTCTTTTGCATGGCCACCAAGGGCACGCTTGCAGAAGTCCAGACGCTGAACCCAATTTTCTACGGTTTTCAAGCATAAATCGGCCGATACTGTTGCAATTTCACGTTCGGTATTCGAACGAAGTTCATCAATCGTCGCTGGCTTCATGGCATAGACCAATAGACTTGACGTAGCCCCACAGGAAATAATCTAACGGCGTCAAATCGCACGACCGAGGCGGCCAATCAACTGGGCCATTTCGTGAGATAACACGTTCACCAAACTTTGGTTTCCAATAAATTGATTGTGGCATTCGCTGTGTGGCTTGTGGCGTCGTCCTGTTGGATCCACATGTCCTCCAAGTCCATATTATCCAATTGGGGCCAAAAATATTCGGTTATAATTGAACGGTAGCGATTCGCAATCACAGTAATGTGCCGGTCTTGATCATCACGGATGAAGTACGGCCCAATGACGCCGCCGGCCAATAAGCCGCACCAAACTCTAATTTTTTCGGGATGCAATGATGACTCATGGATTACGTGTGGATTGCTATCTGACCAATAGCGCATATTTTGCTTATTAACGAAGCCATTCAGCCAGAAATGAGCCTCATCGCTGAAGATGATTTTCCGATGAAAATCCGAACGTAGCGCTCTTAAAGTTGAGGCCACTGACTCCAAATTTCGGTAGTAAATTTTAATAATTTCGGCTCGTTGTTGGCTCGTATATCTTTCCATGATGAAATGGCAAACCTTACTGAAGAGAAGTGTCAAAAGAGCGGGAAAAAATATGGCGTCGTTTGCTGTCCCTATCAATTTACTTTTGTAGCGTCTATATTGAAAAACCCTTTATAGGCCTTATTTTTATGCAGAGTACCTACTAACGTTAGACCATTAGTCAAAAGCCTTTCGGTTAACTCGTTACTTGTAAAGTAATTGTCCATAGCTAGATTGTTATTAGTCCCAAAATATGGTGCACACAGATTTTCAACGACCTCCCTTCCAAGGCCAACCGCTCTGGTGTTGCCTACTTTACCTGTATGAGGAATTTCAGAAAAAAAATATTTTCTTAAAAGAAGTTTTTTATTTTACAAAAAGTACATTTTCTTAAAGATCCATTTAAATTATCGTACTTATACGTGCTGGAACTAACTAGTACATAATATATAGCGAAAGAAACTTCGTTCCAACCGGGTGTCCCATGACACCTCAAGCGATTTTTTATTGGTTTAAAATTTCTGTTTGAAGTTGATTTGCAAATACTCAATATGATCCTTAGCCGTTTGTAAATGTATTCATACAAAGCTTTAAATTACCCGGTACTTGGACAACGAAATTTAAGAACATTCTGACCGTACACTGCCTACGAACATTTATCAAATCAGAAACTTTGTTTAGATATTTTCAGTTCAACAAATGTGAACTCTTCTTCCGGTGCTTGGATTTGTGGGATTTTTGTTTGTTTGTTTTGTTCTTTATTTGACAATTTTTGTGACGTGTGAAGTCGTTATTGTTTTGCTGTCATATGTTTTTTTTCACATTCTTCAGCTTTCCCCTCTGCCCAAAGTATTGGGAATGTGTCGCTTTATAGGATTTGGAGGAAAAAAATTTCTTGTATGTGTACGAGTGCAGTCATTTGAACCCATTATTTGTTTCTTCGCTGGCGCAAAACCTTGCAGTCATTCACAGAAGTGACGAAGTCGGTTTGAAATGTTTGGTTCAGAAATTATAGGTTAAAGATAACAGCGAGTTTCCCGATCTCGGACGAAATCTTTCGTTCGTGCTCTAGACGCAAGAAAGTTAATTTGGGTTTCACACTCTTATAATTTCACGTCGAATGAAAATATAATACTTTTCCAAACTTTTCTGTACAATTTGTTGTTCCTTTCTTTAAAATGTTCTGGTATTTACGAACAAATACACTGTCAGTCGAAAGACTATTTCATTTCGAGTCGAACGCAAGTGATGGATTTTTGTCTGCTTATGTTTTCGTTAGAGATCAGGGAACAGACTAAAAGTATTGATAAAAGGTGTTCTTCAAAAGCCAGTTAATATCCAAGAGGAATCGAGGCAATTTCTCATTGTGGTAATTGTGGAAATAGTTCTTCACTTTCTTTTATAACATCCCTCTTTCTTTTGCGACTTCTAACAACAATTGGAGACGTTTGAAGCAACTGACAGCAGAACGGCTTTTATCATTGTTGGATATCAGGAATTTTAGACCTCAGCTGGTGTTTTTATAATAAACATCAACAATAGTCATCAACCTGATGATCGTCATCACCATCATCGTTATCATCATTGTCACCGTCACAGTCACCGTCACCACCACCATTGCTATCCTCATCACTGGCAACAGAGGCAAAGCAACAACATCGTCATTATCAGAGTCATCTGTTTGTTTGCCAAAGTCGCTGTTGTTTTATACTTGCAGCACCATTGTTATTATTCTGTACTGTTGTCGCTGTGTGTTGTTGTCCTTTACTTCCTTCATATTTATGTCAGTTATGTTTTCATATCAAATGACATGACATTAGTTTTGCTTGCAACATACAACAGACACTGTGTACTGCCTGTTTTGGCTGGGCACTATACTCGTAGTTGCTGTTGATGTTTATGTTGCAGCTGCTGTTGCTTTTGCTATTGCTACTCAGACTGAAATTGGAAACTTGAAACTGTAAAATGTAGCTACACCGCACTGCAGTATGGAATTTTAGATTATTTCAAAATATTCCATGTTTGTTAAAGGAATTATGTCTCCTATTCTGACAGATGTTTGGGTGTGTGTGTGTGTTGCATAGCCACATGCCATTCATAGGTGTAATAAGTGGAGGGGGGCCTTTTTTGACTCATATCCGTTTTACCGAGATTTTCCCTGCGAAGTTTCGTATTGGTATATTTCAACAAAGTGTACATTTAGATTTAAGAATTTAAAGCTGTACCAAAGATCTTACAAATATTATCCATCACGATTACCCAATATACGTTGGGCATGGGTAGGCGGACTTTATCCTCTACCCACGGTGAGGGGTAATGTGTTACCCAGGGTAACCCATTCCTAGTTTTGATAGAAAATATGAAATAAATTAGAAAAAGGGTTATATGTCGGAAACGGGGCTTCGATTCACAACTAACTAATTTTTGGTGGTGTGTAAGGGGTTTTCAGAAAGCGGTCCAATTCGTAGGAAGAACTTTTCTTAAAAATTCTCAGAATAGGAAAACCGCAAAAATAAAAAAGTGGCTATAACTTCAATCGCAAAAATAATACATTGTTGGAACGAAGTTCCTTATGGGGTTGGGGGCTAAATGAAAAAAAAACAATATTTGTTTTAACAATATTACCCTACAACCCACTATTATCAACTATATTGTTTACTTTTGTTTTGGTTTGTGTCTAGACTAACTAGATGTCTCACATGTTGGAAAATTTCTTGTTTAATCGGAAGTTTTCTAGGTGGAGCTTGTAACCAATATTTAGTATATATTGTAGTCTTGAACCCAATAAAAAGTAAATTTAGAAAATCCAAAGTGGAAGAAGTTTAGAAAAGAAAATTTTCGCTTTTTCTTAAGAACGTAAATTATATCAAAAAAAACTATGTATTCATATTCTAAACCAAAGTGAATTTTCTTAAAAAAAACCTCATCTTAAAGAAGTACCTTTGTTAAAAAAAATCCAACGAGTGTTTGAATTCACGGGCGATATGTAACACCTATTTTTAAACGATACCTGTTCGATTTCTATGAACACATTAGTAAATGTTACATTTGAATATAAAAAACATCGTTCAATCATTTGATGGCGTTACATTTAAATACTATTAATACTTAAAATTATTTAAAGACCAATGCAAGCACATGTGTCACTATTTTCTTGCTTAATACTTTTTGTTGTATTCCCACAAAAAACAAAGAGAATGCAAAACAATAGACACATGTACAATGTAAATTGTACATACATAAATTGTTATGTTCGTACATACGCTACACAAGTTCAAACAATTTTCGTTACTCTCTTGCTATCTCATTTTTATATACGAGTAACTACGTCATTATTCTGTTTGCTTTGAGAGTGCTACGCACCCACAAAAGACAACTACTATTCGCTGCCGCTACATCAGTGTGTGTTTTTGATGTGTTAACATCTATAGGCGCGGGTTCGGCCTAAATTCACAAAGTGAATACATCAAACAGAGTTTGTCCGACTAAGATCACATATGATTGTCAGACTGCGATCACATAGATTGTCCGACTGCGATCACACATTGTTTGCCGTAAAACTCCTCCGAAACGGCCGAACCGATTTGTATGAAATTTTGTGTGCATATCGGGTAGGTCTCAGAATCGGCCAACATCTATTTTAAAATGATAAGGGTGACCCACCCCTATATAGAACACAGATTTGTCCGACTGCGAAACACAGATTGTCAGACTGCAAAAAAAAACACACACTGATGTAGCGGCAGCGAATAGTTGTTTTGTGTGGGTGCGGAGCACTCCCAGAGCAAAGAGAATAATGACTTGGTTATACGTATATAAAAATGAGAGCAACGACAATTGTGTGAACTGGAGTAGGGTATGTGCCATGGTACAAGCAAATGATAGAAGTACTATCCCAGCTGATTTGAACTTTTTTCTGGAGTCAGTATGAGGAGTCGATCAAGGGAAAAGGGTTAAAAATCAATCCAAAGTTTTTTCGGTATGCATGCATGCATACATGCATACAGACAGATGAAGTTGATATAAAGAATTTAAAAAGGCGTTCAATCATATGATGACATTTCATTTAAATAATATTAATGCATAATAACACTTAAAAATATTTAAAGACAATTGTCGTTACTTTCTTGCTTAATACTTTTAATTTTATACCCACAAAAAACAAAGAGAATGCAAAGCAACATACACATGTACATAGGATATATTGTTACGTTCGTACACAATTTTCATTGCTCTCTGGCTGTCTCATTTTTATATACGTATACCCACGCAATTATTATCTTTACTCTGAGAGTGCTCTGCACCCACACAAGACAACTATTTTCTGACGCTACATCAATGTGTGTTTTTTTCGCAGTTTGAAAATCTGTGTTTCCCAATCGGACAAATCTGTGTTCTCTATAGTGGGTCACCCTAATAATTTCGGGGTATGAAAAATAGATGTTGGCCGATTCTGAGACCGACCCGATATGCACATAAAACTTCATACAAATCGGTCCAACCGTTTCGGAGGAGTTTAACGCCAAACAATCTGTGATTGCAGTCAGACAAACTGTGTTTGGATGTGTTCACTTTGTGAGTTTTGTTCCTTCCCCCGCCTATAGATGTTAACACATCAAAAAGTAAATTTTCTTGCAAAAATTTCCTTTTCGTAAAAAAAGTATTTTGTTTTAAGTAAGTACCTTTCCTTAAAAAAGTTAATTTTCTTACAACAAATTGCCATTTCTTAAAAAGCTTCATTTTCTTTAAAGAGTACCGCTTTTTTGTGAAATGAAATAACTTTTCTTAAAAAAATAAAAAAAATACCTTTTCTAACAAAAATCCCTTTTCTTAAAAGTATCTTTACTTAAAATTAAAATAATACCTTTTCTTTTCTTTACTTTTCTTGGGATAAGTAGCCTTCCTGGAAATAATTAAATTTTCATAAAAAAATAACCTTTTCCTAAAAAGAGTACTAATTCTTTAAATGGTACCTGTCTTAAAAAAGTACTACTTTGTAAAAACAATTCATACTCTTAGGGCATTTCCTACAGAAAGTACTTCTCCTTAAAAATAGTACCAGTTCTTAAACAAACATTAGCTTTTAACAAAAGAAGTACCTCTCTTTAAAAAAGGTCATTTTCGGAAAATATAATACATATTCTTACAAAAAGAACATAAAAATATACTTAATTTTAAAAAAAATACAATCAATAAATAAAAATTTCTTAAAAAAAGTTTATCATTTTAGAAAAGTATATTTTATTACAGATCCATTTAAATTATCGCATTTTTGAACTGGCGCCTTAGGCGAGTTGGAACTACCTAGTACATAATAACCATATAGCGATAGGAACTTCGTTCCAACCGGGTGTCCCCTGGCACCTCATGCGATTTTTTATTTACTTTTTGATACTCAAGGAGCGGTTGGCTGAACAATGTTACACTCCATATATAAACGGAAAGTTGTGGAAAATTGGACGGTATTAAGATATTGCGATCCGAGGGCAAAGTTAAAGTTTTAGTAAAATATTTATGTTCAGCAATCAGTATAAAGAAAGTCAGTTATTTCCTGGCGGATTTGTATGGAATACAGCAGAATATTTTCCCTGCAATTATTATTAAGACGGTGAAAATTTAGAGCAAGTAGGACAACTTTAAGCAGTAGTGAAAATTGAAGTTTAGGGTGGTCGGAGCAGGGTTCGTACCCCTATTTTCATAAACGGAATCTACCAAATCTGTTGTTCAGAAAATGCTATGATTCATATAGTTGGAGGAAATATCTCACACACATTTCAAATATTTGATGAATTTTATTAACATCTGATAAACATTGCAAATACCTAAATTAGTTGTAGTTGTTTTCTGCAACAAAAGGCCCTATTTTGCTACTTCGTTGAGCCTCTACTCTTGCTACGGAACTGGTTTCGTAATGCATCACATATTTACAATTGTTATTCCATGTTTATTGCACTAATGCGATAGTGTTTACACGTGTTTTTTATAGCATACAACTTTAATTTCATAACCCATTTTCATTTTGAAATTCATATTTCATCATTAAATTAAATATTTATGAGATCCCTCGTTCAATTGGAACTAAACACCAACTGCAGTCTTTATAACGTTTCCACCACGTCATTTTATCATCCGCTGCGCCTTCCTTGGAGACATCCTTGTTACTGGCTGTCTTGCCATTTCAATAATTTCCCTTAGCACATAATAGCAGCAACATGGCAGAAAGGAAGAAAATGTCATTATTTGGTTTTTCATTGGAATAGATTCAGTCGTATATCTCTCACTTTTTCGCCTGTACCCACTGCTGTGCCATTTATTCATCCGTTTTGTGGCACATCTACAACTTCGTTTGGCGCAAACAGCCATCAAAAGGAACCTCTTATTTTTTTTCTCCTTCATCATTGAGCTGGCCAAAAACGAATGACAAAACTAAAATAGTAACAACTAACAAAGCAATAAGAAAGAATCCCAGGGAAACCTTAAGCCAATTGACTATAAATGGATCGTCGATAACAGCAGGAATCTGTTTTTGGCTTAAGTGGAAGTGTGCTAGAGCGCAACAATAACATAACTATGAAAGACAGAAAAAACTTTATAAATTTCCTCAATTTCCCGAAACATACTGCAAAATATCCGCAAGTTACTTTCGAAGTAGCAGCAACCGTAGCCGCAGCATTAACAACGTCAACATCAAACAGCATCCGATAATGTTCTTCCTGCATTTTTCGGATGTTAAAAATTCAACTTTGTTTTCTATCAAAGTATAGTATTAACTGACAGTTAGTAAATTGTTTAAGAAATGTCAAGAAGATGATGACTGACTAAATCTTAAAGTATAAAATAAGAAAATAATGGGATATTTTTGTAGAAGAAGAGAAAGACGGAAAGAGAGAGAGTGAGAAGAGAGAGAGGGAGAGAGAGATCTCTTAACAATTGAAACTTCAAGGATCTACAGAACTAGTTTATGAGGAGTACTCTAACTTTACTTTTTGGTGCATTACGGACTGGGACGCAGAAATCATTTTCCAGCCAAAAGTCTTAAATCTTATCAGAGGTGGAGGATAATTTTAAAAATATGTTTTAAATCTTATAATGTAGGATTTAATATAGCGGCAAGAAACTTTAAATGTTAGGGGTGGGATAGTGTTGTATGGAGATACTTAGTAATATAATTTGGATACGGACTTTGTACCGTGTAGCAAAAAGGTGTTAACACGTCGCCCGTGAGTTTGAACACTCATTGGATTTTTTTAAATATGGGGCGTAATGCACTGAGACTCCAATCGACAGGCATTCATCTGGCCAAATTTTGCTAGCGAGCTGATGTATGCACCTTATCAGCTCATTGCCACCAGACATTAACGGCTCCGCAGGTAATTCGTCGGCTTCTGGGGCTTTGTTGTTTTTAAGCCGGATAATAGCTGTTCCGCCACGTCTTGGTTAGGAGAGGCGAAATCGACGTCGTCGTCCTATGTGATCCATGGCGATCGATTGGTTTGTAAACACAATTACGGTTGTTGTTTTTATAGAGTTGGGAAAATTAGGGAAATATGCAAATATTTCCCTTTTATGTGCATTGTGGCTATATGTTCACCCACAGGATTGACCCTAGAGACTAGATGTCGCAGTCTTTTGCCAACAACAAATTCGCAACAAAATTCATATTTTGTCTCATAGAGAATTTGTCGCAGTTTTTTCCCCTTGTGCAGTTCTTGTGTTCTGTCCATCGCATTTCCTGGATAACGGTTATGTTAGTCTTACAACTTTCGAGAACATTTTCCAACTGGATACTTGCACCGGATCTATATATGGTTCTTACATTTCAAGGGCATACCCGTAAATCGAGGTCCTTATAACATTTGTGGGAAATAGGGATTGTTTATCAATCCTTTTGCGTTCTGGTATATTCACTGCTATTATGAACGGTGAGGGTAGGCAAACCCAGACCATCGGGTTTGTGCATTTTACCTACTGCCATTATATTTGATTGCAGCCGCCCACTATGAATCAAACGCTGACCAGGACGGAATATATTGAACCTGGATTTTCATCTTTTGGTTTCTATACGCCGTTGTCCCATATGTTGACTCATCCGCTTCTTAGGACAAAAAAAAATTGGCCGATATATTGACGAGCTTCAGCGACGTCAGTCACCTACTAATGCTGAGGCGCATCAGTGGTCGCATAGTCAATTAGTCTGCTCGTTGGAAAGCTTTGACTTCAGCCGCTAAAAAAATAGTATACCCGTTAACCACCACGTGGAGGAAAAACTCATAGGCACATGATTGAGAACAGAATGCTCCCAAACTTCGACTCTCATGACCTCCACTCACATATTATTGACTTGATGCAATAAAAACCGTTTGACCATGATGGAGTTTCTCTAACCTGCCAAAGTAACCGTGTTGCGCACAGAGTCCTCGAAATGAGACCTCCTTCGTAAACGGAGCGCCATGGAGTGACTTTAAGTGGATTCAATTGGTTTTCGTGAATCATACATAGCCTAGAAGGTCAAATTTCGTTTGGTTACTAATCTGCTCAGACGAAAACGTGCTGCGTGGCTCGTGATAAATTTCGGCTAAAAATCGTGCACTGCGTTGTTGACGTTCAGGAGAACGGCTGATCTGTAGCATCTTCGGTCACAGCCGCGATACTCTTCTCGGAACATACAGTACGAGGTCTTATGTCACCTCTTCTGGACGCTATTGGTTAAACGCGTTAGTATTTGACCAGGTGGCGAAGGGTGGACAGTAAATCTATAATACAATTCGTGTTGCGCCAAAGTCATTGTAGATACATTACGTAGACATATAGTCAAGGATATTCCGCTTTCTAGAAGAGTATGTCCTTCCATTGCTTTTGACGTGAATTCTGTATCTATTTACTTCACAAATATCATATTAAAACAGGGATTTAACGCCATTTGAAAAGCTTTAGCATTTTCAGATAAGGAAGGTATTTCAGATAGGGATAATAATGGTGATAATTTTTGAGGAATCGTACTATTTCATAAACAATAAACGGTTTACTTTATTTGCCACAAAAATAAATATTTAAAATCGAAACCGGTTAACCGTACGTCGGTTTTTAGAAAAGTATTATTTTCAAAGAACCGTTTTCACCGGATATTTTCGGGTTTTACACAGCTGATATAACAATGCAGAATGACAAATCTATGGTTACTAACCCCATCATACAGACACAAAAGTCTTTGCTAACGAATTATTTCGCCGATAATTTTCCGAAATAAGTTGTCCACGGCAATAGAAGTCATATCTGCTAACTCTGATTTAGACGAAAATTCAGGAACGAATGACAACACAGGTAGTATGCATGAAACAATAAACAGTATTCACTATCCCGAATGAAGTACAAAACGCCAAAAGGAATATTTACTCAACGATGACTTTGCCTAACTGTGGAAGTCCAATATTAGAACAGATAGGTTGAATAAAATAAATAAATAAAGGGTGGGCCATGTAAAACTTGGAATTAAACCCCCCTTATATCGAAGCAGATGACTAATTTGACAGTTATGAAGTGACGTGTTATTAGATAAAGGTTAGAAATTTACGAAATGGGTCGGATTACGCTTGAAAAAAATTGGGAAATATTAAAAATTTTCATCAAAATTTCTGAGCCTTCAGCTCAAATTGTAGGAAATCTGCGAAAAAATTCGACTGAAATAGAGTACCATCAACGCCGTTTGTGGATCAATTTATGAAGCCAGTTTGTCAATCCGAGTCCTTATTGAACAAAGGAACTCGTCTACGTACTCGTCCAGTGGAAAATATTGCCACTGTAGCTGAAAGTGTGCTGGAATTACCACCAACATCAACTCGCCGCCGTTGGCAGCAAGTAATCATCTGTTGCAAAATAGTCCAAGAACCGAAGTCTCGTGGCCATCCGATGCTTTTTCAGTTCTTTTTTTTGCCGAAAAATAATCTTTTCCGATGAAGCTCATTTTCACCTCAGGGCTACTTAACCGACAAAATTGTCGCATTTGAGGCTCGGAAAACCCACACGTCGTCAAGGAGAAGGCGATGCATCGACAACGAGTGACGGTTTGGTGCGGTTTTTGGCATGGCGGCATATAGGTAAATTTTTCTTCGAAAATGAGCAAGCAATTGTTCCAAAAATTTGAAGAGGATGACATGGGCAAAGTAATGCTACAATGGATATTTTGCGCACTGTGTTCGAAACCAGCATAATCAGCCGAAACTGGGAAGTCCATTGGCCGCCTCGCAGCTGCGGTTCGACTATTATCTCTGCAGCGCCGTGAAAGAGAGGTGTTACGCACACAATTCCGATTTCTCTGAACCCTTAAAACACGAAATAGGGGCCCAAACAATGGACAATGTACTGAAAAATTGTGCTGGTCGAATGAGGTACTGTGTTTATAGTAGTATTTTGTTAAAGCGAAATTAAATTCCAAATTATACATGGCCCACACTTTAGTTTCCGATCACACACCATGACAATCCGATTGGGACCTGCAGTTTTACGCCAGTTCCGAACGATATTTTGTCATGCTATTCTGCCCGGTAGTCGATTTCAAAATTCAAAAATACTGAATTAAAAATAAACGAATTTTAAAAAAGGCATAGTTTACCATTTTGTCATAAAAACCGAAACCGGTTTATACAGATCGGTTTAATCGAAAACCGGTTTCGTTAAAATCGGGATATTCGAAGAAACCGAAAACCCGGTTTTTGAATGCACTAGTTGCAACAGTTTTAGGGTAACTGAAAGTTCATTTACAACGTCAAAACGTCTTTTACAAAATTTGTTTTTTGCTGGGAAATTATCACCTTTTGCGATCAATCATGGGATTAACCCATTTTTTGCCGCAATGCAAAAATGTTCGAATCTATACGCAAAAGTTACTTTTCTAGGGTAATTAGTACCCAATAAATCCAAATCCGTCGTCAAAATTTTTCTACCTGCGATAGTTTTGCCAGGTGAGACTGTTCGAGTAGTCGAACAATGGCCGTTGGCGATTTGGAATTTCAAACGAAAAATTTATACTTATTTAGCCTATCGAGAAGCAGGAATCGATAAAATATTTTCATATATTCAATAAAATCACAATTGTTTTGATATTAAAATGAATGTTTTATTGGTATTGTAATTGATTTTTTAATTTGTATTACTCCTGTTCCCATTTGTGGTAGTCGGCAAAGCACGTATCCAAGTGCAAATGCACTTGGCACTTGGAGCACATTCTTTGGGTAGGTTTATGGCAAACTTTGCAACGTCTGGCCTTTTTTTGAGGTTGCAAAATAATGTGATGGCCGGAGTTACGAGGAAGCGGACGAATCTGGAAAGTTTTGTCAGTGGTGTCCTCTTTCCCAGATTCAGATGACGTGGCAACATCCTCAATCTCGTCAGGCGTTAGCAACAAGTTCGTGACTAAGTCGACCCGGAATGTCAGTTGTGAAGTCTTAGGCCGGGCTAGCTTTTTATTAACTAAGCATTTTAGTTTCCAAGAATTCACTACGGATGACTCAAGAACGGCCAACCAAAGTGGCCACCACCACTTCTTTGACCGAATCGAAACACGATAGTTCGAAACGGCATTATCATGAAGATCGACACCGCCCATGAAACAATTAGAGTTTCGTATAAAGTTGAGTTGTTGAACAATGATTTGACTGGGCTGACCTTCCTTCTGTCGCTGTCTTCGTGTGGTCGATGAGAGTGGATAAACTCCGTCAAAGTTTGAAAGTAAAGTTACTTCACGTTTGTCTTGCCAACGACAACAGACAATGCAATTTTTTTGATCGAACTTTGCATCGAATTCACCTTAAAAATAAAAAATTAAGCAATAACAATAACAGCATCCATCCCATATACTATTACCTTTCGGCAGTGCTCTTTCAGTCTTAAGTTCAGGTGAAGGCTGTCCCAAACGATTACTCCGTACAGTTAGTGGCCTGTTATGTTCTCTTGTTCATAAAAAATGTATATTATACTCTCAGTACGATTACCCCAACGGCCATTGTTCGACTACTCGAACAGCAAAGTTTTTGCTTCTCTGAGAGTAATTAGATGTACAAAACCAAAACACAAAGCTCACTTACTGACTATTTTCAACCTTTTCCTACAATTATAAAACACTTTTGGGAAAAAATTATTTACAAATACATTCTATTTTAGTAAAGGGAAATAAGTCTTTATGTAAGGTATTTTTCCACCCCCCCCCCCACCAAGGAGACTTCAAAAAGGATGAGGGTATGCGATTTTTTTTTTCTGAAAGCCAACAAAATTTACTGTAAAAATGTGTCATTACATAAACCGTCGAGAGTATTTCTTCATTTAAAAAATTTATGTGCAAATTGACAAATTTGCTGTTCGAGTAATCGAACAGCGGCAAAAAATGGGTTAAGTAGCAACCGAAATATATTTAGAAGAAAATATATGTTGTGGAGCCAAATGTGCTCTAAACGTTTTTGTTTTCGATGCGAAAAAGTTGGTACTTCAACTTGTTCATCCATAAATAAATTTCATCATGTAATTGCTTTTTGAAATACTCATAAACTCCTTACATATGCTACCACCCACCCCCAGATTGATTAGTATTTAATCCTTTTATCAATCACTAAGAAATCACTTTACTTGTCTTGATTATGGCTGTAATGCTTCATATTCAAAAATTATTAAATTTCGAAATCTGATTTAAGGTCATGTCATTGTGTCGCACTGTCATTTTGTCAGTCATAAATGTCTATTATTGGATGTCTATTGTTTAGTGTTTAGTTTTTGTTCATTGTTCTAAAACATCAAACGAGCATTTCATATACTTGTATTATTGCATGTATAGACGATATTGAAACTACATGCCAGATATATGTTTATACGGATATTAGACAGGCTCAACTTGGGTAAGAAACTAATATTCTATGTCCGGTCTAGGTAGATTGTTTTCAGGGTTTTCCCCACTTTATTTATTCCATAAGGGAGCATAGTGCTTCTTCTAGAATATTCCAACCTCTTCTTTCTCTACTCAGTATTTTAAGTTCATCATAGGATTTGTTTCTTTCGAAAAAGTGGTGATTTATATCACCTTTCGTATTATATTCAAATCCAAAAAAAAACGACCAACCGCTCGAACATTTTAATTTTGAATATTTGTTTATTTCTTTTAATATCGTTCTGCATCCTGTGATCTTCGGTCGTCCTGGGCGTCTGCTCCCTGCCGACTAACCCAAAAAAAAAACAGCAGACAGTTGTCGGAGGCCTTCGGCCACGGACTGTCCTTGCAGGCTGTGTCATAGACACGGCCATTAAATTTAACGTAGAATACGCCATCCGATAAGACAGAAAACATATATAACAATAAATAACATAAGCAAATGAATTTATTTATTTGATAGTTACTTTTGATAATATACATAAGCTTACGATAAGAAAAATAGGATAAATATGTTTTGTTTTGTTGTTGTTCTCGTATTACCTATACCTATTTTCTTATACCTACTTACTTATACCTATTTACTTATACCTATACCTATTTACTTAAATCGACTATTTGTTGTTGTTGCCGCTATAGGAACTGTAAATTAAATCCATTATTAGGAATTTATACATTACATTAATATATACATATGTACATATGTATATGTATGTAGGTATAAAACTTACCTATTTGATTGATATTGGGTGCTGCCGCTGCTGTTGCGATTTGTTGCATATTTGTTGATGATGTTGCGCCTACAAATTAATTAACATTTTTAATAAAAATACATATAAACAAGGGAACACAAAACTTACCTGAGTATTTATTTCTCTGCATAACAACCACTCGTTGCTTTCTTGTATTTCGTGTAGGTGCCATTTTGATTAGTAGTTTTTATTTTAATTTACTAAACGTCAACTGTCAGCTGCTGTCAAACAGTATTGTTATTTTGCTTACTTGGCAGCACTTTCATTTAACATAAAAATAAGCAGACAGTTGTCCGAGGCCTTCGGCCACGGCCTGTCCCTGCAGGCTGTGTCAGAGACACGGCCATTAAGTTTAACGTAGCATACGCCATCCGATAAGACAGAAAACATATATGTATAACAATATTCAATATTTCATCAATCAAAACAACAGCCGAAGGTTTGTGTCCACACTGAAACAGCAGCATAGTTTCTGTTCACGCTACAAACTCAAACCTCAACCAAACACCACACATTTGTTTGAGTGTATGTGTTTAAACAATTTTCATTTGAGGAATTTAAATATTAGGAAGATATCAACCAATATGAAATGTATATCAAACGAAAGATAACATCTTCACTTACCTACAAAAAAATTTTTAAAAAAAGTTATCTCGCCGTTTCCTCATAATCAATGAAATAAAGATTACAACAATAACAATCTGACATGACTCCCTATACCGTAAGGTAAGACGTATTCTACGTCAAAAACCGTAACTTTTTAAATAATCTTAAGCCATGTCAGGTTCATTTATTTTTATGATTTTTATCCAGCAGACACTAGACATATACATTTTTAAACCTTCTTCCCTACATTCATAATCAGTAGGTCACTTTGCTTATATTTTCTGGTGAGTTGGTTTATTGTTTATATATACACATCTGTTAATATGTGCCTACATACATATATCTATTTCTGTAGACATCGATAAATACTCGTACATCGGCACATACATATGTTTCACTGCACATCCTCGGATCTTTGTCCATATGTGAGATGATGGCGATGAAGATGATGGCTTTATGCTGATGATATTTAGTTTTTTTTTCCTTGTGTAAGGGAAATCAGTCAATGTGATTTGATGGCTATAATATGGACTATTGTCAGTTAGATGTCAATTACTGCAAATGCTCCACAGTTTTCACTTAAGTAAGTTAAATGCCGATCAATATGTTTGAATTGTTAAAATGTATAGAACGAACACGATTTTGAATAAATAACTATTGTTCTTAATTCCTGGATTAAAAGTTACCGTAACCTTAAACTATTAAATTAGGCAGTATATGACTGTCTCCATACACTTATAATCCTAATTGTCTTAAAGAGGTTGTAGCAACTGTTAATTCGGTTATTGCCACCAAATTGAGTTTGCCACAACACAATTCAGATTGTCACGACTGAATTTAGTCCCCAGAACTGAAATTCGATTGAAACCACATCGTGTCATAACTGATTCGGTTGTGAAAATTATATTGGTTCTATCAACTAAGTTTTGTATAATTGGGCAGCTAAACCGGAATTTAGAATAATTTGATTGCAGCAAAGCAATTTGGTACCAATTTCGATTCAGTGAGCGAATTTGGTACCAACTCGGTTGCAACAACCAAATTTGTCATCAATTCGGTTGCAACAACAGAATTTAGTTTTAAATCGGTCGCTTCGACAGAATGTGGCATTAATTTGGTTTCAACAACCATATTTATGTAAAGTAATATTTATGCGGTGGATCTATAATTGAATTTTGTTGGCACAACCTAATTAATTATACCCTCACCTATAAGGATGTGGGTATATATCATTTAATACGTAAAAAATGTAAAACGTAGAAGGAGCCATATTAGACCCTTAGTATCTTTGGACGAAATTCGTTGTAAAAACTTTTGAGATGTTTGAGCCATATCCATTTGTCTGTCTGTTTGGCTGGCTGGCTGGTCAACACGATAACTGCCGTAAATCTTTAAGGATCACCGCGAAATTTTGTCAGTGACTATTATTTGTCAATACTGAGCTTGGGATTAAAAATGGGCGTTTTGGCCACTCCTCTTCTGGTACCTCCCATACAAATCGACAAATGTAGCAAAAAATCACATCACCGGTTAATAATCTGTAAATGCATACTTAACTGAAGGAAATGGGCGAGATTGTCACGCCCATTCTTGTACCTCCCATACAAGACAGGGTGTTCGTCAGGGTTGTCAATCCAATAAATCGCGTGAAACACTTCCGAACTTAATGAAATTAGGTTCAAGGCTCTACTATATCAAACGCCAATCACCGATTGAAACAAGGGTGATTTTGCCACGCCCATTTTGGTACCACCCATACAAATTTGTTTGGCCATCTGTTTGTTCGGTACGAGAAGTTCCGCAAAACCGAACCAATCTTTATGAAAGTTTGTACTAGTCAATTTTTAGACAAATAAAAGTCTCCTATACAAAATTAGCTATTTTGCCACACCCATTCTGGTATCACCCATATGGAAGTTGGGCGGACGACCGGTTGATCGACATGATAACTCTCGTAAACTACAACCGACCTTAATAAAATTCGGTACTTGGCAATATTTTGCTAAAAGCTACTATGTAATTAATAACTGACTATTGTGTCACGCCCAGTTTCGTACCTCCCATACAAAAGTTGGGCGTATTTGCAATTTGCCGACTCGTTATCTCCAATAGATCATAACCGATCTTAATAAAATTGGGTACTGATCAAAATTTTAACAACAACTTGCCATGCCCATTTTGAAACTAACTAATTTTGGTATTCAATAATATTTAGCGCAATGTCAATCTGCTGTTCAATATGGTCACTTCTGAGTATGGCAGAAGTCCCACACAATTGATGACTTAGGGTGAGGGTGTGATTAAGTCGGTTCATCCGACTGAAACTTATGTACTGATTTTCAATGCAGTTACTACAACACAATTTTATATAAAGGGGTTTCCAATGAGATATTTTCAAAACTTTATGATCGACTTGAAATACAATCAAAACATTTATGAACGTTACTCGACTTCGTTCGTGTGGCCACCGCGGGCACGTCTGCAGCTGTCGATTCGTTGGGCCCAATTTTCGATGACTCGGTCACACATTTCGGCCGTAGCGGCCGCTATTGGCTCTGAGTTCTTCCAACATCGTCGGCTTGTTGGCATAGACCAATGATTTGACGTAGCCCCAAAGAAAAAAGTCTACAGGCGTTCAATCGCACGAACTTGAAGGAACATTTCTTGAGATAACACGCTCACCAAATTTGCTCTCCACTAAATCGATTGTAACGTGTGCTGTGTGGCTCGTGGCCGCGTCCTGTTGAAACCACATGTTATTTAAGTTCATGTCTTCCAATTCGGGCCAAAAACAATCGGTAATCATGGCGCGATGACGATCGCCATTCAAAGTAACGTGACGATCGTTATTGTCGACGAAAATATATGGCCCAATGACGCCGTCGGCATGCAAACCGAACCAAACAGTTCATTCATTTTTTGTGGATGAAGTGGTGGTTCATGAAGCACATGTGGATTTTCACCAAACCAATAACGCATATTTTGCTTATTGACGAATCCATTGGGCCAAAAGTGAGCTTCGTCACTGACGATGATTTTGCGATGAAATTCATCATCTTGGCGCATTTTCTCCAGAGCCCAATCGGAGAACGTACGTCGCGTTAAATTGTTCATTGGCTTCAATTCTTGAGTCAGCTTGATCTTGTATGGGTGCAAACCAGTGGTAGGGAAAACCTATCGCACGCACACAAATATATTATGTGCTTGTGTGCGGTCGCAAACATATAGGCATGGGCTCATGCTTCGAATCAAGCATAGTTGTTGTGTGCATGTGAGTTGCTGATCATGTGTGTGTGAAAAATACCATTATTGTCCGCTTCGCGAGGCTATGGGTTGGTTACTACTGGTGTAAACCAAGATCTTTTACGCAAAATCCGCCATAAAGTGGTCTTGGGGATGCCCAGTTATTGAGAACGCCGCGGAATAGAATGGTTTGGATCGTTTGCTACGGACGCCTGAACGGCAGCGATATTTTCGTCACTTCGAATAACCCGTTGTCTCACTGGCACGGCAGCATCACACAATGAATATGTATACTAAAATTTTTTCACTAAACTTGTTATTGCTTATCTACTAGGGCGAGAATTATGACAGAAAATTGGAATTAACGCTCTTAAAGTCGCGGTCACCGACTCCAAATTTCGGTAGTACATTTTTATACTTTGCATACGTTGATCGTTCGTGTACTTTACCACGATGAAAGTGTTGCGTTTACTGATCAAAAGAAAAGTAACAATTAGATGGTCAGTGAAATAGTGCGTTCACAAATTAAATTCAAAGTTGTCAAGTACCTATTGGAAAACCCTATATATCAAAATTCTGCAAGCAACTATCATATTATAAAACTAAAGTATGTGTAATTCTTCCGGTTGCAGTTTTATGACTAAATTTGTTTTTTGTTTATAAAAAAATGGTTTCCCGCTACTTCCCATGAAGGGACTTGGGAGAGCTTCTCACAACCAGTGAGCTGTGCGCGTTCTACTTTTACACTCCCTGATTGGGACCTACAGATTTACACCGGTTCCGATTGAAAATTTTGAGAACCGTTTTTATGGCTAAATAGCTAATAAACCGCCATCGAAAGAAATTTAATGTGGTCAGAGAAATGATGGAAATCACGTTGTCATGCACTAGAGCCGCGCATACTACCATTGCACCAGCGCCGGCCACAATTTATAAGGAAAGGCAACTAACCATATTATGATTATGGTTTTTGGGTTAGGACGTCTCATTTTGCAGGTAGTCCCCTTATAATGGGTTTTTCAATAAGAGCGCTACAAAAGTTTTTTTTAAATAAAACAAAACCGGTTTTAGACACCAATGAAATTCTTTATTCTTGTGAAAGTACGTTCGATGCCATTATGTATGGAACTCGATTTCTGTTGCATGGCCACTACGGGCACGCTTGCAGAAGTCCAAAAGCTGAACCCAATTTTCGACGGTTTTCAAGCATAAATTGGCCGATACTGCTGCAGTTTCACGTTCGATATTCGTACGAAGTTCATCAATTGTCACTGACTTGTTGGCATAGACCATAGACTTGACGTAGCCCCACAGGCAATAATAATCTAACGGCGTCAAATCGCACGACCGAGGCGGCCAATCGTGAGATAACACGTTCACCAAACTTGGTTTCCAATAAATTGATTGTGGCATTCGCTGTGTGGCTTGTGGCGCCGTCCTGATGGAACCACTTGTCCTCCAAGTCCATATTATCCAATTGGGGCCAAAAATATTCGGTTATCATTGAACGGTAGCGATTCGCATTCAGAGTAATGTGCCGGTCTAGATCATCACGGAAGAAGTACGGCCCAATGATGCCGCCGGCCCATAAACCTCACCAACCCGTAATTTTTTCGGTATGCAATGATGACTCATGGATTACGTGTGGATTGTTGTCTGACCAATAACGAATATCTTGCTTAATGACGAAGCCATTCAGCCAAAAATGAGCCACATGGCTGAAGACCATAAATTGGACGTAGCGCTCTTAAAGTTGAGGCCACTGACTCCAAATTTCGGTAGTAAATTTTAATAATTTCGACTCGTTGTTGGCTTGTATATCTTTTCATGATGAAATGGCAAATTTTACTGAAGAGAAATGTCAATAGAGCGGAAAAAATATGGCGTCGTTTGCTGTCCCTATCGATTTACTTTTGTAGCATCTCTGTTGAAAAACCGTTTATATCAGCGTAAAGTGGAAGCATATGTCATCATTTCCGAAGATTTTCAAGAACGGTTGTCTGGTATATATTAATATACTCGGCAATGGTAAACTAGTATGCCAACATCTTTGTACACAATGGTGGCATGTTTGAGGTGAATCGACACAAACAACACATTTACCGGGAATTTTGTCCGGGTATCCCGGGAAATAGAATATTTTAACAAAAATGTGAAATATTCTATATTTACTAAGTTTTTGAATCGCGACCGAGATACTGGGGGACGGATAGGCATACCGGAATCTTTATTAACACTGTCGGGTACAGTAACAAAAATCTCCTCGATACCCACTCTACTGTTTGCTGGATTGACGTCCAATAGAATTATTATGACGATAAAATGGTTATAAATCACCTGTAAATCACATTTTTCACATAGCACGAATTTGGTAATAAAATTCTAGGATTTGCAAGCTTTGTTCGTCTATAAGTCTGTGATGAAACGTTTTTTCGCCATTTTTGTCTTTGACACATGGTTCTTGGCGACGCGTGAACCGCAAAAAACTTAACACTGAAAACTCAAATAGCAAAAACATCACTCTTATAAACCTATAAACGTTTAAAAACATACATTTTTTGCAACAGTAATCGTCTACCACACATCCCGTAAGCATATTAAATATATGAATCATAATGTTTAATATTATGGAGGTTTATTGTTTGTAGTTTTAGTTCCATCATCCTGATATTTTATTTTACGTTTGCGTATATCGTTTTCATTTAAGTCCTTTATGGGTAATCCCTATCTTCGTATCGTGTGGTGTACACATATCCACCCACTGGCATGCATTCAATTTCATTGCGACGTTCATGTGTGGCCGTATGGGAAGACTCCATGTGGTCTGTAAAAAAAAATTGGTCTCCTTATAGTTCTCTATATTTAAATAAAAGTCCAACTTATGTTTTTTTTTAAACGCTTCCTGCAGTTTTCCTCTTCTAATTACACCTTACATCGCACACTATGGTGCAGGAAATCAAAAGTTTTGAGTTGATGTCCTTAATACCTCCCAAAAATTGTGATGATACGGTATGCATAGGGGAGTAGGTCAGCATGACAGTATGTACAATTTATGTAGTTTGGAATATGCTCCTCTTAGCTTAAGGACATGTATACGTAAGGTCGGTTTTTAAAGTATATCCACACTTTTGGTCTTATGGAAACTTAAGAGAATATTTTCAGTTTTTAAATAATGATTGCGATTTTTTTTTATAACACAAATGAAAATATTTTTGCAGTCGTCCAGGTGACTTTACAGCTTGACATCATTACAATCTGATGCAAAATTGTTTATGTATCACAAAAAAATAGCGATTTTATTGCAACTTAGCGTAAATTTAATTTATAAATAACCATACGCTGAAAAAATCTATCTGTATTGTTGTTTGGTTGGAAATATAACATGTTTGTAGATAGTTGCAAATGTAGTATACTTGTGTCCAAACGGATTGTGTTTGCTACGAAATATTACACGTTTTAGACACAGAATGTGGCGTTGTTTGATGAAAACTGCTGACAAAAAAATCGTGACGCAACACAAAGGAACAGAAAAAAAACAGGTATCCAACTCATGAAAACATTGCTTGCAAACATATACATGGTTCCTGCCATATGTTGCTTTACACAACTTTTTTTTAACCCCTAAGTACACAGTATTTTAGGTTACTACACACGCGACGCACGAAAATGGTATTTAACTAAAAATTTAATTCTGCTGCGAACCAAGAGGAATCGCGCCTAGTTAGGCATTCAGTAAAATACATCAAAAATAATGCAGTGCTATAAAGTGGATATCTATGATAATATGGTTGACCTGGTCCAAAGGAAATAACATTTAAATATTTAGTTTTATTTTTGAGAGAATATGTTATACTAGTATACAGTTCTTAAATTTATTTGTGAACACACTGTGGCTGATGATGAAAACCCCCTATAGCTTCTTCTACGTATAACTTATTGGATCCAGTTATATTTTATTTCAGTGTTTGGTCATTCAGTTTAATTTACAATTGGGATGATTAAACAAGAATTTTGATTAATCGTCGCTATCATACAATAAAGACTAATAAAGACAATAAAGACAGTTCCGTTCAAAGAGAGACAAGGCGCTAGGTTGGCGATAATAATCGGAACAAATGGAATATAATGAGGCTCCTAAACAATATTGTCGAACGTGAGGCAGTCACAAGAAGACCTTATCAATAAGGGTTAGTAAGTCTAACCCATAGATACTTCAGGCCCTGCAGTTTCATCAAACTTTATTTTCGAGCCGTATTTTTTTGAAGAAAATGGCCGAATTGGTATCACCAACAAAGACCGTTAATGAAATACGTCAAAAGATATTTTCTTTCAGAGCTGCTCAGAAAGACAATCCCTTTCAACTTTATGTGGTTTCACCAAGTTGGTGCAATTTGACACATAGCCAGGTCTGAAATGACGGAATTAAATAAAAAATATCCCAATAACCATATTTCAAAAAACTGGATTTTCTGTTGGGTCTAAGGTCACTTGACCTTACTGCACCGAAATTTTTCTTGTAGGGGTATTAACGACAGGAAGTCACAAACTAAAACTGAATTCACACTGTAGTGGCTTAATAAGACAGACGCTGCTTAATATGATGCTTCACAAACGTTTAAACAACAGCGCTTTAATGTTGCACCATAGCGGCTTCGGATAAAAAATAGGTTAGAACGTGTCATGAAACATACTTTTTTCAAAGGAATTCTGCAAAAAAACGCATGTTAATATTTTTAGTAGCGAGGCTTTTCTAATTTAAATGTCAGATTGGAGTCATCTAAATATTCAACATTTGGTCGAGATCACCTCAAAAAATGTATTACAAAATAAAATCAGTATATCTATATAACGATGACATCCTTGTCAAAAGAAAAGATTTGATACTACTTTTGCCCTGCTTAGAATGTAATGTTGCCACCGTACTAAATTTTTGGTAGAACGGGAACTAGCGGGAATTCAAAAAAAAAATTATATGAGCATATGAGGTGTCGGGGGCCACCCGGTTGGAACGAAATACCTTTCGCTATATATTTTGGATTTGTTAGTTCCAACACGCCTAAGGCGCCTGTTGAAAAGTACTGTAATTTAAATGGATCTTTAAGAAAAGATACCGTTTTTAAAATGATAAACTTTTTTTGAGAAATTTTTTATTTATTGAATGTATTTTTTAAAACAAAGTATATTTTTAGGTCCCTTTTGTAAGAATTTGTATTATATTTTCCCGAAAAGGTAATTTCTTTAATGAGAGGTACTTCCGTTATTAAAAGCTAATGTTTTTTTTAAGAAAAGCTACCATTTTTAATAAGAAGTGCTTTCTGTAAAAAAATCCTAAGAGCATGATTTTTTTTTACAAGAAGTACTTTTTTTAAGAACAGGTACATTTTAAAGAAGTGGTAATCTTTTTAGGAAAAGGTTATTTTTTAAGAAAATTTACTTATTTTTAGAAAGGCTACTTATCTCAAGAAAAGTACAGAAAATGTATTGTTTTATTTTTAAGAAAAGGTGCTTTTGTAAGAAATGGTACTTTTTTAAGAGAAGCTATTTTTTTTTTTGAAGAAAAGTTTGTTTTAAGAAGTTGGATTTTTTTTAGAATTGGTCCATTTTTTAAGAATAGGTACATTTTAAAGAGTAGGTACTAATCTCAAGAAAAGTTTTTTTGTTTCTCAAAAAGGTAGGTACTCTTTAAAGACAAGGTATTTTTTTAGGCAATTTGTTGTAAGAAAATGTACTTTTTTAAAGAAAATGCACTTATTGTAAACAAAATTATTTTTTTAAGAAAGGGCACTTTTTTAAGAAAATTTACTTTTTTAAGCAAAGGTACTTCTCTAATATAGGTAGTTTGTAAGAAAGGTACTTTGTTTAAGAATATGAATATTTTTTGGAGAAAATTTAATATTTTTAAGCAAAGGCACCTATTTAAGAAAATGTTCTTTTATTAAACTTCATTCACTTTGGCTTTTCTAAATTTAGTTTTAATTGGGTTCACAGCTACAATATATAATAAATATTAGTTACAGGCTCCCCTAGAAAACTTCCCATTAAATAAGAAATTGTCCAATATATGTGAGAGATCTAGTTAGTCTAGACACAAACCAAAGCAAAAGTAAACAATATAGTTGATAATAATGGAATGTATAGCATAGTGGTATTAAAAGTTAAGTTGTTTAATGTTTTTTCATTTAGCCCCCATCCCGCAACGTGCGATAAGGAACTTCGTTCCAAAATCTGAAACACGTATTTACTTAAATCGACTAAAGATTAAAATATTTCAACCTGACATTTAAATCACAAAACTATACGTAGCAAAAACGTAAAACTTCAATTTTTTGGCAGAATATCTCTGAAAAAAAGATTTGTCAGGACATGTTTTGGCATGCGTTATATATCGTTGGTCGCGCCTTAAAACCCCATTTTATTTGATGCCATCGGTGTGTATTATCCATAGCTAAAAAATAAAAATCTGCGAAAAACTAAAATACCTTTTTTAAAAATGGTCCAGCTCACGGGACCGAAATATTTTAAGAATCATTATAAAAACAAACAAGGTTCATTTTCAGGGTTGGGGAAAAGTAGCGTTTGTTTGTAAGTCAGTCTGATGTACTTCATTTGGTTGTGTTTTCTAATGGAAATGTTTAATTACATCCTGATTCTCTATTTCGAACGAAAAGCTAAGCGAACGGAAATCAGTCACTAAAATTGAGTTTACCTATGTCGACATTTTCGTTCGCCCGACTCTATGTTTATTCCCAACAGACATCACATTCGAAATAGAGACACCAAATTTGTTCTGAAAAGTTTTGAAAAATTTTATGTTTTCGTTTGACTTGAAACGACAAGATTGTGAAACCTAAATCAACTTTATTTCGGATAGAACACGAACGAAAGGTTTCGTTCGAGATTGAATTTCAAATTTTCTTAAGTTAAATTTGAAAGCTATTATGTCATTAGGAATACCTTTCCAATTTTGCGTAGAAATTTCATTTATTTAAATATTCACAAGTTTTCGCTATCATCTCTACTTAATACTAGAATCTTATCATTTCGTTTTTTAAATTTGTGATGAACGCATTGTACGGGGTGGAGCGCGGCAATTTGCGTCTTTGCACTGCAAGTTGTGGTGGCACTGTTGGTGGAAGAGAGTGGAGAGGGTGCGTGGCTTATAGTGGCTGACGGGATATTTGTATTCGTCTGCTTTTCGGTTGCCGTCATGCATTGGAAACTTGAGGAGAAGTCATTTTGTGTTGAAGCGTATTGAAGCGTATAAATGCGGAATCGATCATTGCAGTGCAGCGTGCTTTTCTCTTTATCTTTGAGGGGTGATGCGAACTGGCCGGCACTCTCAGCAGACTTAGCCCCATGCAATTTTTTCCTTTGGGGTTACCTGAAGTCGAAGGTGTATATCAACCGTCTCAACGCCTTGGAAGACGTAATTAACAATACTGAGGTTGCAATTGGCAGAATACCGGTCGACATGCTTGATAGAGTTCATGAAAACTTCAGAAAACGTATGCAGTTGTGTGTGGATAGGGAAGGTCAACATTTCCCACATACACTATTTAAAACCATGTAATTTAAAAATTCCCTTTCTGTTCAATATAATTAAGATATAAAATAATTATAATTATTTTATAATTTCCCCTATGGGAATTTTTATTCGGTCTGTTTTCTAGTACTTACAAATTTATTCAAGCTCAAGACCTTTTTAAATAATATAATGCTCGACTTTTTTGAAAGTAATATAAAGATAATAACTTTATATTATTTAAAAAGGTCTAGAGCTTGAATAAATTTGTAAGTACAATTATTTTATTTCATAATAATTTTCATATTTTTTTTATTTCATTCCCAAATAAGCAAATTTCCGCCCTCTACCCTGTACTACTGCCCTCCAAATGTTCTCTATTCATACTTCTTCATCAGTTCCTGACACATCTGTCCGGCTACATCTTTTCCTGCTCAATCTGTTCCTGCTTTATCTATTCCTGTATCTTCTGTTCTTGCTTCATCTGTTCCTGCTCCACCTACTTTAGCAGTTCCTACTTCATATGTTCTGGTTCACCTGCTGCTGCTTCATTCTATTCCTACTGGATGTGTTCCTGCTTCATTTGTTCATGTAACACCTGTTCTTGCTTTTTCTGTTCAGCTTCAATTGGTGCAACAGTTTCTGCTTTATTAGTCCCTGCTTTATCTGTTCTTTCCTCAGCTGTTCCTGTCTCATCTGTTCCTGTGTCACCTGTTCCTGCTTCTCCAGCATTATAAGTTCCTGCTTGGTTTGTTCCTACTTTATCTATATCTAAGTATTCCTACTTCAGCTGTTCCTGCTGCATCAGTTCCTGATTCATCTGTCATTCTACTTCTGTTCCTGATTTATCTGTTTCTGTGTCATTTGTTCTTGCTTCATCTGGTCCTGCTTCATCAGTTTCTGCTTTCTCAGTCCTGCTACATCTGTTCCTGCCCCAACTATCCATGCATTATCTGTTCCTGTATCATCTGTAGTAGCATCATCAATTCCTGCTGCATATACTTCACCAGTTCCTGCATTATCTAGCCAGCTGCATCTTAATTGGTTTCTGCTTTATCAATCCTATTCCATTCCATTCCTATCTACCTTATCAGTCTCTATGCATTCTGAATATCGTCCAATATAATCAAGGTCCCTATTCCATCTATTATCTCCTCAATGACTTTATTGCTATTTGTAGTTTAATCTTGTTGCTGTTTTACCACTATTCCTGTCCTTTAAATTTAATTAAAAAAAAAAAAAAAAAAAAAATGGTCTCCCATTACATCCCATGAAGGAATTGGGGAGAGCTTCTCACAACCAGTGAGCGCTTTATAGTCTTATACTCACTGATTGGGACCTACAGTTTTACACCGGTTCCGAACGGTATTTTGAGAAGCTTTTTCATGGCTAAGTACTCGATAGTGTCGCCGTCACTAAGCGAGGTGACCGTCGTCGAAAGAAATTTTAAGGTGGTCGTAGCAGGAAACGAACCCAGGATCTCCTGTACAAGAGGCGCGCACACTAACCATTGCACCACCGACGGATTTAATTATTATAGTCTAATTTTGTGTTTAGTATTGGAACGAAGTTCCTTATCGCAAAATTTTCAAACAATTTTTTTTTAACTACTTTATTACAACCCATTACACCGTGTTACACACATTCTGTCCTATGAACCAAATTTACTTTTTCGGAAAGAGGCGAAAAAATAAAAATACACGTGTATCGGGGATTTTCATGTACATGTCAGAATTTTTTTTTTAAGTTTGAAGTATAAAGCTCGTAGTGGCCTGTGCGAAAGCCTTTGGACCGATTTTAACCCTTTTTCAGTGATCCAATCGAGCTGATTGTTTGCAGGCAGACTCGTGGAAATGTCTTATCACGTCCAATTTTTTAAAAAATAGATTTTTATCAATTTTCAGATATTCCTAAATTTTTTTTTTTTTAAATGGTTATCGTTTTTTTTAAGGTTTCAGTTCGTTAAAAAAACAATTTTTTTTTATTACTTTTGTTTTATAAAAATAAAGAATTGTTACATTAAAAATTTTAATGTTTTTAAAGAAATTTTGGCCTTTTATTTTTGCGGTTGTAAGCATTTGCTTCAATATCGCGACAAATAGACCAACAGTATTCGCCAAGCATATGCGTAATGTCTTTTCCTTTAAAGCGCTTTTCAATAGCCGCAATGTTCTGATGGAACCTTTCGCCATGCTAATCGCTACAAGCTCCTAAATCATCAGGGAAAAAATCTAAATGATTGTGAAGAAAATGGATCTTTAGCGACATTAATATGCACATTTCGCCAAATGCCGAAACCATTTCTGCTACAATATTTCTATAATTGGCAGCTCGTTTGTTGCCAAGAAACTGCTCAATAACGTCAACTGTACCTTTCCATGCACGCTGTTCGATAGCATTTAATTTTGATGAAAATTCAGAACTTGCAATTAATTATTTTATCTGCGGAACATTGAAAACACCTTAAATCAAAAAAATCATTAAAAAACATAAAGTTACTGAATGATTTCTTAAGAAAAATACCTGCATGAATCTTTGCGCCGCTCAATTTCGGAAAAATTTTGCGCAAAGTTGCAATGGCCTCGCCATCACGATCCAGTTCTTTAACAAAATTTGATACGAGACCGAGCTTAATGTGTAGTGGAGGCAAAATGATTTGAGACGGCTGCACCAATGGTAGATTCTCTATACTTTCTACGCCTACTTTGTAGCATGTTCGCGGCTTCCACTTAAATGCTCATCTCTTTTTCGACCTTCCCATGTACACAAAAAGCACTGGTGGGTTGGAAATCCACGCTTAACACCCATGAGTAAACCGACCACTTTCAGATCGCAGCATATTTGCCAATTATGCCCTTTGTACTTTATCAGCTGTAATATTAATTCCATGCCTTCCTATGTTTCCTTGAGGTTGTGGTATATGCGATCGGGACAGATGGATGTATGTTACCGATATGAAGCAGCACGACTTTAAGGCTGTTGACCGATGCATCGATGAAAGGTCGCCACTCCTCTGAACAATGAGGGTAACCCATTTTTGCAAACATCAAATCAATATCATAACATTAAGCTAGGTTTTTTTCCCGATCTTCGTGCAATTTAAAAAATTCGTCATATGGAATAGTGGTACCTCGAACACGAGCGGCTGTTATTTTAAAATCAGCCGCCACTATATGTCACTGCTTAAAGCGTGATGCAAAGAGTTATGCTGTTCTCCTCGACAAATTTCCGTCTCGTACGAGGTCATTGAAGTCGGCTTGCGTTATTAAATGCGGCACTGCAGTCCCAATTTCACTGGGTGTTGCCACAAATTCCGATACTTGTGGACACTCGCATCTCGCATTCGATGCAAGAAAAGTTGATAGCAGTGTTGGTACAACTGCATCGCTTATTTCGGGAACATTATCAAAAATCTCCACTGAAGCCGCTACACGCTCTTCTGGTGAGTATAGAACTGCTGGAATTACCGATTCTACATTAGCGTAGCGAATTTTGTTGCGGTGAATGTATTGGTACCCTTTTGTTTGAGCAAAAGTTACACAAAAGTAGCACAATTCATTGCAGTGCTCCGTGCGTGGTAGCCAAATTGTTGGTACAGCGTACTTTATTGTTGACCTTCCATCAGTAAACTTGCACCAATTTCTATAGCAATAGTCGCACACGACTTCCGGAGTATACCACAAGTAAGGAACATAAGCAGTCTTAAATATTTTCTGAAACGAATTCTCCACTGTTTTAGTAATATTTTTCAAATTTTTACTTGGTGCGAATAAGCCACAAACGTAACAAAAGTTATTTCGCGTCGGACACTGCATTTTTTTCAGATGAAATATATACAAATACGTTTTCGCACAACAGAACTTAAAACAATTTTGCAATTCCTTATTTCATCTGTCAGACCAGTTGTAAGTGTTGTAAAAGTCAAAAACTGTTTAGTGTTAGAACGTTACTATTGATTAACTACAACTATATCGAGTAGGATGGGTCAAAAAAACATTTTTTTTTTCGTAACGCTTAAGTAGTTTAAAAATTTGGAGTCCCTTCAAGTTATGCTAAGAAAAGTGAAAAAAATATTTTTTTTTCAAAACTAATAAAAATTGGGGAAAATCTGAGAATTGATAAAAATTGTTTTTAAAAAATTTGACGTGATACAGTCATTTCCACGAGTCTGCCTGCAAAAAATCAGCTCGATTGGATCACTGAAAAAGGGTTAAAAATCGGTCCAAAGGCTTCCACACAGGCCACTACGAGCTTTATAATTCAAACTTAAAAAAAAAAATTCTGATGTGTACATGAAAATCGACGATACACGTGTATTTTTATTTTTTCCCCTCTTTCCGAATATGTGCATTTGGTTCATTGGGCAAAAAAACAAAATCTATTTTTTGTAACACCGTGTTATTATCAACTATGTTAGGTACTTTTGGTTTGGTTTGGTTAAAAGGGAAGTTTCTAGTTGGCGCCTGTTTATTACATATTGTAGTTTTGAACCCAATAAAAAGTAAACTTAGAAAAGCCAAAGTGCAAGACTGACAAATCCATCAAACACAACCCTCAGCATGGAATTGTATTTGGCAGCACTTTAACACTCGTACTTTTGGTTTGTGTATTTCTTGTTTATTTCTTGTTTAGTGGGAAATTTTCTAGGTGGAGCCTGTTTATTACATATTGTAGTTTGAACCGAATAAAAAGTAAATTTAGAAAAGCCAAAGTGAAAGAAGTTTAAAAAAATAGCATCTTAAGGATATACCTTTGCTTAAAAAAGTAACTTTTCTTACAAAAAGTGCCTTTCCTTAAAAAAAGTTACTTTTTAAATAAGAACCTTCTCTTAAAAAAGTAAAATATCTTACAACAAATTGCCTTTTCTTAAAAACCCACATTTTCTTTAAAGAATACCTTTTTTTGGAAAACAAAATAACTTTTCTTGAGATAAGTACCTACTCTTAAAATTGTATCTGTTCTTTCGTAATAAAAAGCTTTTCTTCAAAAAAAATACCTTCTCTTACAAAAAATTGATTTTCTTACAAAAATTCCTTTTCGTAAAAGTACCATTTCTTAAAAATAAAGTATCACCTTTTCTTTTGTTTTCTTGCGATAAGTAGCCTTCCTGATAAAAAATAACCTTGTCCTAAAAAGAGTACCACTTCTTTAAAAAGTACCTGTTCTTAAAAATGTATTTTTTGTAAAAAAAAATTCATACTCTTAAGCTTTTTCTTAGCTTAGTGATGGCGACACTTTCGAGTATTTAGCTATGAAAAAGCTTCTCAAAATACCGTATGGAACCGATGTAAAACTGTAGGACCCAATCAGTGAGTATAAATCTAGAACGCGCACAGCTTACTGGTTTGTGAGAAGCTCTCCCTAATCCTTTCACGGGATGTAACGGAAAACTATTTTTTTTATTTTAATAAAAGAAGTACCTCTCATCAAAGAAAGACCTTTTCGGGAAAATATAATACATATTCTTACAAAAGGGGCCTAAAAATATTCTTTTCGTTTTAAAATACATTCAATAAATAAAAAATTTCTTAACAAAAGTTTATCATTTTGCAAGATCCATTTAAATTACACTATTTTTCAACAGTCGCCTGAGGTGTGTTGGAACTAGCTAGTACATAATATATAGCGAAAGGAACTTCGTTCCAACCGGGTATCCGCTGACACCTCATGTAATTTTTAAACTGTATATTTGTATCATTATATTTTTCAAATATATTTTATATATTTTATTTTATTTTTTTTTAAATAAATAACTATAAACAAAAAATTCCAATTTTAGTTTGGAAAGTTTTTCATTTAATTTAAATTTTTCTTTAATTGAATTTACAGTTTTTTAATTTTTTAATTTTATAATTGAATTTACACTTTTTTAATTTTATAAGTAAGAATAGTATTGGTTTCGCCATTTCAAATTCAGGGTTTCTCTTATTGAATTAAAATGTCTTTCTTTTTCTATTCAAAAATAATATTGGTTTAACCCAATCATATACAGGTAGCGAATTACTGAGTCTCCTTAGACTCAATAAAAATTCCCCTTTGCCCAGATTGTATAATTTTATTCAATAGGATGATTATAGAAATTTCACATATATAAATATAATTCGTGTATGTATAACTATTTCCGCACTTACGAGTTCTAAAACTAAGCCAACTCTCTACCCATACTAGGAGATTTAGTTTGCAGAAGGACTTCTATATGGTTGGCTACTAGTAATTCCATTTATTTTCATCCCACACACACACACACATAGACGCACATACTGCAAAAGTGGCCTTATCACTTTCAACACACGTATTTGGTAATGGTGGTCAAAAGGACTTTGTACGTTTTTAAGTAATTATGACAAACTTTTTTTTTTTTTTCATCCGCATATGTGTGTTTGTGACTGAATGAATGTGTGTAGTAGCAAAATAGTTTGTAGGGCTATTTATTCTTTGGAGTATGTATGTTCTAGTTCGAAGGGAAATGAACAATTTGGTAATTCATCTTTATTAAGCTGCTCTAAATATTATAATATTTCTATAGTTTGCCATTAAACAAATTTTTGATTTAATTAACTTTAAGTTCACACTCATTTGAATTAAGTTGCTCTTAAGTGTTTATCATTAAATCCTTAAAACTACCTACATTTCAGAACGCCTAGTGGACAAGACATTATATTTCATTAAGGCCTCTTAAAACTTTTATCTTCATAAGTCTGGAAAATTTTGTATGGTATCACTGTGTGTAATTTTTTAAGTCACGGAAATATAACCATACTCAGACACAACTACGTGATAAAAGACCAAAAAAAAGGCCCATGTCTCCCAGTTTTGCCCAAAGTCGTGCAATTTTTTTATGAGCCCCAAAAGATTTGGGGCCTCGGTGTAATTTTTTCAAAAAAGTGATCATAGTGTCAGGCTCCTATCTTGCAGATCGTTCGGAATTTTAATTTACCCTCTGGGCGAAAGTTGCAACTCTTGTTATAAGTAACAAAAATTGTGAGCACATAAAATCAGAAAACTTCATCTTCAAGGTCAAAATCGCAATAAACTTTAAAAAAATTCAATTTTTTTACCTCTTTTCCCCTGTTAGGACCATGAAGAGCAAACCGTTCAAAATTCAAGGAAACAATCAACTACAAAAATGTACCTAAGATCACAACTTTCTAGAACATATGAACTTCCTAGGAATCATTCTTAATACCGTTTAGGTGGCCCTTAGGTAGCGTTTAGGTAGCCGCAAAAAGATATGAGCCTGACAAAATGATCACTTTTTTGCAAAAATTAAACCGAGGCCCCCAACTCTTTGGGGGCCCATAAAAACAAGTGCACGACTTTCGGCAAAACTGGGAGACACGGACCCTTTTTTGTTTTGGTGTTTTATCACGTAGTGCTGTCTGTATATGGTTAGATTTCTTCTTGTTGCACTGTGTAATATATTTAACTTTTAAAACAAATATTTATCGTAACGCTCGATTAGGGATTTACCGGGTATATGTGTATAAGCATCTTGACTTGCGTGTTGTTAGAATAAATCTTTATTTTTATTAAATGGCTCTGGACTTAATCTGTTATTGTATTAGTCCCATATTGTCTCAATAAAATATGAACATTCTCTGTAAATTGTATAGATAATGTAATTGTATAGATAATTCCGGGGGGGCCAACAAAACTTCGCTTAGTTGCTGACATATTATAAGTTTTTAATAAATTAAAAATTACATGCTGTTTGATATAATCTTACGATATATCATTCTAATTTTCAGTAAGATCGGTCAAAATGGAGACAAGAAAACGTAAAATTAGTGAAGCAATGTCAGTGGTTATTCCTGTGCCAACGCAGCAAGAAATTCGGTTTGCTATTCTTTTTTGACTTCGGCGTAAGCTCAAGCCTATGGAAATATTTAGTGAATGCCAAACAGCATTTAGAGTGTATCCGCCATCCCTTGTTACTATTTCAAAGTGGTTCCGGAGATTCCACACCGGTTATTTTTCTGTGGAGGACGAACCTCGAGAAGGCCAGCCAAAATCTGCGACTGATGATGAAAGTGTGGCGCTGGTGAAGTCTAAAATTGACAAAGATCCAAGATTGACCCAGGAAATGATTGCTGAAAAACTGGGCTTGAATGCCATGGCTGTACCGCGAATTTTAAAAAATAATATTGGAAAGACGAAAATATCTTCACGATGGGTTCGTAGAACTTTAACTGAAGCTCTAAAGGGGCACGTATGCGTTTTGCTCACTATTTTCTTGACAAATTCAAAAACGGAGTGTCTTCTACATTTCAGAAAATCGTAACAGGTGATGAAACATGGTTTTACAAGTACGATTCTGAACCCAAACAACAAACCATGGTATGGAGCCCAGAAGGTGCAAATTTGAATATTTTGAAGACTGTTTTTCAAGGTGGATTTATCGACTTCAAAAATGTATCGAAATAAATGGCGATTACGTTGAAAAAATTCAATGAGATGAGGAATAAAGATATAAAAATAAAACATTTTTTGTTTAGTTTTTTCTACTTTATTAAGCGATCTCTTGTTAGCCCCGTCGTATAGTTTGGTGGTTTCAAAATTATACAAAAGAAAAAATACAGCAACTGCAATGCAAAGAAGAAAATTTCCGCACTGCAAGAATTGCACAAGGAAGTTGCTTAGGACAGCAACCAAATGAATATCAGATGAAAGTACTGCATGTGGCAATATCAAGGTGTACAAGCACAATTTTCCTATTTATCTCCAGGCTGACGTTGTTATCCTTGTTGATGTGCGGATCCAAGGTAGACAAATTCATCTACACTTCAAAATCAAATCGGTTGTCGATGTTCAAGTGCGGAACAAGTCGAGAGATTTTTCTAGTCTTTGACACCATTAATTTTGACTTGCCTTCATTAACAGCAAGACCCACCTTTTCTGAGTCTTTTTCGATTCTTGAAAATTCTGCAGAAAGCCCCTGCAAATTCCGCCCAATGATATCTATGTCGTCAGTATACCCCAGCAACACATGGCATTTCGGGTTGATTGTCTTATACATATTTACTGCAGATTTTGTCATATCATTTCCATTAAGGTGTTTAAGAGATTGCACGAAAGTGTGATGCCTTGTCTCAGTCCTCGCTTGTTACAAAATGGTTCAGTGAGGTCTTTCCCCACTTTCACCGCTGATTTGGTGTTGGTCAGCGTTATTCTACAGAGCCGGATCAGTTTCGCCGGAATCCCAAGTTCAGACATAGCTTCGTACAATTTTCCCTGTAAGGGGCTAGCTTTGTAATCGACAAAAAGATGGGATATATCGATTTGCTTTTCGCGGGTCTTTCCAGGATTTGGCGTAGCATAAATATTTGGTCAGTCGTTTACTTGCCTGGTCTAAAGTCCAATCAGGTTTTGAACAATTGGCTTTAGTCTTTCATATAGTACGCTCGACAAGGTCTTATACGCGATGGATAAAAGACTGATACCGCGACAGTTGGAACATGCACACGAACTACACTTTTTCAATACTGGGCATAATACATTGGGACTCCAATCGTCAGGCGTAGATTCGCCAAACCATACTCTGCATATAATTTGGTTTATGTGGGCCAGCAGTCTTTCGCCACCGGCCTTAAAAAGCTCGGCGGGTAGCCCATCCACACCAACGGCTTGATTATTCTCACAACGGGAGGTTGCCGTTCTAATCTCGCCTTGCCTGGTGGTGGGTACAGTCTGCACTGACTTCCACAATCATTACCTCCTGATCTTCAGTGGAAGAAACTGAGCGGAGTAGTGTGGAAAAGTGGTCACTCCATATTCCAATCACACATTGCTTATCGGGCATCAGATTCCGATTCTCATCTTTGCAGAAAGGAAGACCATTTGTCGGCCCGTTATTCCATCCTCCTACCCTCTGGAAAGATTTCAGGTATTCATCGTTCATCCTGCACCTTCCGGTCTTCCCACTCTCTCTCTGCTCCCACTGCCATTTTTCTGTAGTTAATAGTTCGTTGTACTACCTTCTCAGCCTCTTGTACCGCTTACCCGCAGCACTAGGTGTAATTGAGTGCAGCGTCTTTTTCATCATTTGCAATGCGACATTCTTATTCGTCCCATAGCTAATCCTTCTGCGGTTTTTAATATCCAAGGTCAGCCCTTGCAGCGGTTTCTAAAGAATGGGAGATGTGTTTCCACTGCGTTTATTTTGCTGACAGGACTTTGATATTTCCGGTATGTGCAGCCTGTAGATATCCAGTTTTTCCAGTGTTCGGCTTCGTGCGTTTTTCTCCCTGCTCAATCTTGTGCGAACTTTCGCAGCCACCAGGTAATGATCCCAGTCGATATTGGCACCTCTACTCACACGTACATCCATTACACTAGAAGAGTGCCTGCCATGTATTACCAAGTGATCAATCTGGTTCTTGGTCCTCTGAGCAGGGGATATCCAGGTCACCTACGTATGTTATTAAGATGGATTCGTGTACTACTAACTACCATGTTTTTTGCAGCGGCGAAGTCTATCAGTCTTATTCCATTATGTGGTATCATGTAGACTGTGATTACCGATGACATTTTCCTTTCTCAATTGGACATTAAAATTGCCGGAAATAATCTTAATGACGTGGTCACGGCAGCGTTCATATCCCTTCTCCAGACGGTCATAGAATGATTCTTTGACCTCATCGTCTTTATCCTCTGTCGCTTCGTGCACACAAATTAACGAGATGTTGAAATATTTAGCTTTTATGCTAATTGTGGGTATGCGTTCACTCACTGGGATGAATCTTGGAACTTGGCGTCACAGTCTCTTGCCCACTAAAAATCAGCATCCGAATTCGTGGTTTTGCTCATGGTTGCTTTAGTGAATATCACAGTTGTTCTTTTTTGGTGCAACGATATCCTGTCCATCGCATTTCCTGGATAGCTGTGATGCCAGCTTAATATTTTTCACAAACTTCCGCCAGCTGGAAAGTGGCAGCTGGCCTGTATAGTTTTTGCAAATTCCAGGTACATATTCTTAAATTGTGGTCCTTCTAACCTTTGCGGGGGTTGTCAGAATTTGGTTGTTTCCTTCGTTTATTATATTTTCCGTGTATTTTCATTACCTATACGACAATGGCGGGAGCCAAACCCAGCCCAAAGTGGCTTCTTCAATTTTGATCCGCCTTCAAGGGACAGAAGAATATGTCCACAACTTCGAAGAGCTTCAGCGACAAGGGTCACCTAATAATCCTGAGACGTACCAGTGATCGCATTACCAATCAGGCTGGTCTTTCGTTTCGCCTTCTCACTTTAGCTAGCTAACGGAGATTTGGCGACTGTTGAAAATTGCATAATTAGAATATATAACTTCCAAACTAATATATAGTTTACTATGTCTAAAGACAATAATTTCATAAAGCGGGACGTCTCTGTAAGAAGCGAGATTGAAATTCAATGTGGATTGAGACATTACGAGGCTGGATTAACCCGCCAAAAGCGGGATGGTTGGTCAGGGTATACATAACCCAAGTTTCTCCGCCGTAAAACAACATAGGTTGTCTGAGAGTCTGATATAGTAGGATCTTTGTTTCTCGAGAGACGATCGTGTCTCTGAAGTGCTTGCTTAACCCAAAATAACATGTGTTTGCAAGCACAGTTCTCCGCTTGATTTGTAGGGGACAATATTGCTTATGTTTAACGCAAATCCGAGGTAAATAAATTCGTACCTATACCGGTTAAGTTCTTCTTATCGAAACCTCTAATTAACTCGTTTGCTGCCAAACCCCTCTTTTGCTGATTCCTCTCAATTTCCGAAAATACTGCACTAACTTCTCGCAGATTTCGCCCGATGATATGTAACCCATCAGCATGCGCGAGCAGCATGTGACTTTTGCTGCTGAGCGTTTTATTCATATTGACTGCAGTTATTCTCACACTCTTTACCAATCTTTACTGAAGATTTCGTGTCGCTCAATATAATTCTACAAGTGCATGTCAGTTTAGCCGGAATAACAAACTCCGTCTTAGCATGGTAAAATGTTCCCCATTTCGTGCTGTCTAGGGCAGCCTTATAATCTACAAAGGGGTGGTAGGTGTCGGTTTGTTTTTAGTGGATTTTCTCCAGGGTTTGTCGTAATATGAATACCTTGTTGATAGTTGACTTTCTAGGCCTAAAACCACATTGATAAGGTCCGATCAAGTCTGCAACAAACGGCTTTAGACTTTCGCACGTTTCGCTCGGGAGGACCTTGCATGCGATGAATAAAATTCTTATTCCCCGATAGTTCGTACATATACTCGGGTCGCCATTTTGAAAAGACCAGACAGTACGCTAAGACTCCAATCGGTGGGAATGCATTCGTCTAACAGATTCTTCATATGAGCTGATCCATGCACCTTTAAAACTAATTGACGCCAGCCTTAAACAGATCAGCCTGTAGTCCATCAGTACCAGTGCCATTGCAGGTTTTTAAGCCGGGAAATTGCAGTTCGAGCTTCGTTTTGGAGTTCGAAGAGGGCATTCGCCGCCATCGTCCTCAATGCGATCCACACCCCCATCTAGATTGCAATGTGCTGGGACAAGTAAAGCAGAGATGTGGTTTTAGCCATATTGCCACAATACTATGCACAACTATGACAAGATTCCCGTCCGACTCTGCTCCATTTGCGCTAGTGTAGCTTTTTACTTTTCGGTAGAATTTATCGGCCTCATTCTTCCTTCAGTAGAATTAAATTTTCTGACTCTCGCGCATTCTGTTCAACCGTTTCTTCTTCCTAAATAAACGTGTTTTCTCTCTCATCTTGTCTTTCTGCACCACTGTAACTGACAGAAGTCCTGCCTTATGTGGAGCCATATTTTCACCACTTGCCATGCGATACTTTTCATCGTACCAAGGTTTGTCTTTAAGTCGTTTTTCATAACCAAGTACTGTCTCTGCAGCTGTCTTCATAGCTTGGGAAAAGTGAGTTCCGGGCACTTCAGGATCTGGAGGGGAGGGGGCGGCGCATTCTGAGCCAATATGTGGGTGAAATTCACTGCATAGGCCGTGGCTATCTGTGGAAGCTTGAAGGTTCCCGATGCCCAGTTTTATATATGTCTGGTTTCATATGACTTTCGCTCTGCATAACCTTGTGCGAAACTTTGCTGCAACCAGGTAGTTATCCGAATCGATATTAGGTTCTCCATTACACTAGTAGAGTGCCTCCCATCAATTGCCAGCTGATCAATCTGGATTTTCGTAGTTATGTTGATCAGGAGATATCAAAGTAGCAGTATGGATGTCTTTATGTTGGAATCTCGTACTACTGACAACAATGTTTTTTGCCGCGGCAAAATATAACAGTCCTATTCCGTGAATGGCGACTTTAGCATTAACATCACCTAGACAGTCTTAGTGTCATGGCCAGGGCAGCGGTCATATATTTCCTCTGGGCGCTCATAGATTATGGTTTTGGCATCATCATCTTCCTCCTCTGTCGGGCATGCACATACATAAGGGCAATATAAATATAAGTCGCTTTTATGCGGATGGTGGCAATACGTTCACTCACTGGGTTTAGCCTTGAGAGCAGATGTCGCAGTATTTTGTCACCTACGAAACCTTAACCAAATTCATGTTTTCTCTCATGGCAGCTATAGACCCTTTTCCTGGTTAGCAGTAATATCAGCCTTATTTTTCATGAGGACATCTGCCAGTTGGATAGTGCCACCTGATCTGTACAATGTTTTAACATTATCCGTAAATTGAAGTGCTTATAACGTTTGTGGGGGACGTCAACAAAGAGGGGGTTTTATGTTTCTCATTCTCATTTTGTATTTTCATTCTGGTACTACCAACTGAAGAGATAAGGCAAAAGTTCGAACAGATGGGCGATATAAGCTATCCTCGTTTTTTAAGGTCCCTGATGCCCTGTGGTTATCCTGTAGTAAGTAAGTAAAAGGTTTTTCAATAACAGCGCTACAAAAGTTTTTTTAAATAAAACAGAACCGGTGTTAGATACCAATGAAATTCTTTATTCCTGTGCAAGTACGTTCGATGCCATTATGTATGGAACTCGATCTTTTTTGCATGGCCACCACGGGCACGCTTGCAGAAGTCCAGAAGCTAAACCCAATTTTCGACGGGTTTCAAGTATAAATCGGCCGATACTGCAGCAATTTCACGTGCGATATTCGTACCAAGTTCATCAATCGTCGCTGGCTTGTTGGCACAGACCATAGACTTGACGTAGCCCCACAGGAAATAATCTAGCGGCGTCAAATCGCACGACCAAGGCGGCCAATCGACTGGGCCATTTCGTGAGGTAACACGTTCACCAAACTTGGTTTCCTATAAAATGATTGTGGCATTCGCTGTGTGGCTTGTGGCGCCGCCCTGTTGGAACCACATGTCCTCCAAGTCCATATTATCCATTTGGAGCCAAAATATTCGGATATCATTGAACGGTAGCGATTCGCATTCACAGTAATGTGCCGGGCTTGATCATCATGGAAGAAGTACGGCCCATAAACCGCACCAAACCGTAATGCACTGATGACTCATGGATTACGTGTGGATTGCTGTCTGACCAATAACGCTTATTTTGCTTATTGACGAAGCCATTCAGCCAGAAATGAGCCTCATCGCTGAAGATAACGCTCTTAAAGTAGCGCTCTTAAAGTTGAGGCCACTGACTCCAAATTTCCGTAGTAAATTTTAATAATTTCGACTCGTTGTTGTCTCGTATATCTTTCCATGATGAAATGGCAAACCTTACTGAAGAGAAATGTCAAAAGAGCGGGAAAAAATATGGCGGCGTTTGCTGTCCCTATCGATTTACTTTTGTAGCGTCTCTGTTTGAAAAACCCTTTATGAGTAAATATTATTTCACAGAAAATTTGCTTCAAATTTTATAATGAGACAGATCAACAGTTTAATTAAATAAACTTTGGTCCATAACAAAAAAGGCGGTCCTTCCATAAGAGACATATAATTCCCACAAGGTTTTACAGACAGGCACCCAGATTCACCATATATATTCTATATCAACATACACAGAAATGAATACAAAAAATATAATAATACATCAGTGTTCCCCTGTGGTCGACCTTCTGAATACAGCACATATGTCCCCCTTTGGAAGATCCTTGTGCACGAGTCAGAAGCATCCCACAGGAAAACAAACTGGTATAACATAACAAATACCACGAACCATTCCGACTTGGATCCATCCACCGTTCCCCTGAAACCGCAATTTCAAACTAATCAGGACCTGAGTACCTTCGGGAATCAAGTGACAATAATCAACGTATTACACATAAACATACAAAAAATATGCCAGGGACTATTTCCACTTCACTCCCTCCAGCGTTCCCCTGAAACTGCTATTTCAAACGCATTAGGATCTGAATACCTTCAAAGATCAAGTGACAATAACACTGGTCTACAAATTTGAAAAGTAAATTTGACTGCAGAAACGAATCATGGTTTTTAGTTAATCTGGGTGCGCTGAATTCTAATTTGGCATCAGAATTGGGCTATCACGTCTTGTTCATTTTCCAACAGCCAACACTGACACTACAAGTTTACAATTATTAATTTGACAGAAGCCCACATTCATTCTAAATCTTCATAATAGTAGTGTAGCAGAACGGCCTGTAATGAATTACATTAAAAAAACATGGCCTAAATTACAATAAACAACACTGCCTGTTACGATCAGGTGCGGCCGTGTTCATTACATTATGTTTGCTTTATTGTGAATCTACATATTTATGTTTGACGTTTATGTTGTAAGCCGCGTTTTGCATTCCCCTTTGTTCTCTTTCGTTTGGCGCACTAAATTCGTTGACAAGATCGCCATTAGTTTTAATTATATTTCGGTCGCCAGAGAAGATGGTGCAAAATTGCGTTGAGTATTGTGTGCTATTTTATTTTGTTATTTAATTTATATGTGTTTTTTTGTGTTTTGAAATAAACGATCGTGCAGGTTTTTGTATTGCTAACAGCGTTTCAGCATATCAGGAAGATCGTGTGTTACTAATTCAAGCTATTTTTGCTTTGTGTGTGGTGAAAATTTGGTTGGAAAAAAAGGATATGCAATATCAGAATGAATAAAATATGCATATTTACATTATTTTGGTTTTGCTGTCAGATAATTGGACAAACCGTGGGCACCGACAATGTTTTGCAACAAATGCAGAACTGTTTTATACAAGTGGTCAAATGGCGAGAAGATCCATTTAGAGTTTTCCATTCCAAACCGATTGTTATTTCTGTTTAACAAAAGTTACTGGATTCAATATGAAAAATCGAAAAAATATTACTTACGCGAATGCCCTATCGGTTTCCAAACCAGCTCAACGTCCACCAAATGATCAATTACCAGTCATTCCCAATGCTACGACCAGTAAGTCCGAAACATCTTTCACCAGCATTGGTAGTTTGTATGAGGCTGATGATGAACGTCATTTAGTGACTCAAGCTGAGCTGAATGAAAACGCAGAATTACTAGCTTCACGCATGCAGCAGTGGAAACATCTTGCAGTTGGGACAAAAGTAACAGTCTATAGACATAGAAGCTTGGAATTGGCTTCATGTTTTGAAAAGAAATACTCTATACTATACTGTACTGATGTTGATGGTTTATTTCAAAAAATTAACCAGCCATATGACAAAACTGAATGGAGATTATTTATTTGTGGCTCTTTTGCATAATGGGAATAAAAAACCATCCATACCAATTGCTCATTCCATTAATACACAGGAAAATTACGAATCAATGACTGAAATTTTGACATTACTCAAATACAACGATAATAAATGGAAGATCTGTGGTGACCTTAAGGTTTGTGATTTAATTTTCTTTATATATATAGTATAGACACTCGAAAATATCTGTTAATTAATCTGTTTCAGTTCATTGCGTTGTTGACCGGTATGCAAGGAGGTTTCACAAAATATTATTATTTCCTTTATCTATGGGATAGTCGCGCTACATGTCATCATTACGTCAGAACAGAGTGACCAAAAAGAACTGAGTATTCACCAGGAAAACAAAACATTTCAAATAAACCATAAATTGATCCAAATGACGTTCTTCTTCCGCCGCTGCACATAAAATTGGGTCTTTTTAAGAACTTTGTCAAGGCTCTGGACAAAGATGGTGCAGCATTTAAATATTTGTTAGCGGTTTTTCCTAAAATTTCATATGCTAAAATCAAAGAAGGCACATTTGTTGGCCCTCAGATCAGGAAGTTATTGAATGATGAAAATTTTTCGCAATGTTTATTGGAGAAAGAATATGCAGCCTGGAAATCTTTCAAGAGCATCGTGGACAGTTTTCTTGAAAACAACAAGAGTGAAAACTACAGACAAATTGTTGCTGAGTTATTGAAAAATTATTAGGAATTAGGTGCACGAATGTCACTCAAAATCCATTTCCTTCATTCGCATTTAGATTTTTTTCCACAAAACCTAGGTGCGGTGAGCGACACACAAGGGGAGCGTGCTCACCAACATTTAATGAGAATTGAAAGAAATTATCGGGGACTTTGGGACAAAACCATGCTGGGAGACTATTGCTGGACTTTAATTCGTGAAACCGAACCAACAAAATACAAACGACGTTCAAAGCACGCCATTCACTTTTGAAAATTCATTAATTTTTAAATAAAACGCATGTAAAAAACGAATAAAAAATTTTTTTTTCTCGAAAACCTGACGTGATAGAGAAAAACCAATTACAGATCGGAATTCAGTCCACCAAAATACAATAAGAAAGATATTTGGTTGCTCCACTCAAAAACCTTGTAGACCAGTGTAATCACCCTATTACATATAAACATACAGCACGGACCATTCACATTTGTCAAACTCCAGTTTTCGATTTGTTTGTTAATGTTCTGCGACGGAATCGTACTTTGCATCAAGTGCATATTTGCAGACACTTTATATGTGACCTGCTCCACGAAAAGGGACCTCTGCGCCGAAAAATTTTTGAGTGATTCTTATAGGAAAAAAAAGCTCTTTCAAATGCCGCAAACCGCAAGTTTCTATGTCTTTTAGTTTTTTTACAAATCACCTGTAAAGATGAACATTATTAATGAAAAAAAATTAAAAATGTGATATAAACAGATAATATATATGTTAGAGCAAAAAAAAAATACTTTGCTCAACTCAGTTTGTAGTGCTTTTCAATTTTTGTCATAAAGAATATGACGCCAGATCTGTACACCTGAAAAGTATAAAAGGGTAAAGTTGAACTGAAAAGTTTGTCATTTTTATAAAATATTTGGTGGTGTACAGAATTGAAAAATAATAAAAAAAAAACTAAAAACTAAAAAAAAAGTTTCTATCATCAGAAGTGGGATAAATTCAGCCTACACCACACTCTATTGGGAAGATGACTGAAGGTGACTCCAATCTAAGAGGTCAGATTCAAGAAAATTTGAATCTGGAGGAGGAAAGTCCAGAGTCGAGATCTAACAATTTTGTAGTTACGGTGGAAGCAATTAATAAAATTTTAGAATCCACACAAGGGTCACAATCAACCGGCGCGTTTGTTTATAGATTGTTTATCTCCGTCTTTGTTTCTGGTTTTCACATCAGCTTGAGCTTTTTCAACCACAGCTGTCTTCTTAGGGAGTTTTTCCACTTTTGCTACCGATTTTTTAGGAGTCTTAGTTTTGTTTTCAGTCAGTTTTTTTTGTTCGTATTTTTTTTGGTGACTGCCTTGTTTACGGTTGATGTAAATTCTTCGGATTTCGCTGCCTTCTTCTTCATCGGTTTTTGTGGCTTCGGAGCCACATCATCGCACTTTTTCTTATCGAAAACAAGCTCTATAATATTTTTGTATAAATACCATTGTCTTTCTAAGTTAACTCCATCCGGAGTAATAACGTTAGGATACGATAAATCATCGGTGCTGATACGTAGCTCAAATTTTATTGTATCCTTGCTATCTGCGAATAATTTCGCTTCCACGCCATCCTTACTAATGGTGAAGTGGCGAAAGGTCGTAATTCCAACTAATGGCTTGAAAAACTTCTTGAAATATTCAATCAACCCAATCATACCATGTGACGTTTTCCATTGTCACTGGTTTATTATAGCCGGAGGGAGAAGAGGCAGTCACGCAGTTCTTGATATCTTCGTAAGTATCAATATTACCGATGGCGTACTTGGCTTTAAAAATTCCAAAGTATCTATCTGGCGAAAATTTGGTGTGCCCCGTTAGAAGAAAGTTAAAATATGTCAGTTTGTTTAATCCTCTGGCCACTCTCCACGTAAGGTATCCAAGAACCGCATTATTTTTATTTTGCGCAACGCAGTTGTTGATAATTTGATAAGGAATAAAACAGCTCTAGTAATTTCGAAAACAAAGTTAGCAAAGGCAGGTTTTTAACTGTTAGAAAAATTTTTCATAGAGGCAACACTGCATAGTGAACATCGTACAAAGTACCAGAGAGTCGAAATACATCGCCAGACGATCAGGTTGAAGGAAGAGTTGCATAACCATGCGAAATTCCATTTTCAGCAGCCTGTATCTCTTGCAGTTTGTAACCCATTGCTGAATTTTAAAATGGAAATGGAAGCTAGACATCTTGAGATATAAAACAAGTCATGACAATAGTGGTTTCTTAACTAAAGAACTTTTCTTGAGCAATTTATAAAAAAAGTCGAAAAATGTGCTATTTTTTTGGTTCACTTGAATAAAGGCACTTTACTATTTTTAAAGTAAGCGATGATTTTTTGTAGGGAGCATTTGCTTATTACAATTTATTACATCTTTATCATTTTACGAGTCAAATTGGCAAAACAAAAAACTTGAAATCTATCGGAAAAAACTAAAATCGATGTTTACCGTTCTGAAGGACATTCTAACCGCGCAATAGCTAAAAAAATTGGACGGAGCCCAACAGTTGTCGACAATTACATCAAGGACCCCGAGGGGTATGGAAAAATTTTAAAGGAAGGCTTTCATTGTCGTTATCTACGTATGAGAAAAGAAAAACCATCAGAGTTGCTTTTAATTCCTCATTATCCTTGTCAAAAATAAGAGATCAAGCTGGAGTGGAAGCGAGCAAGTCGTCAGTACGAAGTGTACTTAAGAGCTGTGAGTATCTTAAATACCAGAAATTACAAAAAAAGCCGTCACTTAATGATCCTCGTACGAAAAAGCTGCTTCAATTCGCAAGAGACTACATGGGATGGGATGTGCAGTCAAGAGGTCATGTAAGTGACTGGAGAACCGTTGTATTTACAGATGAGAAGAAGTGGGATGGGCGTTTTTTGAAGCGACATCACCGCCGAGAGGGCGGCATTATGGTGTGGGGTGCTATTACGTACTATGGTACAGGGTGGACCAAAAGTCGCGCCTGCGTGTACAAATTGAATAACTTTTTTGTTTATTATTATTTTTTATTGATTTTTTTTTTAAATATAATATTATCTTTGTGTGACCTAAATTTTAATTATGAAAAATAATGTCAGAGAGATGACCACCATTTTCATCGATGCACAATTTGGCTCTTAAACAGGCGTTTTGCATAACTGCACGTAAGGTTTCAGGCTCTATTGCCCTGATCTCAGCTTCAATGTTGTACTTTAGCTGCTCTATAGTTTGAGGCTTGTTTACATTCACTCGTTCTTTGAGATAACCCCATAGAACATAATCTGGGGCTGTTAAATCCGCTGAATTTTTTGAGATAATTCGGTCGTCAAAAATTGGAAAAGTAAAATTCTACCACTTTCGTTCGTTGCTCAGTCGTTAAATTTTGCATGCTAGTGTAGCACGAGTCGATGAATAAAATCTGAAAAAAAAATAAAAAATATTAATAAACAAAAAAATCCAATGAGTGTTCGAACTCACGGGCGATGTGTTAACACCTTTTTGCTACACGGTACCTGTTCGATTTCTATGAACACATTCGTAAATGTTACATTGGAAATTAAAAAACAGCGCTCAATCATATGATGACGTTACAGTTAAATAATATTAATACTTAAAATTATTTAGAGACCCAGTGCAAGCACATGTGTCATTATTTTCTTGCTCAATACTTTTTGTTTTATTCCCACAAAAGTCAAAGAATGCAAAGCAACAGACACTTGTACATACATACATACATTGTTATATTCGTACGATATAACCGAAGATCAACATAAAATACTATTTTAATATTACTCCAAATTAATACTCCAAATTAAAACACTTAAATCTCGGCTCACCGAAATCGGATCGCCTTAATTTTTGGCCTAAACTCTTCGTCGAAACCCGCACTAGCTTTTTAATCCAAAAATTAATAAAATCGGCTATGAATTTCCGGAGAAAATCGCGTGGGAAAATTATATGAAAATCGCCCAATAATCACTTTCGATACCGACTGCCAAGCAACGAACAAATAAACGATGATTTACTCTTGCAAACCTAACACTTGCGTATGTATTAGTTTGATAGTTTACTGCCCTAGAGGCGCGCGTATAGATGTTAACACATCAAAAAGTTGTTCAATTTTTACAAGCAGGCGTGACTTTTGGTCCACCCTGTACCATCGATTTTGAATTTGAAAGTGCAAAAATGGCTGGTGCACGCTACAAAACGTTATTGGAATCAGTTTTTCCGAACTTCAGTAAACTACTTGGTCCCATATCTTGGACATTGCAACAGGACAATGCCCCTATACACAACGAGTAGTAAAGGAGTTCATTGCAAGCTAAATGTTAGTATTCTTGACTGGCCACCCTATTCGCCAGATCTAAACATCGAAAATGTCTGGGGTTGGTTGTCTCGTAAGGCCTATGAAGGAGGTAGACAATTTGATGACAAGCAGTCACTAATTCAGGCCATTAAGGATGCTTTGGAATCAAATTTCGTTGGATTACATAAATTCTCTTTTTCTCTCAATTAAAACCCGTATATTTGAAGTTATTAAAAACAAAGGGAGTTGTACCCATTACTAATAGTTCTTAAACAAAGTGGAATAAATTATAAAAAGAAGAAAACCCGTTTTTCATTGAAATTAATTAAAGTGCCTTTATTCAAGTGAACCAAAAGAAATATCACATTTTTGGACTTTTTTTATAAATTGCTCAAAAAAAGTTCTTTGGTTAAGAAACCACTATTGTCATGATTTTGTTTTTATATACCAAGATGTCTAGCTTCCATTTCCATTTTAAAATTGTGCTATCGGTAACAAATTACAAAAGATACAGGCTGCTGAATATGGAATTTTTAGTGCCTTCAAATAAGTGAACCGGAGTGTAACGTAATGGTTATGCGTTGAAAAACGTCGAAATGTATTCACCAGGAATCATATTGGTTTAATTTAATTAAATACGGTCAATTGAGTATATGGGATTAATAACTTTAATAATTATAACATTTATATTTTAATACTGTTTGCAAACTTAAAAGTTTAAAGTTTAGTATTAAAATGTGTTCTAATCCACATGTGGAGAACAATATTTTCGTCGTTTATTAATGTGATGCTCAGCTTTTTGTCTACATATCCTTTTCACATTATTTGTAGCCCTAAAGCATTCAAGTAGTTCTCCACAGAAGTTTGTTCTCACAATATCCCTTCCCGTCATCTACGTAAAAATCTAAGTAAAAATCTGTACATTTTTATAAACTTTTGCTAACGTATTTATCTAGTTTAAATGTGTTTAGTTTCTAATCAATTGGTATTAACTTTACATAAAATATGAATTTTGTATAAAGGTAAGTTTAGTGCAGAGGAATACGGTGGCAAAAATTTTAACTCTTTCCATTTGTACTGCGACGATAAAATTTTGAGTGTACTACTAATGTCTAGTTGTTAAATACATAGTAATAGGTTTTAGTAAATTCTACATATAATCTTAAATTCTATAATCTATGTAGTAGTTTTTCCAAGCGCCTACATATATCTGTTGCTTCAGCCGTTTATAGTTAATTATCGAGTAATTTCGAAAAGTCATAAGGTTCCGTTGAAATTCCATTCCTCATTGACTAGTTGCGCAATGTAATGCTTCTCGATTTTCACCGCGTAGTCTATTCACTGTTTTGCCCACAATGAAGTTAAACATGTTTGCTTTGTTACTCTTGACCAGGCCACACAAAACAAAACTGTTGACCAACGAAATTGAACAAGTTGTCTTTTGTGTTGCAGGGAATTCTTGGTCATACACTTTAGACTACTCCACCATGCCAACTGGTTGCTGTTTGGTCATTTTAACTTTGAATGTGTTAGATTTCTGAAATTCTACAGTCATCAAAGTGTTGTTTACTTGATGACCATTGAATATCTTTTGCCGCCACGATGATGGAGTGCCATGTAATGTCGATGATGTTCTGAAATTCGAGATAGCGCATAGAATGCGCTAAAGATAGACACGAGAACAAAGGACATTTTGTAAATGGACGGATGACAAGTGCGAAAAGAAACGAGAGTTATATGTAATCTTTAAGAGCAACAATTGTATTGGTTTAAATATTGCACAACTTGTTAATATTAGTTTTCGTACAAGCATTGAAATTAGGTACGCGTTCAAATTATGAAGTGATTAAAAACTTTGAATTGGATTTAATTCAAAATGCATCCTATTCCTCTAGTATGAGCACTAGGGATATACATTTTAAAATTTTTTAAAGGTATCAAAAATACATGAGAAATGGTACAAAAATAAGACAAAAAGTTTTCTAGGTTAATTTGGTGACAACCCTTTTCATATGAAGGATGCCAAAGTTTATGGATTTTGAAATTTGTATCCTATATTCTAGAAAATATTTATAAATTGATTAAACTTAGTCAAATTATTAACCACTGCAAGATTTAAGAAATTCCCTCAACTCTAAGAATTCTAATTCTGAGTTTAAAACAAATACCGTTATTGAAAAAGTGAGATTTCAAGTTTTTCAGTTAAACTTTTTATTAAAAATGTAGTTATGAATTCGAAACAGGAGACCATTAAAAAAAAAATAACATAAAGTGTCAGGGGACAACCGGTTCGAACGAAGTTCTTTTCGCTATATATTATGTACTAGATACTTCTAACACGCCTAAGGCGTCCGTTGAAAAATACGATAGTTTAAGTTTAACTTGTTTTAAAATTTTTTTTTTTTGTAGAATGTATTTTTCTAAAAAGAAGAAGTATATTTTTAGGTTATTTTTGTAAGAATATGTATTATATTAACCAGAAACGGTACTTTTTTAAAGAGACATACTTCTTTTATTAAAAGCTAATTTTTTTAAGAAAAGGTACTATTTTTAAGAAGAAGTACCTTCTGTAAGATAAAGCCATAAGAGTATGAATTTTTTTCTTACAAAGAAGTTATTTTTTTAAGAACAGGTACTTTTTAAGAACAGGTACTTTTAAGGAAAAGATTATTTTTTTAAGAAAATGTACTTATTTTCAAAAAGGCTTCTTATCTCACGAAAACAAAAGAAACTTATTATTGTATTTTTTTTTAAAAAGCAATGTTAAAAAAAGCAGAATAGGTTTTCTTTTTAAGAAGTGGGAATTTTTTTAGAATTGGTCCTTTTTTCAAGAATAGGTAAATTTTGAAGAGTAGGTTTTTATCTCAAGAAAAGTAATTTCTTTCTTTACTCTTGAAAGAAATGGTAGTTTTTTAAGAATAAGTAATTTGTTGTAAGAAAATTTACTTTCTTAAGAAAAGGTACTTATTTCAAAAAAATACTTTTTTAAAAAAATGTACTTTTTGTATGAAAATATACTTTTTTAGCAAAGGTACTTCTTTAAGATAAGGTATTTTTTATGTATGAGAAATTCAATTAGTATCGATCGAAGATCCCTAAGTATCAACATCACTGAAAGGCCTATAATTCCAACAACAAGAACAGACAGAATTTTTCCACCATGTTCTTCTATTCCTCATGCATTCTCGCAGTATTGCAGCGCATTGAGATGAGTTTTAATCAATATCACAGAGTTGTATTTTTCCGTGGTATAGCATTTTTAAAGACCGTGCTAGTGTCAGTTACATTTATTTGAATTTGAATTTTGTTGAACGAATTTGTTATTTATTTATTTATTTACAATAATATTAAACTATAGTCAATACAAGATTAATATTAAGATTTATAGCACTGGCGACTAAGGCCTTCAGCTATGAATTTGTTAGTTTTTGGTTAATTTATGAGAAATTCGTACTACACGCTTACAAGTTATGGATATTTTTCGAATTGAAAAATGGTTGGTTTTTGTTGGAAATAATAGATAATTCAGTTTCAACACAGTCTCAGTGGCATGACTAGTTTCGAACTCCGTGACAAGTTCATCATCAGATGCCTAACTACTGTGCCTGAATTGATACATTCGGTTGATCATCAATCGTGTATATACAAACTCAATTCTGCAATTCACATGTGCGAATTAAGAAAATTTAATTCAAATTTTTTTAAGAAAATTTACTTTGTTTAAGAATATGTTCGTGAATTGGGCTGAGCAACAACTTGAAAATGATTCGGATTTTCATCGGAAAATCATATTCAGCGACGAGCATCATTTCTGGCTGAATGGCTTCGTCAATAAGCAAAATATGTGTTATTGGTCAGACAGCAATCCACACATAATCCATGAGTCATCATTGCATCCCAAACAAATTACGGTTTTTGGCCCCAATTGGATAATAAGGACTTGGAGGACATGTGGTTCCAACAGGACGGCGCCATCAATTTATTGGAAACCAAGTTTGGTGAAGGTGTTATCTCACGAAATGGCCCAGTCGATTGGCCGCCTCGGTCGTGCGATTTGACGCCGTTAGATTATTTCCTGTGGAGCTACGTCAAGTCTATGGTCTATGCCAACAAGCCAGCGACGATTGATGAACTTCGTACGAATATCAAACGTGAAATTGTATCAGTATCGGCCTATTTACGCTTGAAAACCGTTGAAAATTGGGTTCAGCGTCTGGACTTCTGCAAGCGTGCTCGTGGTGGCCATACAAAAGAAATCGAGTTCCATACATAATGGTATCGAACGTACTTTCACAGGAATAAAGAATTTCATTGGTATCTAAAACTGGTTTTGCTTTATTTAAAAAAAATTTTGTAGCGCTCTTATTGAAAAACCCGTTATTAAATATTTGTTACAGGTACCAACTATAAAACTTCTCATTAAACAAGAAACTTCCCCACATGTGTTAGTCTAGGCCGAAACCAAAGCGAAAGTACCCAAAATATAGTTGATAATACTGGGTTGTAGCATAATAGGGATAAATAAAAGTTGTATAATTTTTTTTTTCATTTAGACCCCATCCAGCAACTTCCGATAATAACGTTCCAATACAATTAGCGTGTTTTGGTTACACCGCCTGCTTATATAATCGTTTGTTTTGTATGAAGCACTTTGGGAAGACTTAGCGAGAACTAAGCGACGAGAATCATGTTCGCTAAGTTTAAACAAATTTTTTTTGACATGGTTTACCGTTTTTAACCCTTATTTATATTTTTGAATAAAATGACTTATCGCTAAGTTGCCGTTTTCTTTGCAACTTAGCAAGCGACAATCGCTGTAACCAAAACACGACTAATGTTATCGTATCTGAAATTTCTGTGCTCCCAAAAAAGGCCCAAATGTATAGGCCCAAAAGATATCGCCACCCCATAAATCGTCGATAAAATCAATGAAACTGCGTGCGCTGGCTATGGATGTAAGTATTTGATCTGAGTAATACATCACATTTTACTTGAATAGTTGGGTACAAAAAAGCTATCCGCGGGATTATTTTCGCCGTTACTCACACTCTACCTTAAACGCAATCGTCTGACCACTTCAAAGAAGTGTTTGGCGATGTTCAAGTGCAATCCGAATAAGCGGAGACCTACAAACAGTCAATGCAATGGATGTATACCAGTGGACATGAACCAACAAGTCATTCACATCGCTTACCTTGAAAATAGTTATACGGCGAATATTATTCACAACCTTTAGACAGATTCTGCAGTGATTAGAAGCAAAAGCGACCATATTTGGTGAAGTAAACAGTGTTCTGCCACCATGACAAGACTGATAGTAGTCAGATAGTAGTTACCTAATCCGCCATGATCTCCGAATTTAGCCCCAATTACTGCGTTTTATTTCCAAACCTGAAGAAATGGCTCAGCGGTATTGGGTCGAATGAAGAGGTCATTACTGAAGCTAACGATAATTTTGAAGTCCTTGAAGTAAATCTATTAGTTGGAAGGAATACAAATGGACTAAATGTATCGGGCTTAACGAGACTTTGTTGAGAAATGAAACGATTCTTATTTACCGAAAAAGATCCTAGTAAGTATATGATGCTACTCAGTGTCAGGTTGTCTTACGGTTTTCCCGTCAAAAACAAAGCAAGCGAAGTAGAAGAACAAAAAACAAATAATATTTTATTTGGTCGTAACAAGTCGAATTTGTCCGAATCTTAAACGAATTGATTTCAAATAATCGGACAAAGATTGCATTTTACTTGTATTTCTATAGTCTGTGTGTGGTTCTATCAGCGAAGACACACAAACTATAAACAAAAACTACAAATTTGTTTCAGGGTAACCATAGTACAACTTCATGGTAGTAGCCGGATACATGATTCGTTTCAGACTTGGACTACTATGCCCTTGGCTTGTTTAATTTGTATTTTTCCCGCATATGAATTTCGCATGCCGGATGTTTAAATTTTTGTTGTGTGGTTTCTTGCCACTACTTGAATTGAAATAAAACAGTCCTGCTTGGTATTTGTGTTTTCATTCGATTTTAATTTAGTTTTCGACCGGGCAGTTTAATTAAAGACTAAAGGTCATATTCAGAAAATGTTATGAGAAGCCGGAGAGACAGTTTATCATGCAAAAAACTTCTCTCAAATCTCTCATATCTGTTTTTGAATAGGGCGAAAACTTTTTATTAAGATGTTGCGAAATGTCAAATAACAGATTCCAGAATAAATGTAGATGTAAGCATCAAGAGCTCAACCGAATTGGCCAAAATCGCTAACCGCCTGCATTCAGCCTTCGGCAAATATAGGCCGATAAGCCGATAATGGACAGTTTACTTCCAGGGCTCTACTCGGTGAATGTAAAATTTCGTTGTTCGGTGTCGATTTTCATTACGATTAATATACTAATATTAGGTTGAGCAATAAATTTCAACGCTGTTGATATCTACTTTCTTTCGTTTTGACATGTGAATTACAAAATCAAACAATAAAAATTAAATGTGTGGAACCTACCTAAATTTTGAAAAAAAAAATTGTGCCAGAAAATATACGAATATATGATGTCTCCCTGTTTTCACATTTTAAAAAGAGCGGTTAGAAAATATTTTTGGGCTTCAATAGTAGCGCTGCTAGTGAAAAGCTATTCAGTACCGCTGGACGTCTCTATATAGCTTACATGGAGGTAACGCTGAAAATATATTATTCTGCCGCTATAATACTCAAGTTGGGATATGGGACTGTTATCGGTGATGGAAAGTTTCAAATAGCTATTCACTTGGGAGTGGCCAGAAATGATCCCTTCATTGGGCAGTCCCAGCCAGCACCTCACTACTTCCAAGCAGTATGTCTTAGGCAATGGTGTTATCGGAAACCTCCGTTAGCTAGCTAAAGTGAGAAGGCGAGACGAATGAGCAATCTGATAGGTTATGCGATGACTGATACATCTCAGGCTTATCAGTTTAACCTGTCACTGAAGCTCATCGAACTACTAGACATATTATTCTGCCCCACACAACTTCCCAGCGCCAGATAAGAACTAAGTAAACCAAAATCCAGTTTCGACACAATGCATTCTGATCGTCGTCTGATCCGTAATGGGCGGCTGAACCATGATTATCCTGGCAATAGGTAAAATGCAATCCAAAGCGGGCTGGAGTTGCCTTATATAGGCAACGAAAATACACAAGAAAAGTAAACGAACAAACCCACTAACTGTTGACGACCCTCGCAATCGTTATATGGACCACGATTTAAGGACATGTACCTGGAGCGTAAGAACAATATACATGACGATGGATAGCCTATAGTTGAACCAGAAAGACAAAGTTGGAATATTTACTACAGCTGCCGTGAACGAAAGGACGAACTTGGCTACGGATTTATAGCTGACAAGAGACTGCGACACCTAGTTTCAAGGTTCAACGCAGTGAGTGAACGCATACCCACAATTCACATCAAAGCGAAATATTTCAACATCTCGTTAATTTGTGTGCAGACACCGAGAGAGACTAAAAACGCTGAGGTCAAAGAATCATTTTATGAGCGTCTGGAAGAAGTATACGAAAGCAGCCATGACCACGACATTAAGATTATTCCAGGCGATTTTAGTGTCAAATTGTGTCTTTCGGACCATCGGTAATCACAGTCTACATTATACCTCTTCCAATAATGGCACAGGGCAAATAGAACTTGCCGCTGCAAAGAACATGGTATGTAGTACGTCATGATTCCAACATAAAGACATACATAAGGTGACTTGGTTATGCCATGATGACATAAGGGAAACTGGGTTTTGAAGTCCTCTGTTTGCCGTAAATGAACTAAATATAAAACAAATTTATTGAAATGTTAAAATGGGCTGGCCTTATGCTTATTTTTGTACTTTATTTATGTATTATATTCCTCGAATAGTCGCTGGACGTAAGGAAATGTACTAGAATATTGAAATATTGAAAATATTATATTGATGAATGAGGAAATATACATATATGTTGCGTTCGTCGTCGTCGTCCCCTGATCACAGAAAGAACCAGATTGTTCAGTTGGTAATAGATGGCAGGCACTCTTCTATTGTAATGTATGTACGAGTGATTCGAGATGCAAATATCGACTCGGATCACTACCTCTCTCTCCTGCTAGGGCAGACTACCCCCACTCCCGAGGACCCAGATGCACAGGGGAAGCACATCTCCCACTATTTGGAAACCGCTGCAAGGACTGAACTTGGCTATCAAAAACCGCCGAAAGATAAGCCATGGTTAGACGAAGAATGTCGCATTGCAACTGATGAGAAAGACACTACACGTATGACAACAAAGCAGTCAGATGCAACGCCTGCTGCGATTGAGCGGTACAAGAGGCTGAGAAGGAAGGGAAACCAACTATTTAGACGGAAAAAATTGCAGTGGGAGATAGAGTAAAAAGACCGAAAAATGAAGGATAAATAACACTATGCAACAAAATTTAGGTTTTTGCTTTGAGGGTGGACGATTCCTTCGCCAAATGATCACCCTAGGTGAGTATAGTCAAACCCCAAAAATGTAGACCGCTGTGTAGGCTACACTTTTTTTTATGGGCGTGGCAAGTTTGAATTTTTTGTCCGAAACTGTCTCAGATAAATTTAAATATCGAGTTAAAATCACATACAAACGTTTTAATTTTCATACTTAAGCCATTTCAAAATACCAAATAAAACACACGCAGTTTGTAAATAACACTTTTTCCAATTTTGTATACATTTTCTTAACCTTGCAATCAGCTGAGTTGCCACAGCATAGTCACTGAGTAAACACAAAATGTATATTTTTTTCCGCTTGTTGTATTTGTTGCCGTACTGACTCACCATTCTATTTCTACCATGAATAGCATAAGTATAGAGAACTTATTGCATTCTTTTTCTGCTCTCATGTAGAGGTTCTGAGTGAAAGAGCTTAAAGAAGTCTCTTTATAGAATATGTCAATATAAATGCATCATTTCGACAATGTTATTAGATAAAACAATACAAAAAGCATCATAAATGTTACAAAAGGCATCAATGTTTCCATCAAAAGTCATTTTGAGTCATACAATTCTTTCCATGGCTTCTCTATACTCTTCAATACTCTTAGGCGACGACGACCTGATTGTTTGTTCGCAGCCACTACATCAGTAGCATCATACTTAGTTTCAGGCAAAAGCTATTGTTATACGACAACCACGTCTGTGATGCTAACGCTGTGTGTTGTTTGCGTGTGTTCACTTTGATAGATTGCCCTACCCATGCCTATAGATGTTAACACTTGTGAAAAAATTATAACACACCTCCTTGAAAGCTGATTAGCTACTGAATGGATTTTCTTTCATACTCTCTAATAATTTCTATGACTTTTCGTGTTGCGTACAATGATATGCCGTTCGTAATAGGCACATGCCCAGCAAAAAACTTCCATACCATTCAGCAGGTTTGTATTGGAGAAAAATCATTTCATCGCATACCTTTGTGCTTACCGATTGCATGAATATCGTATGGCTGGAGCCACTTGGAGACAATACAACTTGCTTACTGTATGTTATGACTTCAGAGCTGAATGTATTGTCTCCGTCATTAATGAATTTCAAGCTATACCTCAGCGCATTCATTCAGCTCTTACCTAACTGCTTACCACAAGCACTTACCTCACTGGTTTCCCTATGCTATTACCTCACCGCTTCCCCTAAGCTCTTACTTCACTTGTTCCTTGAATTACTTACGAGTGATGATAATAATTTCTATAATTCAAGGAAAATGGTAACAAAAAAATTAATTCATAAAAATTAACAAAAAATTATATATTTCATTTTAAAAAATAAGAATATGTGAATAGCACTTTAATTATTTGATTCTTCTGATGATGAAGTTGACCGTTGCCGCTTTAAACTCTCTTTTTTGTGGTGGCGATTTTTTGCCAATCTGAAGGCATACCGCAAATTCTTTAAAAACTTCTTCTTCGTCAAGCCATCAGAAAATGCAGCTTCTGTTGGGTAAAATTATGTTAGAATTATGGTAAAATAATGTTGAATTTACTATACTTACTGTACAAAGAGTCAATAAATTTTGGGTACTGCAGGAGCCTTAGCTTCCTTTGCTTCCCATCGACGTTGAATTTCAATATTAATGAAATATGCAGCACATTCTGTAGTTCTTTTTGCATATTGTTCCCAATGATGCCTTTAAGTGTAGATATCTATAAATATAGAGAAAAAATCTTCAATACAGTTACTATTTTATTATCTTGTTTTAGAAACTTACCATCGAATTCATTGTCTCGTTTGTGATTTCGTTTTCCACCTCTTCAAAGTTTTCAACAGTCTCAATGGGAAATAAATGGACGTATTTCAGCGAAACCTGTCCGGGGACAATAGTGGTTTTAAGGAGTACTTTAACTTCAGATAAAAGTTCCACTATTGTTTTATTTTGGTTATTTATTATTTCTGCAAGATGTATAAATATGTAAATCAAAGGCCTATACTGTTGTTGTGCGTACTAATACCTTTTAAACATTTTATCTCCGTCAAAAGAGTTTTACGCTCATTCGCAGCTTCTAAAATATACAAAAGTAAGTTATCCAGCACAAGAATATATTTTAGATAAATATGACATACCTTTCTCAGCATTTTCTTTATATTTATTCTGTTCTTGTAGTATTTCTAATAGAGAAAACAAATAAATTAAAATAAAATATATTCTATGCTTAATTTTTGCATACCTTTAATTAACTTAATATTTCCATTTAGTTCTTCCATTGAATTTTGCTGATCAGAAAATTCCTTTTTCGAGATCTTGGAGCGATTCATGTTTCGTAATTAATGAAGTAGTTTCAGATATGTGGGGTTTAATTATAAAAAAGTCCGGGCCTGTAAAGTCCGTATACGGGCGAAGTTTTTACGTGACAACGTCTTTTTTGTGGTGAGTTTGAGTGGGGTAAGTTTGAGTGTGGTGAGTTAATTTAAAAATTTTGATTTTGGTGAGTTTTAGTGTGGTGAGTTTGAGTGTGGTGAGTTAATTTAAAAATTTCAATAATTTAACTAGAAGGTGAGATTTGTTTGTGTATCTAAATCATTAGAAGCACGTATGAAGCATTGCAATTAAGATTATTTTACTTTTATACGGAAAACGTAAAAATTTACAGTATATTTGATCTATTCTGAAAACTTCTTCATGAAATATTAACTGATCAACAACATAAATGCCAAGACTCTGTGAATTAATAGGTGCATCAAACAAGTTATAACTTTTTTCAAAAACTTTGCACTTAAAAGTTCCATCTATACAAAAATCTATTATTTCACAAAGACTATTATTTCCAATTAAACAATAATTATCTGGAATTTTTGTAGTAAAAATTCCCACATTAGTATTAACCAATGTTACCTTGCCTTTAGAATTTTGTTTAAAATCAGTAGATTTATTTAGTTTTAATAACGACATATTAAAGAATGTATTAAACAGTTGCTCTTCTATTTTTTGTGGTTTTTTTATTGCTTTCTTAATAGATTTCATGGCGTTTTCAAAAGGATAAGCGGTAATATTCGAAAGACATCCGAATTCTTCCACTGTTTCTTTTAAATGCAACAGGTTGTGGACATTATACGTCACACTAGTCGGACCATAAATTGTTGGGAATTGGGATACAAAATGTTTTAACATACCGTTCGCAACATTTATACTACCACTTTCCTGGGGACAACTCATCATTCTATATGCGCAAGAAAGCAATAAGAAATGACTGAACAATGTAGTGCTTGTAAATTCTTTCAGAACAATAAGTCCCGTATATAAAACGAATTGCCTAAATTCAACGGCCTTCCATCTTGCCAATTCTTCTAAAGATCTAGGCTTTCGTGCAAATTCCTTTGGGATGAAAGGAGAAAGAGATGTCAATAAGGATGACATTGCACTTCTAGTATCAGGTGACATGTTCTCAGTGGATTTTATAAAAAACAACATTTTTTTCATTACTCCTAAATCGACCAAATGCATAACATCTAGTGGAAATTGTGTTACCATTCTGATACCAATTTCTTCTAAAGACATTTGTCTTGTAAGAAACATTTGTGAGTGAAAATTTGAATCACGCCTATGTTTAAAATCTTCGTTGGATCGCAATCTTCCCACACTAGTTGAGTAAGTTGTTACGTGCATTATACTTTTTCCTTTTTGTTGGCACTTACAGCAACCGTTAAGAGATGTGTGTCCCCTAACAGCGCATACAAAAGAGCGTGCTGGTGCGTCGCACAAAAAAGCACGAATTTGAACTTTTACAACAAAATCTTCGATTTTTATGCCTGTCTGATTTAATATTGTCATTTCGTTGACGAAATCGTGTAGATATTGATCAATATCGTATGGTTTCTGTTTTCCAACATAACTCCCAATAACAAATACTTTGACCATGGGCATATTGACAATGCGTCCAAGTATCGGCCACAATCCGATAGCTGAGCTCTTAAACAGAGGTAATCCATCAATGCCTATATCCAAAATTAATTCTTCAATATTATCTTTTTTAATAATTTCGGCAAGTTTAAGTATATTATGTTCTATACCTATATGTACATAAGACCCTGGAGCAACAGTTCTCTTTAATGCCAACGTTTTTGGCCCAACAAGTGTTGGTACACTAAGTGGAATCTCTGGATGTTTCTTTTTCAAAACAACCAACAGTGCCGAAGTAGATTCAACTGTTGGGCGGAATTTCAGGAACCAGTTCCTAATTTCTTCCCTAAATTCAGCCTCCTCAACAATTATATCCCCAAAATTTAAGTCATCTTCATTTATCATTGAAGCAACATTGGGTTCTAGTTCACCGGGATTTACTTCTTGTGAAAGACTTGCACAATTTTTTTTTTTTTCTATAGCTTTCAATTTATTTACTTGGCTTTTCGAAATCATATTTGCTAAACAGCAACAAAATTACACAGAAAATAACAAGCCAAACAAAAAATTTCATACATTTATGTATGCACGTGCAAGAAAATTATAACAACACCAAACACATACATACACACATAAAACGGTACATTAACAGTATTTTAATACCACACACAATACTTACTTGGCACTACAACAACAACAACAAAATACGCTTTAAACTTATTTTCTCCGTGACTTTCACTCTCACTTCGCAAGTTGAATACAGACTAATCAATAAATCCTTTTTCACGATTGGACTTTGACTGATCTCAAGAAAGGTGCCCGTGTACAACAATCAAGAACATACTTGCCAAATAGAAAAATGAAATGTTGTTGGTATAAGCATGTATGGTCACTCTAATTAGCTTCGGCATACATAAAAACTCAACTCGAGAATCTTCGTAAATCGTTTAAACAGAGAACAAAATAAATTATTTGAATACAACTTGCTGAAATGGATCACGATTGTATGGGACAGAATGAACTGTTGGTATTAATCCAATACAACTTGCTGAAATGTATTACAGTTGGATGCGATAGACTTAGAAATTTATTATGATTTTAAAAGTTAAATTATTTGAATACAACTTGCTGAAATGGATCACGATTGTATAAATAAGAAAAGACTGGTATTACTCAGAAGCGCTTATGTAAGCGCTTACATTTTTAACTGCTTCCAAAACACAAAATTTTTTTTGCTGGGATGGTATATTTGTTGCACTGTTGCCAGAAGCTGTCAAGAAAATCATGCAAAAAAAAGGGAAATTTGCAAAATAAAGTGCTAAATCTGAAACAATCAACAATTTTAGAGCTTCGGGCTCTTTAGGCCTTATATTCGATAAAAAAAAAACATAATTTCGTAGACGATACATATTCTAACACCCTCACCTATAGGGTATATATATCGTTTGATACGAAAAAAAAGTGTGATGCCTAGAAGGAGTCGTATTAGACCACGGTATATATTGAGCAAATTCGTTTTGGGACTTTATAAGAGTTTCGAGTCATGGCCGTCTGTCTGTCTAGCTGGCACGAGAAAATGGTAACTGCCGTAAACCTTTAATGATCACAATGCCATTTTGTCATTGGCTAATATTTAAGAAAACTCGGGTATTGCTTACGACGCCAATATAATTGGCTTTTATTGTTTTGAAATGTGAACCTATTTTATCGACTGTTCCGATTTGACTCACTGGTCCAATTTTGAAGGTTCAGTAGTTTCAAAACCATTTCAAATTTGTACAAAACTGTCAAAACCAATAGCCAGTTTCAAAAACATGTAAAATTTATACAAAATTGGCAAAACCAATAGCTGACAATTACATTTTTCTGTTGTGCCGCCGTCTTCGATAATTTTGTCTCGGAGCGGTGTATTTTTAAAGACGGAGTTGCCACCTGAAATATTAATTTAATCTCACACTAGGTGGTGTCAAAGGCAAAGATTAGAAAAGAAGATTATCGCTAACCTCGACGCGATAAACTGCGGTTTAAATTACTCTCTATCTCTACCCAAAAGGATGCACTTAGTTTGCATTTTCCCCCCTTCTTCACAATCTTTGACCACGATTAGGAACCATTTGCCACCACTCCACCTTCCCAGTTTTTGGCTCATAAATTTGTTTCCAAACGTACCTGTTCGATTTCTATGAACACATTTGTAAATGTTACATTGGAAAATAATAAACAGCGTTCAATCATATGATGACGTTACATTTAAATAATATTAATACTTACAATTATTTAAAGACCCAGTGCAAGCACATGTGTCATTATTTTCTTGCTCAATACTTTTTGTTTTATTCCCACAAAAATCAAAGAATACAAAGCAACAGATACTTGTATATACATACATGCATTGTTATATTCGTACATACGCTACACAAGTTCACAAAATTTTTGTTGCTCTCTTGCTAACTCATTTTTATATACGTATAATACGTCATCATTCTCTTTGCTCTGAGAGTGCTCCGCACCCACATTTTATTTGTCATCCCCAACCCGTAAAAAACATAGTTTTTGACCCTAAATTCTTTATAAGTATATGACCACACCCCTTTGTCCAAATCCGCCCATATTTGCAGCAGATCTTAGAATATAACCAAAATACCCAATTTTGTTCAAATATCGTTAACAGGAGCAGACATAATGGATTTTTAATTTGTGATACATACATCCATACATGCATACAGACAGGTGGAGTTAATATAAAAAATTTAAAAAGGCGTTCAATCATATGATGACGTTTCATTTAAAAAATATTAATACTTAATAACACTTAAAAATATTTAAAGACAAGTGTCATTACTTTCTTGCTTAATACTTTTTATTTTATACCCACAAAAAACAAAGAGAATGCTAAGCAACAGACACATATCCATACATACATTGTTATGTTCGTACATACGCTACACAACTTCCCAATTTTGGTTGCTCTCTTTCTATCTCATTTTTAAATATATTTACGTATAACCGCGTCTTTACATCAGTGTGTGTGTTTTTCGCAAATTGACAATCTGTGTTTCTCATTTAATGGTATGAAAAATAGATGTTGGCCGATTCTGAGACCTACCGATATGCAAACAAAGTTTCATACAAATCGGTCCAGCCGTTTCGGAGGAGTTAAACGGCAAACAATGTGTGATCGCTGTCGGACAATCTGTGGGATCGCAGTCGGACAATCTGTGTGAGCGCAGTCGGACAAATTGTGATTTTGTGATTTTAGGCCGTACCCACGTCTATAGATGTTAACACATCAAAAGGTGACCCGAGTCTCCTGGTCAACTACCGTAGAAAATACCTTTTAACGATAGTTCAACAGCAAATACAGCTCGCGGAATAATATGAATTCTAGCGATGAGTTTTCGGATCGCCTAACTTTTTTTTTTGACAATTTGGAGTGGTTGCGAATTTCACCAGATTTGATTGCTCTGGACTTAATTTTGGGAGTTTTGTAAGTCACCGGTTTATGTGAGCAAACCAGAGATCCCGTACGCTGTTTCCTTTGTGTTTCAGACAAGAGTTCGAGATCTTATCGCCGGAAGATATTTCCAAAATGGTCTTTCCCATGAAGATCTTACAAAATGTCCATCAACAATGTCCGATATAATCCTCAAAATGTAATGGAAAAACGCAAATGTTTATGGTTGGACCTAATCAGTTACAAAAGAGTTGTGAAGTGACGACGTTTTATTTTAAATATACACTTTTTGGGTCATCATGAATGACTCGTTTGCGTTATACGATAAATTTTTTTTCATTTCTAGCAAAAGTTTTTTTGAGTTTGGAGTTACTAAATCTCGATTGTTATAAACGAAAGAGAGTTAGTGGAAATGTGTTTGTATTCTCGTAGAGGACTCAAGGGGATGGTTTATCTCCACTTTTGTCATATTTAGCGTTTTGTTTGAGCTGGAGGAGTCAGGTTGCGTAGCCATAGCATATGTTGATGACCTAGCAAATTGCTGTACAGGGGAAATAGTACAGCAATAAATGTTCAGCCATTGTCTGTTTGTGGTAGAGTAATTTCCCTAATGGGTAGTGCAAGATATACATATAAATGTGACTCTAGATGGAAAGCTTCACTTCAATTCACACATTATGGACAGGATCAGAAGAGCCACAGAGGACATATATTTATGTAAAAGCAGCACTGAAGACGATGGTTCTTATCCCCGAAAGTAGCGCGGTATTGTCGTTATTGCCGCGTACCAGGTTGTAGGATGCATTGATGGCTCCAGACTAGACCGCAAAGTAAATTTTGGAGTGCATTCTCAAGACCTGGATCCTGACACTGCACAAAGGTTGCCAAAGCATTGTAATGTCTTCCAGGCAGAAGTTATGGCAATTTTAGCTGGGAAGAAATGTCTTTACCATCTGGGGTGTAGGTATCTACTCTCACATTCAAGCTGTTATAAAGTCTCTGCAATCAGTATTCCTGAGTTCAAGAAGAACCCACAACTGACGTGAATCTCGTAACAAGAAAACGTTGTATTTATATAAATACCTAATAGAGAGGCTGCGACCTAGGAATATTTCAGGTAACCATAGAGCCGTTGACCCGCTGGGCGAGATAAGGGACATTATCGTTCCTCTGAATATGGAGCATATAATGTGCGAAAGACTAAAACCAATTATCGCTGACCTGATTGGACCATACCAGTGTGGCTTTAGGCCTGGAAAATCGACAACTTACCAGATTTTCACGCTACGCCAAATCCTGGAGAAGACATACGAAAAACAAATCGACACCTATCATATATTTATCGATTATAAAGCGGCCTTCGATAGTCCGATACGGGAGAAACTCTATGAAGCTGAGCTTGGTATTCCTGCAAAACTCATACGCCTTTGCAGGATGACCTTGACGAACACCAAATCCGCAGTGAAAGTTGGTAAGGATCTTACCGAACCTTTCGAAACTAAGCGAGTCCTCAGGCAAGGCGATACCCTATCGTGCGATCTCTTTAACATCTTAATGGAGACCATTATGAGAAAAGCTGCAGTCAACATGAATAAAACCATCTGTAGCAAAAGTCACATGCTGCTCGCGTATGCTGATGATATAGATATCATTGGGCGCACAATTAGAGAAGTTACTGCGGTTTTTTCGAGAATTGAGAAGGAGTCAGCAAAAGTGGGTCTGACGGTAAATGAGGACAAGACAAAATTAATGGTTTCAACGAACAGGGCCTCCACGCGATTAGACCAAAGCGTTAACGTTGATAACCGTTATAACTTCGAGGTAGTGGACGAATTTATATACCTCGGATCTGCCGTGAACAAAAACAACAACGTCAGCCTTGAGATCAAGGGGAGAATTGTGCTTGCGAATATATGTTATTTTGGGCTTAGCAAGCACTTTAGAGATAAAGCCCTCTCTCTAGTAACAAAAGTCCAGCTGTACCAGACTCTCATTCAACCTGTCTTGCTTTATGGCGCAGAATCCTGGGTCCTATCGCAAGCAGACGAAACATCTGTAGGAGTCTTCGAGAGAATAATACTCCGAAAAATGTATGGCCCTATAGTGCACAACGGCGAGTATCGGCGACGAATGAATCATGAGCTGTATGAGCTTTATCCTGACATTGACATAGTTAAGCGGATCAATATAACGCGATTGCGCTGGCTAGGCCATGTCAGTAGAATGGATGAAGATGAACCAGCGCGAAGGGTCTTCGAAACCGAACTCGAAGGAAGATGAAAAATAGGAAGACCAAGACTCCGCTGGAGGGATCAGGTTGACGAATCCCTGCGTACACTTGGTATTGCCAACTGGAGAAAGAAAGCAAAAGATCGAACTGGTTGGCGAAATATGTTATCTTCGTTTTGTAAGGTCCCTGACCCCCCGGGGTTGTCCGAGACCGGATAAGTACGTAAGTAAGAATATGGAGCATGTGGATATGCCCCATTCTGCTTACAAGATTATGCTTAAAAATTAAACACTCAGACATGCGGGTGATATATATTATGAAGGAACAAAGCAGAGGACCATCAGATATGTATGGCCTGAATCGTAATAAAGTTGATATTTTACATCGACATAAAAATAATTTTAGTCTTACGAACAACCTACAAATATTGTAGCTGATATGTGAACTTTTTTCATCACAGGATTTTCAATTAATATTTTGTTTGAATTTTAGAATTTTGTAATGAAATTGCAGATATTTTCGGATCGAAGTTCCTCATCGCACGTTGCGGGATGGGGGCTAACTAAAAAAAGGAATTAACAAACTTTTTTTACAGTATTATGCTACAGGCCACACTAATAGAAAAACGCTTCGCCACATGGATGAAACATTTTCGTTAATGCTTTTACGTTGCTATAGTGAAAAGAATCGTATATCCGACAATTTAGTAATTGCTGCAACGAAATATTTCATACATGATTTCTTTTCTAATTTTCCATTTCCTTGCTGCAACAACTTACTTTTCGTTCCTGCAACAATTTTATTTAATTGGAATTTTGTAGGAAAATGGGTTAAAAATTGCAAAAACAGTAAAGACATGATATTTAAGCTACTGATAATTGGTTTATCTCTTGCTTTTCATAGTTTATATTTATTATTTGTGGAGATTTCCCAACATTTTTAGTTGAGGAAACAATTTCGGTATTGTAACGAATCTAATTTTTATGAAGGTAAAGAAAGGAGAGCAGTAGTAAAAATGTGCGAGCGTAAAAAAGAGGCCAGCAAGTGAAAATGGTGAGCGTGAGGGTGCGTCACGTACACATCTTAAATCAGTTTCTTTGCAACAACCGATAGTGGTAGGCATACATATGTATATCTCCGCCGGAATAATTTAAATAAATTTGTTCGAAAGGCTAATTAGTTATACTTAGCAATAATCTTTTATTTTGATAATTAAATTTTGTGAATTTGACTGTTTGCGGGGATCGTTTGTGTAAATTGACTATTTATAAATCACATACATAAAGAAATAGAATGCAAGGAGCAACAAAGGTGACGCAACAATGGCCGAAAATCTACCCCTAAATATAAAACTGAACATTTGTGTGTGTGTATGCGCGTGACGGTACAAAACGCAACAAAATGTTTGTGTTTTAACCTTAGTTCGGTCGCTCTTGTTTCGTTGTATTGGTATTGTCTTGTATTGTTGGTTGTATTGGCCAATGAAAATGAAGAAGAAAAAAAGTGTTTCAAGAAACACGAACATAAAAAATTGCAATTTAACGAACAATGAAATGAATCCAATCGAAATATTAACAAATTTGATTAAACTAAATAAAATATCAGTTGAAGAAAATTCTTCCAGAGCGACCACTGGCTTAATGGCGGGGAGATTTCGCGCTACAATTGAATTGAACAGTTCCGTCGACACAAAAACAATTGCATGATTTAAGAAAACAATCATGTGGTTGTATGTTACAGGAGATAGGGTCTAATGGTAAGTACCGATAGAGATATGTACACATGTATATGAAATATAAATCCTAATACTAAATTCCTTATGTTTGTTTTTAATTGCAGAACCTGAATTCGACGGCCACAATAACACCCAAACGCTCGACTACCACAATCTTCTCCAGATGAGTGTTTCTACATGGAACGGATTTAATATATTTATTAATTGGGACCATTTTCGAAACAAAATTTCAAACAATTGTTATCAAAACATTTGCAATGTAGTATACAAACAGTGTATTTATCTACATTCATTACAGCAATGAAACAAATTCATATCAGTAATGCAGAAAATTCATTGCAGCAATGAAGCAAATTCATTGCAGCAATAATGCAATTTCATTGCTGTAATTAAACAAATTCATTGCAGCAATGACCTAAGTTCATTGCAAGAACGATACTTATTCGTTGCAACAATGAAACAAATTCATTACAGTAACGAAACAAATTCGTTGCAATAATGAAGAAAATTCATTGCAGCAACAACCGTACTTTCACAACAGTAACGAACAATTTGCAGTTGATGAACAGATTTTCATAGCGGGAATAAAACTGTACGTTAGCTCACTTTCGATGACAAAAGTTGTTGGGGTGATGAATATTTTCATCCCTGTGAGGATGCTTTTCCTTTCAGTGCAGTATTATCAACTATATTGGGTATTTTTGCTATGGTTTGTGGCTATAGTAACATATGTTGGACAATTTTTTGTTTAATGGAAAGTTTTCTAGGTGGAGCCTGCAACCAGTATTTAATATTTATTATTGTTTTGAACTCAACAAAAAGTAAATACAGAAAATCCAAAGTGAAAGAAATTTAAAGAAAGAACATTTCCTTATATAAGAACATTTTCTTAAAAAAGGTAAATTGTCCCTTTAAAAAGTACATATTCATATTCTTAAATAAAGTAAAGTTTCTTAAAAAAATACCTTGTCTTTAAAATGGACCTTGGCTTACAGTATTTTTTTAAATAAGTACCTTTTCTTAAAAAAGAAAATTTTCTAACAATAAATTGCCTTTTCTTAAAAACTAAATTTTCTTTAAACACTGGCTTTTTGTGAAACAGAGTAACTTTTGTTGAGATAAGTACCTCCTCTTACAAGTGTACCTATTCTTGAAAAAAGGACGAATTCTAAAAACAATTCCCATTTCTTAAAAAAACAAACCTTTTCTTTAAAAATAAAAAAAAAAAAAAAAAAAAATGGTTTCCCATTACATCCCATGAAGGGACCGGGGAGAACTTCTCACAATCACTGAGCTGTGCGCTTTCCCGTTTTCACTCACTGATTGGGACCTACAGTTTTACACCGATTCCGAACGGTATTTTGAGAAGCCTTTTCATGGCTATATACTCGATAGTGTCGCCGTCACTATGCGAGGTGACCGACGCCGAAAAAAATTTAAGGTGGTCAGAGCAGGGATCGAACCCAGGATCTCAAGTACAAGAGGCGCGCACACTACCCATTGCACCACCGACGGCCTTCTCTAAAACATACCTTGTTTTTACAAAAATTCCTTTTCTGAAATGTACATTTTCTTTAATATAAAATAATACCTTTTCTTTACTTGAGATAAAAAGAAAACCACTTCTATAAAAAGTAACTTTTCTTAAAAATCACTTCTTTGTAAAAAAAAACTCGTACTATTACGAAATTACTTTTAATATTTTTACCTTTTCTTAAAAAAAAACATTATCTTTTAATAAAAAAGGTACCTCTCTTTAAAAACGACCATTTCGGGAAAATATAATATATATTCTTACAAAAAGGACCTAAAAATATACTTAAAAAAAATACATTCTATAAAAAAAATTCTTAAAAGGAGTTTATCATTTTACAAAAAGTATCTTTTCTTAAAGATCCATTATAATTATGGGCGCGTGTTGGAACATACTAACGGGTCCGACATCTAACGTTTTTTTTTCAACTAGTGCTTATTTCGTGAATGGTAACACTTAGCTCATGTCTGATTTGACAGATAATTAGTTTTATCCTTCCGCTGAACGAATATGGTTGTGTATACGCTTGAACAACGCTGGGAAATATGGGAAAAATGGGCCTGCGATCGACTTACAGAAGATGCCGATTTTGACAAAAAAATCATCTTTTCAGACCAAGCTCATTTTGATCTTGGCGGGTATGTACACAAGCAAAATTGTCGCATTTGGGGCACAGAAAACCCGCACGCATACATTGAAAAGCCGATGCACCCAAAACGAGTCACTGTTTGGTGCGGATTTTGGTCCAGAGGCATAATTGGGCCATTTTTCTTCGAAAATGAGCAAGGAGGGGCCGTTACAGTCAATGGCTATCGTTATCGGGCCATGTTGAACAAATTTTTGTTCACAAAAATTGAAGAGGAGGATATTGGCAACATTTGGTTTCAACAGGACGGCGCTACGTGCCACACAGCCGAATCTACACCCGATGTTTTGCGCCCTGTTTTTGAAGATTGCATTATCAGCCGCAGAGCTAATATCGTTTGGTCACCTCGGAGCTGCGATTTGACACCGTTGGACTATTATTTGTGGGCTGCCCTCAAAGATAAGTGTTACGCCGACAAGCCAGAGTCAATTGATGCTTTAAAGGACAATATTCCTGAAGCCATTGGTGAAATACAGCTGCACACAATCGATAATGTACCTAAAAATTGGACCGATCGTGTAGGCTACTTCATGGCCAGTATTAACCGAAAGGATTGTACTTTCAAATAAAAAAAGAAATTTGAGAAAATATTCAGTAGTTTTTTTTACAGAATTTTCAAAAAAAAAAAAGTTATTTGGCGGACCCTTTAGTACATATTATATAGCGAAAGGAACTTAGTTCCAACCAGGTGTCCCTTGACACCTCGTGTAATTTTTAATCACAGGATTTTAAATTAATATTTTATTTGAATTTTGAAATTGAATCGATTCTTTTTCTGTGTATTATAAGCCTATTGTTGCGTTATTGAATGATTAAAGTCGCTATTAAATGATACATCTGCTTTATTTTTATTTAAGTCGCTGCCATTTGCAATGGTATTTGCTGCAGTTTAGTACTGTATTTAAATTTTTATTGGTCCTTTAGAAAAAGTTACATTTTACCCAAATTGATTTCTGTCAATCGTATTCATCAATACTTTCAGCTGCGCGTATAATTAATATTTTATAGCATTTAGCTTATACGTGTCCAAGCGATATTTGCTATTTATCACATATTTGAAAATCGAATGTATCTTATATATTGACTTCCTTCAGACTCAAATGAGGCAGCACTCATCAGCTCTGCCCAATCCCAATACTTTTGTTGAACTTAAGCTTGCTGTAAATGAATCCCCTACATTGGTTATATACAGCATATATATCAGTATTACACAATTCCTAGTCATGTCCTTTGGATGATACGACTACAGAGAGTGGGCGTTTTTTTGTGTATGTGTTCGATCCTTGGTGTTAAATAAATGTTTAAAAATTAGTGACGCATTAAATTTCTATTTATATGGATATCAGATGGATTTTTCACTCTGACACACTTTCAATTGATGTGTGCCTCTGTCACATTGGGTACGGGTCATACATGACCTCGCATTCTATATCATTGGACATTAATATTTCTGAGCATATCCAATATCTTGGCAATCCCTATCAATTAGTATGCTTACCAAGTAATATTAAAACATGACCAAATGCTAACAAACATGTTAATGGAGAGGATCACACAAGGACCAATACGGCACAATATAGACCAAATCGTATGTGATTATGTATGCGTGTGTGTTTGTGCGTGTGCGTGTGCTGCAAATACATACCAAGCATTTGTTTGACATATTAGTCCCAAAGCAATCAAAGTAATTGATGAAATGCCCCATAACGTGAGAGTTGTAGGAGGCAATGACACAGTTACCTCTCCTGCCCTGTAATGCCGTATCGGAAAAGGAATTACAACAATAGATACTGGATAGAGATAGAGATATTGAGCTCAATATCAATATGAATGTGAAATATTCGGATTGAAAACGCCTCCAACGGGGGTAGGATTGATAATTGTGGTAACGCATATTGAGGGTACAGCATACATACATATCTGTAGTACGAACAACCTCAGTTTGAATACAAACATTAAAATTGAATTGAATCAAAAGTTAAGAATATATTCAAACATTTAAAGCGGTTACTAAGGGTTATTAAATTTTACTATTTCCGTGTAATGGGCCGTGTTAGACAGATAGTACCGTTTTGCATTTTCCGTGATGAAGCTGCATATTAAGCAATGCTTCCAGAAACTGCAATGTGTCAAGCCTTGTGAACTTTAGAAAAATTTAAAAAATTTGTTTTGATTGTTCTCCAAACATTATTTTGATTGCTCGGTTAAATTCTGTAGAAACCGTTAGGGCATCATTAACTTTAATGATTCATATCTTAAACGTATGTCCTCATTACACCAGTCCTTGGGCACCTAGAATTGTAAACCGATTCTGAACGAGGTTTGGAAACTTTCTTGCCTAAGTACTCGATAGCGTTGCAAACCCTTAGCTGGTCGAAAGAAAATTTGAGGCGGCCGGAGCCGGAATTGAACACCCTTTTATACGTATGTGCAAGAGTCGCGCAGGCTACAGAAGGTTGAAATGGAAAGTGACAGGTGTCTTAAATTGGCAATGGTCAATGAATTAACACTAGGGAATGAAAGTGAAGAGAAAACTAAAAGCGCATGCGACAGTTGCATAAAGTGAATCGTTTATTTCAGAAACCTGTCAAACATAATTTTTTCTAAAAATTATTATATTATGAATGGTCAACTGTAGGCACACCGTCTGTTACACAAACACGTGAACTATCAAGCCCGCAAATGGGTTGTATTTTGTCTTGAAATCTCCGTTTATTGTAGAAACCCGTCAAGTTAAATCACATGGCGGCTTCTGCAGTAAATTTTGTGTTCGTCTTGTTTCACATGACGGCTTTCTGCAGCAAATTTTAATAGATAGCGCCACATATCCTACCCATCAATCCCTCGTTCCTGGCCACCACGTTCCTGTCGATCACGTTTGTTGTTAAGCATCTACAGTTTTTGAGGTTAACCTTCGCCTTACGCATACCCACCCGGGTGACCATTTCGGTTTTAATTCTTTAATATCTGTATTGAGTTTGCTCGATTTAGGGAAAATGTGGACTCACTGAACAAGTTCTGCAGTATTGTCCAAAAATGTAATAAAATCTTTATCTTTTTAAAAGACTTTTTTTTTTACATTTTTAAATTATATTTCGAGGTTTCAATCAAAACCTTTGATTGACGCACATAAAAACCTTTGGTAATGCGAGGGTTAATGCTTTTAGTTAATGCTTTAACGTGGTATTTTATGAGTATTTGGTTTAAAAAATGCAAAGTGAAAGTAGTTCTGATGATGAACGTGTAACCAAAAGAAAACGAGGTGTTGTAAATGAAGATACGTATAACGTAATATCATTAGAAAAGCAAGAGTGAGAATACACAAACTACAAAGCTGGCATTGTTTCTGCGAAATCTATCCCAGACGAACTAGTGTGCAACTGTCCCCGAAAATGTGGTTTGCATATTGATAATGAAGTGAAAATTGCAATCTGGAACAGTTTTTATCAGTTGGAAACTAAAGATGAACATGATTTATATTTACAAACATTAATAGAAGCTAAGGAAGTCAAGCGCAGAAAAAAGAAAAGCTCAGATGATACGACTTCATGTTCAACCCAAACCCCACAAGCAAGAAGAAAAACATTTGTGTACAACGTGAAAATCAATGGAAAGTTACATCAAGTTTGCAAAAATGTTTTTTTTTACAAATACATCATGTTTCTCGAGATCGAGTTGCAAGGTTAAACAGCCTATTACTGCGGAATCAAACACCTGTAGATATGAGAGGCAAAAATCGTAGTGGAAATGCGATTGATGGCAATATATGTGTGCTGCTCCATGAACACATTTCAAAATTTGAAGTCAGGAAAACACATTATGGTGCTAAGAAAAGCTATATTTGGATGCAGAGCTTAATATTTACAAAATGTTTCAAATGGACCACCCTGAGTTGAGAGAAAAAGTAAAATATAATTTTTACTATATGTAGATATTTTAAGGAAAAATTCAGTTCATCATTCGGGCGGCCACAAGTTGATGTTTGCAGCGAGTGTGAGAATTTTAAAACAAAACTAAGAGACCCTTGTCTAAGTGACAATGAAAAGCGCAGCGTAGTTGCTGAACAAATGAAACACAAGCGCAGACCCAAAAAATTTTATACAAAACAAAAGGAGATGATTCAGAACGCTGATGAAAATACAGCAGCGCTTTGTTTTGACTACATGCAAAAATTACCACTTCCAAAAATACCTGTACAGGAGGTGTTCTATATTCGCCAGCTGTGGCTAAATGTATTTTGTGTACATAACATGACCACCCAAGAGGTGGTTTACTCTATGATACTACATTATTTGAAAACTGAAGTTCCTAGTGGAACTAAGCGTGTAATTCTTTTCAGTGATGGCCCTTCTGGGCAGAACAAAAATCATTGTATGGTGAGATTCTTGATGAATCTTTGTGATAGAGGAATATTCGAAACTGTTCGTCACTACTTTCCAGTCAGGGGTCATTCATTCTTGCCCTGTGATCGAGATTTTGGCTGCATCAAACATGTTGTTCGAAGAGTTGACAGAGTTTACACACCAAATCAGTATGCTGACATGATTCTTAAATCAAGTAAATCAGGACGCTTTACTGTTCACCAAGTAACACCCGATATGATCTATGCTTTAAACACTTGGTGGCCACATTTTTACAAGAAGACTGTCAAGTCAGATGAAACTTCGGGGAGGGGAATTCGAAAGGAAAACATGATTCCTTTTAAAGTATCCACTTATAAAGAGTTTTATTATAACAACACTGACCGAGGCCAAGTGGTTACTAAGAACTCTATTGACGGTGTCACCTCACACTCAAAAAATATTTTGCAGTTCCGGAGCTCCCAACAGAGATCGCATGCCCATCTGGAAAGATAGCGATCAACGCAAAGAAAATCAATAACCTGAAGAAGTTGGCCAAGTATACTACAGGCTACGAATATTTTTTTGATGAAATCCTCCAGTGGCCTATGACTGAAGCCGCCTGTAACATCGACCTAGTGTATCAAGATGAGTAGAATCCTCCAGTGGCATACAACCGAAGTCGACGTAGTGTATGAAGATGAGTAAAATAAAAACTTTATTTTTGTAGAATAAAAACTTGAATTTTTGTAGAATAAAAACTTTGATTTCTCATAAATTTAAATATAAATATAATATGCTTTTTTATTTACAAACTACAAATACTTTTCAAAATCAATATTATAGTCAAAACCTCTTTTTTTTGTAAATAAATTTTCATTATTGCAGAAACCCGTCAAGTACAAAAAGTTTAAAATAATTTTGCCAAAAAAATAAAATTTCTAAAATTAACCCGAAGCATAATTTGTTTTTGCAATGCAATAAGAAACAATTTATTTTTCCCCAAGCCAGAACCTTTATTAATTTTCAAATTTTGAAGTTTTTTTTCCGAATATTTAAAAAAGCGCACTTGACGGGTTTCTGAAATAAACGATTGAATTGTGAAGTACACTAGCTTGCAAATCGAGTGTATTAAAACCCGCGTATTTTTATAATTTCACATGTGTATCGTCTCTCCCTGCGAATCGTCTTTTTTATTTATGATGCCTGTGAATCGTCTTTTTTCTATATTTTTATCGTCTCAATAGATCCGGATGGAAGACCTGATTAAGGGAACCTTAAACATCTTGTTATACGAGAGCACTTACAGTCCTCAACCAGCCCTTATAATTTCGATTCCTAGTATATTTTGGCAAAAAAAAAATCATAATTTTTTTGGTCTATATGCATATGTAGAAAATATGTTGACAATACATTGATAGAAAATTTTTTCACGGAAGCATTTTGAGTTACGAACGTGTTACTCAGTTGGACGTGACTTGATTTAAAAGGTTTTGGAAGAAATGGGAATGGAGTCTTTATAAGGTGTATACTTTGTGATAAATAAAGGGTGGGCCATGCAAAATGTGGAAATTAATTTCGCTTTAAAAAAATATTAATAGCCATTTTTCCAAAATTGTTAGTTTATCTTTAAGACCCAATATTGGCAGTTGTGAATAAAACACAAGATCGTCCAAATAATTGCCACGACTTGAGTTACAGTGCCTCATTCGATCTACCTTATTTTTCACTACATTTTGGATTGTTTGGGCTTCTATCTCGCGAACGACAGCATTGATTTCCTATTTTAAGGACTCCATGGTCTCGGTATTGTTTAAGTAACATTTATCTTCCACTGGTAGCCCCGACTTGCTTCACAGTACCTCATTCCATGTATCTAATATTTCAGTACACTTTTGATTGTTTGGGCTTCTATCTCGTGACCGACGGCGTCGAAACCTCAATGGTCTTGGAATTGTCTACGTAACATTTACCTTTCGCTGCACCCCACAGTTAATACACTAATGAGTCTATCAATAGACTTCCGAGTTTTGGTTGATTATGCGGTTTTCGAAAACTTTTAGCTTGATGCGGCAATTAGTAGTGTCCTAAGAGGCGCTATTAAAGTCATCGTTGGCGATTTCAATAAGCAAACAGCGGGCGATAATGGCAATTTGCTTAACATAATGCAGTAACATGGTCTCGGGTCTGAAAGGAACCATAATGGTGACAGACTGGATGACTTCTGATCACGCTATCGATTACTTATAGGCGACACGAAATATTTCCACAAAAACATTCACAAATGTCGCACGAAAAACCAAATAGAACAATTCCTTAGTTGTATACCTGATGTGACAACCAGATGTTGGGCTGACATTGACAGCGACATTAGAATTGTAATCTCCGGTTTTAAGACTAATAAAGCCGCTAGTCTGGATGGGCTACCCGTTGAGCTTTTTAAGACCGTAGGCGAAATATTGCTAATCCAATGCGTCAACTTGTTTGCGGTATATGGTTTGGAGAATGTATGGCTGACGATTGGACTCTTAGTGTATTATATCCTGTATTCAAAGTGAATGATCAGTGTGTATGCTCCAACTATCACGATATCAGTCTTTTATCCATCTCGTATAAGGTCTTGCCGAGCGTTGAAAGACTAAAGACAATTGTTGACACCCTGAATGGACTTTATCCGTGTGGTTTTGAACCAGGGAAGTCCACGACCGAGAAAATACGCCAAATCCTGGAAAAGACCCACTAAAAGAAAATCTATACATACCATCTTTTAGTCGACTACAAAACTGCTTACGATTGTACGAAACAATATCTGAACTTGGAATTACGGCAAAACTCATCTGCTTCTGAAGAATTTCGTTGACCAACACCAAATAAGCATTGAAGAAGGGAAAAAACCTGACCAAACCATTCTGTACCAAAAGAGGACTGCATACTTTCGTGCAATCTCTTTAACATCTTAATTAATAATGAGAAAAGCTGCAGTAAATATGCATTAACACGAAATGTCATATGTTGCTGGCGTATACTGACGACATAGAAATCATGAGCGAAATTTGCCAGAGATTAGTGCAGTATTTTCACTAATCGAAAAAGAATCAGTAGCTGTTAATAAGGACAAGACAAAATGTGTAGTGTCAACAACTAGACAAACCCCCCGAAATGGTCTGCACTTGAACGTCGACAACCGATTTAAGTTTGAAGTGGTAGATGAATTTATCTACCTTGGATCCGCCGGAAATAAACACAACAATGTTAGCCTGGAGATAAATCAGCACACAGTTTAAGTACAAAGCCCTCACACGAAAGACACAGCTCCAGGAATACCAGATACTCATTTTACCTGTCCTGTCATATGACTCTGTAACTTGGGTCATATCGCATGCGGATGAAAATTAGCCGTAAAATATTGGGCAACGAAAAATCGTCCAAAAAAATGTATGAAAAGTTGCCAAAAAAAAGAAACACATACAGATGTGGGCGAAATTTTACATAAAATAAACCCCAGAAAAACTGGATCTTATTTCATAAATTGTGGGCAATATTTCATTTTCACCCATACGAAAAATCGCCCAAAATTCGTTTGTGGAAAATTGCCCATTTGGATGTTTTTTCATAAAATTAAATATGAAAACAGATCCATTGTGGGCTATATTTCATAATTGTAGACACGAAAAATGACCCAAAAATTATGCGGCATAATTCCGAAATTTGTGGGCGATTTTTCGTTTTTTTTTAAATTAAAACTGATGTTGCAATTGAAGCGAGACTACATGAAACCGTTACTTTTCTACTACTTAACTTAAAATAAAATATATAAAAGCTTAAACCCAATATAAACCCAATATAAAATTATTTTCAAGAAGAATAGCATGATTTTTTAAAAGTGACTTTACTATAGCGGGGCTCGCTAAAACAAAACATGATTTTGGAGAAATAATTTTTAGCCTGCAGCGCTCGCTTCAATACATTATGAAACAATTATTTCTACAAAATTGCACGATTTATTGACTGCAGCGCTTACTTAAACACAATATAGAATTCTTTTTTTAAAAATAATAGCATGATTTTTTAAAAATGACTACTCTAGCGGCGCTAGCTAAAACAAAACATGAAAAATTATTTCAAAAACAGCGCGATTTTGGAGAAATAAATTTTTCGCCTGCAGCGCTGGCTTCAATACGTTATGAAACAATCATTTATTTCTCCAGAATCACGCGATATTTTGCCTGCAGCGCTTAATTAAACACATTATAAAATGGCTAGAAATGGATGAGATTTAATCTTATTCAAATATTGAAGTTTTGGCCTACTATATGTATTTTTTATTTCATTCTCACTATGATTTTGGGCTATTTTTCATTTGAAAATTTGCCCAATTAATTTGGACCATTTATTTAAGAAAAATGGCACAACATTTTTGGGTGATTTTTCATGTTGCTTTTGGTTCAATTTGCATTTATTTTTGGAGTAAATTTCATATATAATTTTGGGCTATTTTTCATTTTTTGACCCAATTTTAAAAATTGGGCGATTTTTCATATACCAGGAGCTACGTAATTTATACTCCGACGTAGACTTAGCTATACCTATCAAATTAGACTAATTGAATCTGCTATGGAATGTTATAAGGATGGATGACGATTAGACAGGGCGAAAGGTTTTCGAAAACGTACCTGATGGAAGCAGAAAAAGGTGGCGACCAATTCTCCTCTGGAAAAACCAGGCCCATGAATATATCCGTATCCTTTGTGTTACCAACTGGCTAGAAAAGGCGAAGGATAGAACCAGTTGGATAAATATGTTAAAATTTGTTAAATCTATTTATTTCTTTGGTTAAATAATATGTAAAAGGTATCTGACCTCATGAGCTTGTAATATAGCCAATGAATGAAAGAAATGAAAGAAAAGGCGAATGGCCGTAAGAATGCTCAAAATTGTTACTGATTATTCTGTATTTGTATAGCAGCTAATTTTATGAAATCAGGCTCTTACCTAATATCCTTTTAGTTTCTAACATATCCTGCACATAGATCTTAGTTAATATTTACTCAACAACCACTTTGGAATGTGATGCTAAAAGTGGTGGTATAAAGTATTGGGTTTGAGAAGCATTTCAGATGTAGTTTCATAAAATTTTGTTTAAGTAACGGGGTTTTCAACAGAAACGCTACAAAAGTAAATCAATAGGGACAGCAAACGACGCCATATTTTTTCCCGCTCTTTTGACATTTCTCTTCAGTAAGGTTTGCCATTTCATCGTGGAAAGATATAGGAGCCAACAACGAGTCGAAATTATTAAAATTTACTACCGAAATTTGGAGTCAGTGGCCTCAATTTCAATGTCCAATTTATGGTCGTCACAATCGTCCTACCAGCTCAACAATAGAGCGTCTAGTGGAAAAATTTGAATCCACAAGCACAGTACAAAATGTTCCCGTGCCAGTGAGACAAAGAAGTGCCCGTAGTGTCGAGAATATTGCTGCCGCTGAGGCCTCAGTTCAAGAAAGCCCAAATGTGTCTCTCACACGTCGTTCTCAAGCGTTGGTCATCTCTGTGACGTAGTTGTGGCGAATTTTGCGAAAAGATCTTGGCCTACATCCTTACAAGATCAAACTGACGCAACAACTGAAGCCGCTTGACCACCATAAGCGTCGTATGTTCGTGAATTGGGCTGAGCAACAACTTGAGAATGATTAGGATTTCGTTTGAGCTATACAAATCAGTGTTCTTTTCTCCAATCAGACAAAATGTAGACAGTCGGAACAAGAATTTGTACTCGCGTTGGCGGACTATCGTCTCGACGTTTGTTTTGATTTATATATTTTCACACTGGTTGGGATTTTCCAGTTGCTAAAATTTAATAAACAAATTTTGTGTGAGATACCGATTATTTTTTATTTTATTTGAAAGGCCTATCAACTGCATTATGTGCAGATTGTCACATTCTCCCCGCGGCTTCGCTGGGAGGTCCCCATCTTGGAAGACCAGAGTAAGTCAACATACCATCGTTTACCATCGTTTGTGGCCTATTGACATAGACGGTCGACTTGGAAAAAATGTCACAATAAATTGTTTAGCGGGGTCAAATCGCAATGATTGCCGTGGCGAGCGCACGTCGCCTCTGCGTGAGATAACCATGCCCTCAAATTGCTCTTGCAGACTGTCCATTGTTGCATCAGCTGTGTGGACCGAAGCCCCGTCCTGTTGAAACCACATGTCGCTCACATCATTAAAATCATTAAGCCTTGGCCAAAAAAACATTGGTCATCATCGGTAGGTGCAGCTCTCCGTTGACGGAGATAGCATTGCCATCTTCGTTTTCAAATAAGTACGAATCGATGATGCCACCGGCCCACAATTTACACCAGGCGGTGACTCTCTCCGACGGCATTGACACACTTATGGCCAGTTTTTAAGTGGGTAGTTAACTATCGGATTACTTAATCTTAATTCTCAGTTAATTAAAGATTAACTTTGGATGTCGTATTTCAGTGGTGCGTTAATGTAAGTCGCCATATTGTCAGCTAATATGGCAACCCTTGTATTCTTATTGGAAAAAAATCCAATGAGTGTTCGAACTCACGGGCGATGTGTTAACACCTTTTTGCTACACGGTACCTGTTCGATTTCTATGAACACATTCGTAAATGTTGCATTGGAAAATAAAAAACAGCGTTCAAACATATGATGACGTTACAGTTAAATAATATTAATACTTAAAATTATTTAAAGACCCAGTGCAAGCACATGTGTCATTATTTTCTTGCTCAATACTTTTTGTTTTATTCCCAGAAAAGTCAAAGAATGCAAAGCAACAGACACTTGTTCACAAAAGTTCACAAAATTGTCGTTGCTCTCTTGCTATCTCATTTTTATATACGTATAATACGTCATTACTCTCTTTGCTCTGAGAGTGCTCCGCACCCACATTTTATTGGACTTACCTTTCACTATAATAAAAAAACAACAACACCAACAACAACAACTACTACTACTACTACAACTGATATGTTGGGAGTTATATTTGTTCTTTCTGTGTCCTGGAGTGTTTGTGTGGGTGGTGGGTGTAGGGGGGTACCTAAAATAAAAAATGTTAAGGGAATGCAAAGAGTGGAGAGTGTGAGTGTAAATTGTTATGGTGGAGGGTATATAAGCTTCGGCCCGGGCGAACTTAACACCGTTTCTACTTGTTTTTGTATACACCGGGCAATGCTGAACTTCAAATGACTCGCTTTGTTTGGCCATAGCAACACACACGAAATAACCAAACACACAACATCACACATACTTTGGCCGAAGTAGCTGACGTATACGTGTGTCACATAACCACATGTTTACCATATCAACAGCAACGAAACAGCCAAACACACAACATCACACATACTTTGTACGAAGTAGCTGACATATTAGTATGTCACCATAACGTCGACAGCGCAAGCCCATGCGTTTGCAAATGAAATTTTGCGTAGCTATGCTTTATATCTCCGTTCAACAACAGCTACAGACACATGTACATACATACATTATTATGTTAATACATACGCTATAGACATAATTTCGTTTGCCTCACGCCTTCCACACCACTCTTTCATTGTTCTCTTGCTCGCTCATTTTTGTTTAACACGTCATTATTCTCTTTCGCAGTCGCAGAAAATCTGGTTTTAGCAGCAGCATAAAATCTGGTTCTAGCAGATTTTGACTTTGATAGATTTAGTCCCTATACGCCGCTACAGATGTTAACACATCAAAAACGTGTGTTTTGGGATAAATACCAAAACAACAAAGGGGAACAAACAAAATAGAGTTATGTAAAATAAGAAATAGATGCATAAAATCGAAGTCATTTTAACAAAAAAGTGTACAAAACTATATAGGAGCAACAATTTAACGATCTAGACTCAATGTATGTGTACAAATACGCATATCTGAAACATGTATTTTATACAATCTTCATTTCTCACTTTGACAGTCAGTAATTTGATTGTCAAAATAATATGGTTCTGACTATAAGTTAACCAGCATAGTTAAACAATGACTAAAAATCACAATTCGATGTTTAGCCACAATTTAACTAAGAAACGAAGATCACCACTGACTGAAAAACTGGCCATTAGTGGATATCATAACCGCTAGTCAAGCGCACCCTATTGTAATTCCCTTTTCTCCCTTTCGGCTGTTAGCCCATCGACTACACGCTGAAAACTAACGTCTCCAGCAACATATTTCAGGAACCCTGTACATGTTCGCAGGCAGTCTTTTCGTGAATTGAAGATCTGCTGCTTCTTGTTCCTTTATTGTCTGTCACGTTTTTTTTCAGAAGTTTTCAATAAACAAAACCATATTTAGCTTACAAATACATATATTATAACCTATTAATCATTGTGTTCCAAACATGTTGCATTGAGTACCAATCACAATGTGTTTGGACACAAATATACTATATTTGTGACAACCTGTAAACACGTTATATTTAAACCCAAACAACAAAAAAAGAACAAAATTTAAGCGTGTACATAAGGGGTTAGTTTTACGGTGAAAATATAAAATAAAAACAAATAAATGGATTCCCGTTACATCCCACGAGGATATTAGGGAGCGCTTCTCACAACCAGTGAGCTGTGCACGTTCTAGTTTTACACTCACTGATTGGGACCTACAGTTTTACACCGGTTCCGAATGGTATTTTGAGAAGCTTTTTCATGGCTAAATACTCGATAGTGTCGCCGTCACTAAGCGAGGTGACCGCCGTCGAAAGAAATTTAAGGTGGTCAGAGTAGGGATCGAACCCACATCCTCATGTACAAGAGCCGCGCACACTACCATTGAACCAACGACGGCCACACGGTGAAAATATAGTAATTTAAAATTACTGTAGGTGAGATTCAAAAGCCAAAACAATAAAATCTGAAAAATTCTGGTTAGGTTCAATCAACTTTTCATATTTTGCAAATTCATACGAGTATGCACACAAGTCTGTCTTATTATTGTGTGGATACAAATATTGCGTGGTTTGTATCTTGTACCGGTGTCCAGTAACATTGTGTTTGCTACAAAATAAATAAATAGTTTCCCATTACATCTCAAGAAGTGATAGTGTGATAGAGTTTCTCAGAATCAGTGCGCTTTATAGTTTAATACTCACTGACTGGGATCTACAGTTATACATCGGTTCCGAATGGTATTTTGAGAAGCATTTTCATGGCTGCCGCCTTCGCCGAAATAAGTGTATGGTGGTCAGAGTATTGATCGAACCCACTTTCTCATGTAGACGAGTCGCGAATACTAACCACTGCAACATCGACGGGCACCATTGTGTTTAGTTTTCAATATAATATATTGGAGATCCAATGACTAATATGTTACAATATATGTATTTGTGACGCAAATGTGGCTTTGTTTGTTGAAAATCTGCCGAAAACCACAACGTGAGAGACAGTATGGAAACAAAAAAGCAGCAGAAAATAATGTTTGCAAACGTATACATGCTTGCTAACACTGCTTGCAAAACATATACATGGTTACTGCAATATGTTTCTAGGGCCGATTTTTTCGTCCGTGTACGTATCCGTAAATATTAGGGCCAATGACTTCGGAGACTAAAATCGAAAATTCTTGTCGTAACACTACAAAAACATAAGATTAGATTTCACATCAATATTCGTTAAAGAAAATAAAAATGTAGCCTTCGTAACTCATGATAAAAAGATTCAATGCTCGGAGCCGATTTTAAACTGAAAGTCTTGAGCAATTTTCATAGTTAATTTGTACGTATCTCCCGGAAGATTTTAAGTTTAAAATGGGACTTTTTCTTGATTGGTCGAATTCAAACGAAAACGTATCGACTTAGTTAACCATCCTCCAATGTGTTTCACCCACAAATTCAATATTTGTGAACAGTGCGCGATTTGGTGTGTATCTATGAATTTAGAGCGAAGTACAGATTTACAACGTATCAACATTTTAAAAATTCTCCGGTGATGATATCAAATATACTCCAAACCACTAATACAACAATATTGTAAGCAAGAAATTCTATTGTTACTCTGTTGGGATCACATATGTATGTGTATATATTAGCAGGGGCATTGCCTACCACATGAAGCGAATGTCCCTTTTGCTACGAATTCAACGATTTACACCAGAAACTAACGCATATGTATGTACATATATACAAGCGTAGGTATTTGTACATTGATATAAATGTATATGCGATGGCTTTGTATATTTAGGTAATTTGCCAGTGTAAACACAGTCATTTGAAAAGATTATAAGGGTCGATATTAAGGTATCGGCAATAACCCATGTGAATGTGTGTTTAAAGTACCGTGGTTCGGATATTAATAATACTGAAATATGAAATGAAGTATCTTCGGTCTATGTTAACTGCCTCCCGTAACTACCTTTTAATATGTTCCTAATTATTATAATGGCCAAGCTTAATTTAGTGTTAATTTTTGCATGTAAGATAGAGAGGAATGAAAACAGTTAACAAATCGGGACATTAAGGAGTTCAAATCAAGTTTACAATTTTTATTTAAAAAGAAAATATCAGAGCATTAAAGTCTGATAGTTTCAAGTTGTAAAAATGCTTTATTCGAAAATTCTGTTAAAAGAATAACAAAGTGTTGTACAACTTGTCACGAATTCTCCCTTATATCAGAATTTGTGGAACAACGTCCCTTATCGCACGTTGCGGGATGGGGGCTAAATGAAAAAAGTTAGCAACCTTTGTTTTAACACTATTATACTACAACCCAGTATTATCAACTAACATTTGACAGATAATTAGTTTTATTCTTCCGCTGAACGAATATGGTTGTGTATACGCTTGAACAACACTGGGAAATATGGGGAAAATGGGCCTGCGATCGACTTATAGAAGATTCTGATTTTGCCAAAAAAAAATCATCTTTTCAGATGAAGCTCATTTTGATCTTGGCAGGTATGTAAACAAGCAAACTTGTCGCATTTGGTGCACAGAAAACCCGCACGCATACATTGAAAAGCCGATGCACCCAAAACTAGTCAGTGTTTGGTGCGGATTTTGGTCCAGAGGCATAATTGGTCCATTTTTCTTCGAAAATGAGCAAGGAGTGGCCGTTACAGTCGATGGCGATCGTTAGCGGGCCATGTTGAACAAATTTTTGTTCACAAAAATTGAAGAGGAGGATATTGGCAACATTTGGTTTCAGCAGGACGGCGCTACGTGCCATACAGCCGAAGCTACACTCGATGTTTTGCGCCCTGTTTTTGAAGATCGCATTATCAGCCGCAGAGCTAATGTCGTTTGGCCACCTCGGAGCTGCGATTTGACACCGTTGGACTATTATTTGTGGGGTGCCCTCAAAGATAAGTGTTACGCCGACAAGCCAGAGACAATTGATGCTTTAAAGGACAATATTCCTGAAGCCATTGGTGAAATACAGCTGCACACAATCGATAATGTGCCTAAAAATTTGACCGATCGTGTAGGCTACTGCATGACCAGTATTATTAGCTTTATACAAGTTTCAAAACAGTCGACCACAAAATGTCCCAAAAACGTTTGCTGATGAAGATCTTGGCAAGATCCGGAATAGCTATACAGACAGACTTGGTGTCATTGGAAAATGTTTGTGTGAGACTCTATTATTTCCAATGTCTAACAACTGTTTCGCAAACACATTTGCAGTATCATCTTGTTGCAAAGCTACTCGGATGTTAGTTGTTAATTGGAGTGTCTTTACGTACCGCCACAAATTCGTTGATTTTAGGCATGCGTTTAGTTCATCAGCAACAGTTGATTGGGGAATAATTGGAAGAGTCTGACGAAAATCACCTGACAACATGGCCCCACTAAAAATATGTTGGTTGTCATGAAGATCTTTCAACGTTCTGTCAAAGTGCCTCCAGTGACTTCTTATAGGGCATTGTGCATTCATCCCAAACAATCAATTTGCATACCTGTAGGATCTTGGCCATTGCGCTATTTTTGGCGATGTTGCAAATTTGCGTCTGCGGAAACGCTCAATTTCATTATGTTGTGCTGGCTGTTGTTGTGTTTGATTCTGATATAGCAATACGTCTATTTGCTTGATCTGTATCTCTCTGGTCATCGGTGCGGTTAGCACGTGAGGTAGCACTTCGTACAATTGATTGACTACGACGACCTAAGTCAGGTCGTCTTCTCCTCGGCATCGGAAATTGTAATTAATGAAACTGAGAAAAGTTCTCGCGTACTTACCAGTAAAGTGTCACTATCACAAAAGATCTACAAAAAAGAGAACATAACTTGAAATGTCACTATCATAAAGGATCACCGATGTAAAGAAAGTTCTCGCGCACTTGGCGGTAATCGTCACTCACAAAGATAGAACGATGCACCCTTTGTCTGAGGTATCGATCGACATAGAGGATGGATCGACATATTAGTTGGTTGTCAAATGTCAAATATTATGGTTGCGTTCAGAAATTTACTTTGTGACAAAATTTAGATTTATCAATCTACATAAAAATAATCTGGTATATAGTTGACAACTTTCATATTTATTCACCTATTGAACCTTCTCTGGACTTCCACACTCCGATCCCGTTATTAAAAAAAATACCTATTCGTATAATTAAGCAACCTACCTTTTCTCAAAAAAAAAATCTTCTACAAAAAGTACCTTATCGTAAAAAAACTAATTTCTTTTAAATACGTACCTTTTGTTAAAAGAGTACATTTTCTCACAATAAATTTCCTGTTCGTAGAATACTACATTTTCTTTAAGGAGTACAATTTTTCTGAAAGAAAATAACTCTTCTTGAGATAAGTACTTACACTTAAAAATTTACCTATTCTTGAAAAAAGAACCAATTCTAAAAAAATTACCGTCTCTTAAAAAAAACCTTCTCTTTAGAATATACCTTTCTTCCAAAAAGTATCTCTTCTTAAAAATAAAATCACACTTTTTCTTCTCTGAAAATAAGTAAATAAGTAAATTTTCTTAAAAAATAAAATTTTCCTAGAAAGAGGTACTCTTTAAAAAGTACGTGTTCTTAAAAAAAGGACTTTTTTGTAAACAAAACTCATACCCTTATGGCTTTCTCTTACAGAAAGTACTTCTTTTTAAAACTAGTACCTTTTAGCTTTTAATAAAAGAAGTACCTCTCTTTAAAAATTACCTTTCCGGGAAAATATAACACATATTCTTACAAAAAACACCTAAAAATATACTCCTTTTAAAAGAAAAAATACTTTCTATAAAATAAAATTTTTTCTTCAAAAAAGTTTATCATAAAAAATTATATTTTCATCATTTCCCTTACGGGAATTTTCATTCGGTCTGTTTTCCAATACCTATAAATTTATTCAAGCTCAAGACTTTTTTAAATAATATAAAGCTTATTATCTTTATATTACTTTCAAAAAAGTCGAGCATAAAAAGGTCTTGAGCTTGAATAAATTTATAGGTATTGGAAAACAGACCGAATAAAAATTCCCGTAAGGGAAATGATGAAAGTTGACGATGAGCACCGCGATATTGTTGATGGCAACCCTCTGTTTTGTTATTTTTTGTAATGACATAACAAAAACAAATTATGTCTGATTAAAACCAATGGTTTTACGGCATGATAAAAATAGTTGTGCATGAAGGTGTTCCAATGGTAGTGCTTGGTATTCTTCAAACGAGTATATAAAGGAATTCTCATTAATATGATGAGTGTTTCTGGATATATATTTTTGAAGAATTCACCAAAAACATACCAAAAACGTCTGCTGGTGAAGATCTTAGCAAGATCCGAAATAGCTATACAGACAGCCTTGGTATCATTGGAACATTTTTATGCTCGACTTTTTTGAAAGTAATATAAAGATAATAAGCTTTATATTATTTAAAAAGGTCTTGAGCTTGAATAAATTTATAGGAAATTATATTTTCTTAAAGATCCCTTTAAATTATCGTCTTTTTCAACGGGCGCCTTCGACGTGTTGGAACTAACTAGTACATAATATATAACAAAAGGCACTTCGTTCCCACCGGATGTCCCCTGACACATCAGGTGATATTTTTAAATAAAATTTTAATTTTATAATTCCTGCACTGTAAACTATCCACGATATCAAATAACAATATTCAAACACGCATTAATTGAGATCTACAGTTTTACTTCGGTTTTGATTGATTGATTGAGAAGCGTTATAATTTCGTGACGGCGACATGTCACTAGTCGAGAAAACGGTCATCAAAAGAAGTGTCAGACAGTCAGAGCAGGGATCAAACTTTCATTCTCATATAAAAGAGCCGCGTACACCAACCATTGCACCGCAGACGTCCGAAAACAATTGTTTTGGTTAATTTTATGAATAAAAGCAATATCCAGGTATGACGACAAAGTTTGTTTTAATACTTTTTGCTAATTTTTGCTAAAATAAAATTTTCCCGAACTAGAGTAACTTCATTCAAACTAGGAAACAGTGGCAGCTTTATAAAATTCCACTGTGGATTCCAAACCTTTGTTTGAAAACAAAACAGTTTTTGAAAAAATTATATATCGAGATTTAACAATTTCCCGAAAATAATTCATTTAGATGAAAAAACAACCTCTACAGCTATAACGGTCATTTACATGAAGACTGTGTGTTTCCAATAAGGTATAACGTGTAACATAAATACACGTTGAAAAATCTGTCCTTCTTTGTTGTTTGGATGCAAATATGACGTGTTTTTATCTTGTCACAAATATAGTATACATATGTCCAAACACATTCTGTTTGCTACTGAATATCACGCATTTGACGCACATTGATTAATAGGTTATAATAATAGTTTTTGTGACCGAAATGGGGTTTTGTTTGTTGAAACACTGCTTCTGTCGGGTAATGCACTCAAATTTGGGAAATATAAAAATATTTCGCTTTTATTCGGATTTTTTTTTTTTTTTTTTTATCAAGCCAACACTCAGGGGATGCCCCCTATAAATGCAGTGCATTGTGTTGGCGAAGGAAAATTGAGGTAGTAGAGGGTGGAAAGAGGGAGTAGTGTCTGTTGATATTTGCCTTGAATGTTTGTATGTCACAATTGGTGGGAAATACACTAGCCGGAAGTTTATTCCACATACGGACTGTACGGCTGAAGAACGAATTTTCTCTATAGTGTGTAGTGCGGTCAATCGGCCACTCGATAAAAAACGGATGAGAATTCCTGGAAAGCCGCGTACTTCGGCTAAATATCCTCACGTCCGGCATAAGTTGACGGATGTCCGAGGAACACATACCGTGGAAATATCGATAGAACAGTGACACGCAACCCACATTTCGACGATGCTCAAGGGAGGCAATAGAGTTGGATACCCTACTGTCCCCTATTAACACCGTCGCTCTCCTCTGGACACGGTCGAGAAGCTCCAAAGAAGTCCTAGGAGCACCTGCCCATATATGGGAGTTATACTCCATCTTTGTCCTGATGTAGGTGGTGTAGATATTGAGAAGATCAGATGGAGTGAAGTATTTCTTGCACCGCTTCAAAAAGCCTAGAAACTTGAATGCATCTTTCGACACTTCAAATACATGTTTTGCCCAACGGACATCACATTGTATTTTCATGCCCAGAACATCAAGAGCGTCTGATTCATCAATATCCACACCGTCCATAGACAATGACGACACACCTGGGTCAGCAATACGTTTATGCGACAACAAACAACACTGGGTCTTACTCGCATTAAAATCTACTCTATTCCTTCGACCTCATTCAACAATGGACACCAGATCGCGGTCGAGTGTTTCATTCATTGTCCGGCGTTTGACTTCAATCTCTTGAAGACTTGGCCTACGATCGAATGAATAAGAATGGCAGAGATTACTGTCATCGGCAAAAGAGTAGATTGGATTCACAGTCTGACCCAGGAGATCGTCAATGAAAATAAGAAAAAGAGAAGGAGAAAGAACAGAGCCCTGTGGTACACCTGCAGTCAATTTATGCTCGTCGGATGAAACCCCATCTACAACAACTCGTATAGTGCGATCTCTGAGAAAACTCGATATGAATCGAGTGAAGTTATCACCGACACCAAAAGCAGCGAGCTTTGACAAGAGTGCATCGTGCCATACTCTGTCAAAGGCCTTGGAAATATCAAGAGCCACTACCTTACTCTCACCAAGCCGGTGGATGGATCGACTCCACTGTTCCGAAAGGAACGCCATCAGGTCTCCAGTAGATCTCATTCTACGGAAGCCATACTGCCGATCATTAAGAAGGTCATTGGACTCAAGATACTTCACTAGATGGTGGTTAACCATACTCTCCATAACCTTCGAGAGCGCAGAACAAATTGCAATTGGGCGGTAATTTGCAGGGTTACTTGCATCACCTTTGTTAGGGATTGGCTGGACATTAGCAATCTTCCAACGCGCCGGGAAGACTCCGGCACGGTATGCAAGGTTGAAAAGATTGCGCAGTGGACACGCCAGTGTCGAAGAGCACCTACTCAAGACCAGTGCAGATATGCCATCCGGGCCCGGGGATTTACCTACGACGAGATTCGCAAGAACCTTTTTAACTCCTCGCGTTCGAAAAAATATCTTGGGCATGGAACAAGATACGTAATTGATCACGGGGAGTGGTTGATTGCTATCCGGCAAGGAAGAGTTCCTTGCAAACATTTCAGCCAAGAGGTTAGCTTTATCAACCGGTTCAGTGAATGTTATGTCATCTTTAAGAAGAGTTGGGATAGAGGAAGAACTATCCTTTATTCTTCTTGCAAATGACCAAAAGTTCTTACTTCCACTAGGGAAAGAAAGAACTTTAGTACGAATACGCTGTTCGTGAAGAAACTTTTCGCGTCGAAGAACTTTGGCACACTTGGATCTTGCCTGTTTGCGTAGCAGTTCAGTATCAACGTTTTTATTAGAACGCCAGTCTCTGAACGCGTCCTCTTTGGATCTGACAGCATTCTTGCATGTCTGGTTACACCAACTTTTTTCCGATGGTTTAACCGAAATAATTTTCGTCGGAATGAATGAATTCATACCAATCAAAATTATCTTCTCGATCATTTCAGCAGCAGCATCTATGTCATTGTCCAGAAAACAAAGCTTCCAGTTAAAATGCTGATAAAAATTGTTGAGCTCATAATAACGTGCCTCTTCGTAGATAAAAATTGTTCGCTTCGGGACTGTGTTTGAAGCGAGACGAAGAGCTGAATACGAAAAGGACGCTGAAATGATACAGTGATCCGAATTACCCAGAGGTGCAAGCGTGTTAACTTCGTACTTTTCAGGGTGCGAAGTTAAGAAGAGGTCAAGTAAATTTTGGTTGTGCCCTTGAACACACGGAATGTGCGTCGGTTCATTCACCAATTGCGTTAAGTTATTATGAGCGGCGAAGAGCTCAGCGTATTGGCCCTCCGTAGTTGTATGGCTCGAATGCATTAACCAGGAGGAATTATGGACATTGAAATCACCAGCAACAACGATTTCACTGTCTGGATAATTCCCCAATATCTCAGAAATGGAATCGGAAAGGGTGTCAAAGCCATTAAAGGATGCCTCCCTTCCCGCATTAGGACTTCTATAAAGAAATCCGAAATGTAGGACATGGGTTCCAATCTTGAATTTTACCCAAAGAGAGTTAAATTCTGGATCTTGTGAGTCGAAATGTCGCTGACTCTGAAACACTATGCCATTTTTTACATAAACCACAAGGCCTCTGTGGGAAATGAAAAGGGATAGAGTGTGGTACCCAGGAACGTGAAAATCCTGTGGATCAGAATCCTCGCGCACCTGGGTTTCAAATAGCTATATTGTCTCTAACAGGATTCAACCTGTAGGTAGATGTCGCAGTCTTTTGCCAACTACAAGTCTGCAACTAAATTCATCTTTTTTACTCATGCCAACTGTAGTCTATTTCGCAGTTTTTTCTCCTTTTGCACCCAAGTCCTGTCCATCGCATTCCCTGGATAGTGGTAATATCAGCTTTATAACTTTGGAGGACATCTGCCAATTGGATACTTGCGCCGGGTCCATATAGAGTTTTTACATTCCAAGTGCATATCCGTAAATTGTGGTCCATATAATGTATGCGGGGGTGGCCAACAAATAGGGGTTATTTATGATTTCTTTCTCGTTTTGGAATATTCACTGCCATTATGAAGATGACAGGGGGCAAGCCCAGTCCACCGGGGTTTTGCATTTTACCTACCGCCAGGATATTTTATTGCAGTCGCCCGCCCACTATTAATCAGACGCGGACCAGGATGAAATAGTTCGATCCTGGATTTTCTTCTTTTGGTTTCATCCGCCTTGTAAGGACAAAAGAATTTGGCCGATAGCTTGATGACCTTCAGTGACATCAGTCACCTACTAAACCTGAGACGCATCAGTGGCCGCAAAACCAATCAGGCTGCTCACCGGAAAGCTATGACTTCAGCCTCTAGAAAAGAAATATTTTACCGTTGCCCCGAAACCACCACCTGGAGTAAACAGTCATAGGCACATGATTAAGAATAGAATGCTCCCAATCTTTGGCTCCCATTTTACTTACATATATTTCAACTTATTAGTATTCTGGCACAGACATTAGCCATCCTGTTGCATTTCCTTCCAGGTACGCTAATTTGACCCACAGTCTCAGCACAATATTGTTGCGAAAGTGTGATATATTACTATAACTTATTGAAAGCATACATAATTCTGATAACTGGGCGCGGCAGTCAAAATGATATTCTTTGTCACGTCAATTCATTTTGTAAACAAAATATGAAAACTTTAAATTTAACTTTTACAAAAATTGAAGTTTTTCAAAACTCCGGTTTGAAATCCTTACAGTTAATGGACTTTTATACATACAAGGTGTTTCAAAAGAAGTCACCGGATGTTGTTTGTCTCTCATATTTTTTCTAAATGAAAAACTTCGATTCTGTTTTTTGATTATGTTTATTTGAACCTTTAGAATTTTATTGGTTGAGAAGACGATATCGGTTAAATGGGCGCCGTCACAATTGATTACCATACGGGCTCCTTTTGTGGCATTTTTCATCACTTCGGCGAAAACTTCGGGCGGCAGATTCTCGCACTCGTGTCGAATGTTGACCTGGAGGTCTTCCAGGGTCTCGGGCGTGTTCGCGTAAACACGGGACTTTAAAAAACGCCACCAAAGATGTCTGGAACGTTTAAATCGGGCGATCTTGTGGGCCAGTGCAAATCGCCAAAACGAGAGATGAGGCGACCCGGGAACGCCGCCTTCAGAATATCGGCTGTGGCTCGCATAGTGTGTGCCGTTGCTCCATCCTGTTGGAACCACATGTCCTCCAGTCCTAATTCGTCGACAGAAAAAGCTCGGTTAATATGGCCCTATACCGCGCACCGTCCACTGTTGTCGTTTGACCAGCGGCGTTGACTCCTCCAGTGTGAACAGCACACCATGCAGTCACTTTGAGGGGGTGTAATGGCTCCTCGTGCATCACTCGTAGATTTTCGGTGCCCCAGAAGCGATAGTTTTGCTTGTTCACGTACTGAGGTGGAAATGAGCCTCATCCCTCTTATTATGATTTTGGTGGAAAAATCGTCCACTTCGTCCACGAGATTGAGCATGGCTTGGGCGTAGGTTACACGCGTTTGGCGGTCGACAGGCAGCAGCTGATGCACGGACTGGACTTTGTGTGGGAGCATGCGCAGGTCTTTGACCAAAATTCGCCATAGGGATGACCGGCTGATGGCTAATTGCGAGGTACGGCATTTGGTCGATGTTTCCGGCGACAGCTCGACATCCTCGGCAACAGCGGCGATATTCTCGGTAGAATGGACGCTTCGGGGCCGGCCACTCCTGGCAACGTCTTGTGTGGTCCCATACTCTTCAAGGTTAGTGGCCAAATGGCGCAGTGTTTGCGCAGTCGGTGTCGGACGGCCGGGGAATCGGCGACGTTATTCGCGCTGCGCCAACACCACAGACGAATTGTTACGCAAAAAAATAGACACGAATATTCCGCGTTCTTGGGGAGTATATCGCTCCATTACTTGTTTACTTGTATTCTACATCTGTCTAGTTCACAAATGTCAAAACAGATTTGACATTGGCGGCCATTTGCAAACATAAGAGCATCTTCCAATAGGGTGGTCACTTTTGAAACACCCTGTATTACAAAAATTTTCTGCGATCTAACTAGAAATGTGAAAACCATTGAAATTAAACTTCAAAAGTTTTGTCAGCAAAGAAACAGAGACTGAATTTTTATTTATTTTTTCAATATTTCTTATACCGGACGCCCATGTAGATATTACGTTATAAAAATAACACGTACATACCACATAAGTTCTACAAGAAAAAAAAAAACATTTAAAATATTCGAAAATTATCGTCACAATTTTCATTGGCACCTGTATCAAAATTTCATCAAAACTACATTATTTACTACCTAAACCACTGTGCACATTACACGCGTCCGTTGTTGAACACTTACCTACGTGTACAAGTGTAAGTTGCTGAGATGATCTGAGCTGAACTCAGTAACGTACATAGGCCCCTCTATGGTGTCTTTTTATCTCTTCGAGGCAATAAATCAAACTCATTAGTGACATAGGACGGTTTCAACCAAAAAAAAAAACCCCAAACAAAGTAAAAAAAATGGGGGAAAAGGTCAAATATTTATACGCTGCGATTGTAGGAGTAGAAGCCAGTGTATACCTTATAGTTACAAAATATTACTTTACTATTGGTCATTGGTCATAGTATTCCAAAGGCTTAGTTCAATTCCCCCAAGGTTTTTGTAGTGTTTCTTTTCGTATGTAAATGATAATAGGGATTTGTTGTCTAGGGATGTCCCAGCATCGTTTAGAAATTTAGAATTAATTTTACCACTTGCTATTAGGTGGGTCATTTTCATATTGGTTAGCCCTAGCACTTACCCAACTACACTGATTGATATTAATCATTGGAGTTTTGTCCCCCCTAGGATCAAGAACTGGGAGGAGTTGGCCAATTACTATAATTTGTTGGTTTTATCTAAATGACTTTGAAATATGTGTAACCACTGGTGTTTACAACAGGCGTTAAATCTCCGTAATATAAAGTTATCCAATAGTTAGGGGCAAGCATTGAGTGAAAATAAGCATTTACATTAGAGGAGATTACGGTTTCCAAAAGCAATTTGCTGTGCGGGAAAATGTATCAAAGCAAATACATTATTTAATTTATGCAGTGAAATTAAAACAGTATTAACATTTATTATTTAGCCTACAAATATGACGTACCAACTACTTATATGGTTATAAAACAATGTATGGTCAAAATTGTATTTTAACCTAGACGCCAACACTAAGGGGTGTCTTAGTACGATTGCACTTTTTAAATTTTGTGTAATTTTTTTTGTGCAAGTGGCAACTCTGAAATCTGTCATATATGTTTTTCCGATTATTAAAAATGGAGCGCTTTACGGAAGAACTACGCGTTATAGTTGTGAAAAAAAAACGTAAAAAAAAATTGGAAAATAATGGTGAGACTGCTAAAAACTTTGAAGAATTTTCATTCGAGAAAGAGCATCTAATGTGTCAACCATTCGAAGAGTGGCCACAAAATTAGAAGAAACTGGGGCAGTTATGGACTGTAAGACCCTTGTGCGTCAACGTATCGCTCGAACTCGTGAAAACACTGCTGCTGTATACAGGAAGTGTCGCTGAATATCCGATAACATCAATACGGCATCGGTCTCACCAACATCAAATTTCACGAAGCACTACACAACGAAATTTGACAAAATATAATCACCTTCATGCGCAGAAAATTCAGCTTACTCAGCAGCTTACCAAACCAGACCATGGAAAGCGCCGTGAACGGCATTTGTTACAGAAACATGATAATGGAGTTCTTGTGGCCTCAGCTGGACGGCATGGATTTGGACGACAAGTGGTTTCAGCAAGACGGCGCCACCTGCTACACCGCGTCTGAAAGAATGGATTTATTGTAGCAACGATTTCCAATGCAAATTATCTCAAGAAATTCTGATGTTAACTGGCCACCAAAATCATGCGATTTAACGCCGTGTGATTTCTTTCTTTGGGGTTTAGTGAAATCTCGGGCTTATGGGAATAAATCAGAAACCAGAAACAATTCCGAGATCCAACGCGTCATCGATAAGATACAGCCACACCTCTGTGAACAAGTCATGACACGGCGGACCTCTTGTGAAGACATTTTTGGAACTACACTCCGTGACGCAACTACTATACCCCGTGATGTGACGGGAAGTCGAAGGTGTACATCAACCAACCCAGCACCTTGGAAGACCTAATTAACCATACTGAGGCTGAAATTGGCACAATACCAGTCGAAATGCTTGTTAGAGGACATAAAAACTTCATAAAACGTATGCAGAAGTGTGCGGATAGCGAAGGTCGACATTTGCCAGATACACTATTTAATCCAAGTAATTTAAAAATTCCCTTACTGTTCAATATAATTAAAATATAAAATAAATTTTTCTAAGGTTCATTATTTTTTTAATTTCATTCCAAAATAAGCAAAATATCGCGCTCCACCCTGTATAAATCGCAGGTACGAAGAATCCAGTCTCGGACGCCGTTCGCTACAGGATGAATTTTGTGAAGGACGTCCATTTTCGGTTCTTTTACCGGAAACAATTGTTGCTGTGCGTGAACTGATAAAGCAAGACCGACATAAAGGGTTTTTCAACAGAGACTCTACAAAAGTAAATCGATAGAGACAGCAAACAACGCCATATTTTTTCCCGCCCTTTTGACATTTCTCTTCAGTAAGGTTTGCCATTTCATCATGGAAAGATATACGAGCCGACAACGAGTCGAAATTATTAAAATTTACTACCGAAATTTGGAGTCAGTGGCCTCAACTTTCAGAGCACTACGTTCAATTTATGGTCGTCATAATTGTCCCACCAGATCAACAATTGAGCGTCTAGTGGCAAAAATTTGAATCCACAGACACAGTACAAAATGTTCCCGTGCCAGTGAGGCAAAGAAGTGCCCGTAGTGTCGAGAATATTGCTGCCGCTGAGGCTTCAGTTCAAGAAAGCCCAAATTTGTGTCTCACTCGTCGTTCTCAAGCGTTGGGCATTTCTGTGACGTCGTTCTGGCGAATTTTGCGAAAGGATCTTGGCCTACATCCTCACAAGATCAAATTGACGCAAGAACTGAAGCCGCTTGACCACCATAAGCGTCGTATGTTCATGAATTGGGCTGAGCAACAAATTGAAAATGATCCAGATTTTCATCGGAAAATCATCTTCAGCGATGAGGCTCATTTCTGGCTGAATGGCTTCATCAATAAGCAAAATATGCGTTATTGGTCAGACAGCAATCCACACGTAATCCATGAGTTATCCTCGCATCCCCAAAAAATTACGGTTTGGTGCGGTTTATGGGCCGTGATGATCAAGACCGGCACATTACTGTGAATGCGAATCGCTACCGTTCAATGATAACCGAATATGTTTGGCCCCAATTGGATAATATGGACTTGGAGGACATGTGGTTCCAACAGGACGGCGCCACAAGCCACACAGCGAATGCCACAATCAATTTATTGGAAACCAAGTTTAGTGAACGTGTTATCTCACGAAATGGCCCAGTCGATTGGCCGCCTCGTTCGTGCGATTTGACGCCGTTAAATTATTTCCTGTGCGGCTACGTCAAGTCTATGATCTATGCCAATAAGCCAGTGACGATTGATGAACTTCGTACGAATATCGAACATGAAATTGCAGCAGTATCGGCCGATTTATGCTTGAAAATCATCGAAAATAGGGTTCAGCGTCTGGACTTCTGCAAGCGTGTCCGTGGTGGCCATGCAAAAGAAATCGAGCTCCATACATAATGGCATCGAACGTACTTTCACAGGAATAAAGAATTTCATTGGTATCTAAAACCGGTTTTGTTTTATAACATACCATGGGATTAAGGCATCCTTGGTCATTAGTAACACAAGCATCAATAAGATATTGCATGTTCATTTGGCCGCGAAAAAGATTTGTTCGCATTGGGTCCCACATAAGTTAGCGAATGCTCAGAAAAAGAGAAATGTTGAAAAAATACAACCACGGTAACTCAAATGCAGTAAATAATGTGGCCTAAGGTGACAACACATGCATCTATGAATATAAGCCAGAAACAAAGCAACAATCGACCGTATGGGTCTTTCAAGACGATCTATATCAAACAAAAATTATCCATGGATACCGTTTTTTTCGGTATAACCGATCATGTGGCCACAGTATCGTAAATTGGAACATAGGATGGGCAATTCAGAGTGTTAGGCCACTTTTGCAATAGTGTTCGACGAAATAAAGAAAAATAACTAGGAAAATGGAATATTTTGCAGTAGGACAACACGAGCTCTCACACATCAGCTGAAACATTTGGCTATTTGAGCACTCAACATATCGAATTGATGGATCATTTGCCATACGGCCCTTATTTGGCACCAACGACTTATTTTTACTGCATGGTCAACGATTTTGGATGCCCGAAGCAGCTGTTGAAGCGTTCAAAAACCACGTTTTGAAGGTGTGCCAATCGAGAAGGAAAAATTACTTCGCAAGCTAGTTTGAGAGCATACAAAAGTGTACTTATCTTTACGGAGAAAATGTTGAAAACTATAAAACCATTTCCAATGACAAATTATTGTTTTTTTATTGCTTGACTAGAAATATTAACAACAACCCTCGAATCATCTCATTAGCATTACAATTATTGTAGTATTGTCCGCATGTGTGGTTCTTGTCAAACCTATCCTTATTTGGAGTGCATTTTGTTAAGGGAATTTAGAGCTCGATAACTTTCTGCCAAAATTTACTAGAGTATTCTCATGCAATGGATGTCAATCACAAGCAAATTGATACAACTTGCTCGTAATTGAACAAACAAAATTTGATGAACATCACCATTTTAATTTTAGAATTAAGGTGTCATACTCAAAAGGTAACTGTGAGCGGGGACGACATTCTCTTAAGAAATCCCAATAGACTTAGAATTTTGTTTTCGATATTTTGCACTTTAGTATTTCACATATGACTTCTTAAAAAATTTAAAAACTCATATTACGATATGGCGGCCATACATTTCTAAGGATCTTATAGTTTAAATACATATCAAGCCACAGTCGTTTCTAAATAGCAGCATTAAATCTTCCCATTAGTCAATATATATTGAGTCCCTTAAAGCAATAATAATATCAGTTTAAAATTAACCAGAAACTATTTAAATTATTAATTAATTTATTGGTTTCATATTGCGGCTTAATCATTATCAATAATCATAAAAATTAACAAAATGTTTGATACGTTAATGCAGTATTTCTCAAAGTGTGAGCCGCGGCCCCCTAGGGGGCCGTGGTGTTCTTACAAGGGAGCCGTTTGTTTTTTCTATTATAATTCTTTAATAAGTATCTTCTATTGCAATTATCTAATAACTAATTGATTGTAAAGCGCCCTCTAGCGCCCTAAGAGTTCTAACATATATTTTGAAGATGGCAATGATGTAACATATTTAAGTAAGTTGGCAATCATGTAATGTATTCTAATGCTGGAGTTAATGTCGACGTCGTCGACGGCGTCAAGTGTCAAAAAAAAGTTGAATCATATGAAATTGTATGAGAGCAGTTAATCTCAACGACGTAAGAAATTCGGCGTTGAAAAAGTTCAATCTGTTTCAACTTTTTCGGCGTCGTTGCGGCGTTGCTCAGACAAAAACATATGATGAAACGTCAAAGCAGATAAAGCAAAACAAATATAATGCAGTAGTACACAGCGTGTTAACGTCGTCGACGGCGTTGACATCAACAGCAAAATGAAATTTTAACAATTTCTACGTTCAGACGCCGTCAACGACGTTGACATTAACTCCAGAATAAAGCGTGTGGTGCAAAATATACCTGCAACGAACTTAATGTTTTAAAGTAAAAGCGTCAATTTGGAAGATATTTCAACGAGAGCAGTCCCTACATTACTGTAATAGGTAATTAGTTAGTGAATTTAGCTGTTATTTTCGTTAATTTTAGCAATTTCAGTAATAGCATTAAAAATGGATAAGTGGCTAATTAAAATACATAAAGAAAAAAATATTGAAAATTTATCAGAATCAATACAACTACCAACAGATTCAACTATACCAGGAACTTCTACTTCAATATTAACTGCAACAGATTCAACTTTACCAGGAACTTCTACTTCAACATTAACTGCAACAGATTCCACTTTACCAGGAACTTCTACTTCAACAATAACTGCAACAGATTCAACCTTACCAGGAACTTCTACTTCAACATTAGCAACTGGTAATAAAAGAAAAATCGCACCAGATAAAACAGCTCAATTAAAAAATCGTAAATATGATTCTGATTATTTGAAATATGGATTTACTACGTCAACACTTAATAATCAAGAAAGACCAATGTGTGTTATTTGTTTGAACCAACTATCGAACGATAGTATGAGACCGGGAAAACTATTACGTCATTTAGCTACTATGCATCCTGAATTCAAAAATAAGCCACTTGAATTTTTTCAAAGAAAGGCAGCTGATAAAAAGGGACAAACAATTTCTCTTTCAAAATATACAAAATTAAATGATAACTTGCTAAAAGCATCGTTTGAAGTTGCGCTATTGATCGCAAAATCCAAAAAACCGTATACTATAGGAGAAGATCTTGTATTACCTGCAGCAATTAAAATTTGCGAAATTGTACACAATGAGAAAATTGCCAATCCTTTGAAGTCTATTCCAATCTCAAACGATACTATGAGGAGAAGAATTGATAGCCTGGGATCTAATATTAAAACTCAATTAATATCTCGTATTAAACAGAGCAATTTCTTCGCAATACAACTTGATGAATCCACTGATATAACAAATTACGCACAGTTAATGGTTTTCGTAAGATATCAGTATAACAACCAAATTCATGACGATTTGCTCTTTTGTCGACAGCTTTTGACTACAACAAGAGGTATTGATATTTTTGTAAAAGTAGATGAGTTTTTTTCAGCGAATGAACTTGAGTGGTCAAAATGTGTAGGAGTTTGCACAGATGGTGCGGCAGCAATGTCTGGAAGAATTTCGGGATTCAAGGCAGAAGTACAAAAAGTATCGCCAGGTGCGCAACATATTCACTGCGTAATACACAGAGAACATTTAGTTTTTCGACAAACATGTTGCGAACTCAGTGAAATTTTGAATGAAGTTACAACCATTGTCAATTTTGTAAAAAATCGTGCTTTAAACTCGAGATTATTTAATATTTTATGTTAAGAAATGGGATCAGCACATGAGTCTTTGTTGTATCATACTGAAGTAAGGTGGCTTTCGCGTGGAAAAGTTTTAAATAGAATTGTAGAACTTAAAGATGAGCTTCGCCTATGTCTTTTAGATAAAAAACCAGATCTTGCTTCGCACTTTAGTAATGAAAAGTGGATGTGTCTTGCATCTTATTTAGCAGATTTTTTTGATAAAGTAAATGAATTAAATCTTTTTCTGCAGGGAAAAGATACCAACATTTTAGTTTTGAATACCAAACTTGTTGCTTTCCAACAAAAGCTTTGTTCTTGGGCAAACTCTATTAATGAAGGAAATATGGAAAGGTTCCCTTGCCTTAATGAATTTCTTACCACCAATGAAATATTAATTTCAACTTCAATTAAAAAAATCATATTAAATCATATTGATGAATCTAAACGATTTTTTGCAAAATATTTCCCAAGACTAAACGAAGATCGAAAGTACGACTGGATAAGAATGCCATTTGGATAAGAATGCCATCTTGATTGAAATTAGATCAGATAATTCTGTTGAATTGGAGTTTCATGAAAAAACTCTTACAGAATTTTGGATAAGGCGTCAGCAAGAATATTCGTCCATCTCAAAAGAAGCATTGCTAAAATTAATGCCTTTTGCAACAACGTATCTTTGCGAAACAGCGTTTTCTACATTGCTAATAATTAAAAATAAACATAGATCGAGTCTTTCAACGGAAGCTTCGAATTACTACTTCAGATATTTCACCAGATATTGATTTATTGTGTAACACTATTCAATCTCATCCCTCCCATTAATAATTTGTAAAGTTTTACCGTTTAATATACTATTATTATAAAAAAGAACTTTATTATTTGTAATAAACTTAAAAATTTTAATGATAAATGGTGTTTTATTAGTACTATTTTGTTGGGAGGATTGATTTTTTTTTGTTATATTTAGGGAGCCGTCGTATAAAAAAGTTTGAGAAGCACTGCGTTAATGGACATAAATGTAAACAAGTGTGTCATACAGCGAGGGTGTGATCAAAAGTGCATTGAATAAAAACGCTTCGTTACACCTTTGTGAAGTCGTGCGAAGCCTCAACGAATATGTTTACCGCGAGTGAGCAAATAGACAGAATCATACGTGGAACCAACAGTTTTTGGGGTGACAAATATATTTCAATGCCTGTGAACTGTGACAAAAATATTTTATGAATATAATTATTTTTTTCAATGTATCAATATTATTCATTGACGGATTACAGAACTGGTTGGGAAACTGAACCACTAGTCTGTGAATTGAACATTGAAATCAATGGCTTTCATTAGTAATTTTTCAAGTCCTTTTACATATTATATTTAGATCAATAAATATTTTTTTGCACCGCTGTGACGACATGTGCAGGTACTTGATTCCGATTAGTGATTCCGAGCCATGTTTTTTGTGCATGGTTGCAAAAAAAAGTACTACGGTCATTTCTAGGCGTAACACAGTGGTGCTTATGGCAATTTGGTGGGTTTATTCCATATGTACAATTTGTGTAACTTAAACGACTGTCTTCTTACAACAATACAATAGTTTCGTTAACTTCAACTAAAGGGTTTTACAACAGAGACGCTACAAAAGTAAATCGATAGGGACAGCAAACGACGCCATATTTTTTCCCGCTCTTTTGACATTTCTCTTCAGTAAGGTTTGTCATTTCATCATGGAATGATATACGAGCCAACAACGAGTCGAAATTATTAAAATTTACTACCGAAATTTGGAGTCAGTGGCCTCAACTTTAAGAGGCCTCAGCAATCAGCGATGAGGCTCATTTCTGGCTGAATGGCTTCGTCAATAAGCAAAATATGCGTTACTGGTCAGACAGCAATCCACACGTAATCCATTAGCCATCATTGCATCCCGAAAAAATTTCGGATTGGTGCGATTTATGGGCCGGCGGCGTCTTCTTCCGTGATGATCAAGACCGGCACATTACTGTGAATGGGAATCGCTACCGTTCAATGATAACCGAATATTTTTGATGCCAATTGGATAATATGGACTTGAAGGACATGTGGTTCCAACAGAACGGCGCCACAAGCCACACAGCGAATGCCACAATCAATTTATTGAAAACCAAGTTTGGTGAACGTGTTAGCTGACGAAATGGCCCAGTCGATTGGCCGCCTCGGTCGTGCGATTTGACGCCGTTAGATTATTTCCCGTAGGTCTACGTCAAGTCTATGGTCTATGCCAACAAGCCAGCGACGATTGATGACCTTCGTACGAATATCGAACGTGAAATTGCAGCAGTATCGGCCGATTAATGCTTGAAAACCGTCGAAAATTGGCTTCAGCGTCTGGACTTCTGCAAGCGTGCCCGTGGTGGCCGTGCAAAAGAAATCGAGTTCCATACATAATGGCATCGAAAGTACTTTCACAGGAATAAAGAATTTCAATGGTATCTAAAACCGATTTTGTTTTATTTAAAAAAACTTTTGTAGCACTCTTATTGAAAAACCCGATATATATCAAGGGCCTTACAAAATGGGGATAAACATAATATGTGATAAAACATGTCCATCCACCTCGATCGTCAGCAGGCAATTTACCAATTCGCCTTTTCAGCGAACGCTTGTCGTCGTATTTTTCGATGTTCTTCGAGTATGTCTTCAAATACCATTCGCAATGGTTCGTTATGGTCTATTTTACTGAAATGGCCTAGGCGGCGTAACCCCACTATTTTGGTACGTATCACTACATCGATGCCTGGATACAGATTATACAGCTCGTGGTTCATCCGTCGTCGATACTCGCCGGTTTCTATTATAGGACCATATATTTTCGGAGCATTTTTCTCGCAAAGACTCTCATGGCCAGTTTTTCAGTCAGTGGTAATCTTCGTTTCTTTGTTAAATTGTGGTTAAACATCGAATTGTGTTTTTTAGTCATTGTTTAACTATGATTTAACCACCCAATATTGGTTGGTTAACTTATAGAGAGAACCATACTATTTTGACAATCAAATTACTGACTGTCAAAGTGAGAAATGAAGATTGTATAAAATACATGTTTCGGATATGCGTATTTGTACACATACCTTGAGTCTAGATCGTTAAATTGTTGTGCCTATATAGTTTTTTACACATTTTTGTTAAAATTACTTTGATTTTATGCATCTATTTCTTATTTTACATAATTCCATTTTGTTTGTTCCCCTTTGTTGTTTTGGTATTTATCCCAAAACACACGTTTTTTCCAATAAGAATATAAGGGTTGCCATATTAGTTGACAATATGGCGACTTACATTAACTCACCACTGGAAAACAAAATGCAAAGTTAACCTCTAATTAACTTAGAATTAAGATTAAGTAATCCGGTAGATAACTACCCACTTAAAAACTGGCCATCAGTGTGGCCGTCGATGGTGCAATAGTTAGCGTGCGAGGTTTCGATCCCTGCTCAGACCACCTTACATTTCTTTCAACGACGGTCACCTCGACTCAATTAGCCATGAAAAAGTACCGTTCGGAGCCGCTGTAAAACTGTAGGTCCCAATCGTTGAGTGTAAATACTAGAAAGCGCACATCTCACTGACTGTGAGAATATCCCGTCAATCCCTTAATCGGAAGTTATGGGTCGCCATTTTTGTTTACACTCCCAGTGATGTTTCATAAGCATGTGATATTACCCATGATTCTGCGCCATAAAGCAACACTGGTTGTCCGAGAGTCTGATAAACTTGGATCTCCGATTCTCGATAGAGGGTTTTATCTCTGATGTTCTTGGTTAGCCCAAAATAACACCTGTTTGCAAGCACAATTCTCCATTTTATTACCAGGCTGATGTTATTGCTTCTGTTCGGGGCAGATCCGAGGTAAATAAATTCGTCCACTACCTCGAAATTATAACGGTTATCAAGGTTCACCCTTTCATCCAATCGGGTCGATGTTCTGTTTGCCGAAGCCATTAATTTTCCATATCCTAGTTAACTGTCAGACCCACTTTTGTTGATTCCTTCTCAATTCTCGCAGATTTCGCCCAATGTTGTCTAAATCATAAGCATAGGGGAAGAGCATATGTTCACTGCAGCTTTTCTCACTACGATCTCAATTAATATGTTAAAGAAATCGCATGATAGGCTGTCACTCCGCCTGAGATTCGGTGAGACCTTTATTAACCTTTACTGAGGATGGCGTGTCTGTCAGTGTCATTCTAGAAAGGCGCGTCAGTTTAGTAGAAACACCAATCTCCGATATAGCATGGTACAATTCTCCCCATATCGGACAATCGAAGGCAGCCTTATAATATGCAAAGACGTGGTAGGTGTCGACTTGTTTTTCATCTATTTCAATCTATCATGTGAATATCTGATTAATAGTTGACTTTTCAGGCCTAAAGCTATACTGATAATTTCCGAGCAGGTCTCCCACAAATGGCTTTAGTCTTTCGCACATTACGCTCTAGAGGACCTTGTATGCGGTGGACAAAAGGCTTATTCCACGATAGTTGGTACATGTTATCGGGTCAAGTATGATAAGACTCCAATCATCGGTCATGCATTCGTCTAGCCAGATTTTGTATATGAGCTGAAGCACACACCTTTCCAACTCGTAGCCGCCAGCTTTAAACAGCTTAGGCGGTAGTTCAGCCGCAGCACCGGCTTCGTTGTTCTTAAGCTGGGAAGTTGCAGTTCTAACATTGCCTTGGCTAGGAGCGGTACAGTCGACGCCATCATGTATATTGAAGTCTTTTGGGACAAGTAAAGGCCAGAAGTGAGATCTTCATTTTCTCACCATAATCTGATGATGAGATGATTCCCTTCGTAACCTATACAGGAGAGGGCCCCTGATCCATTTTCGATGGTTTGACTTTCTATTTTTTGGGTAGAATTTGCGGGCCTCATTCTTCTTTTGTAACATTAAATTTTCTTACTCACGCGCTTTTTCCACAACCGTTATTTCCTCCCAAATAAACCGATTTCCTTTCTCCTCTTTTCCTTAAACCTTGCTGTCATGGCTTGCGTTGCAACTGACTTAAACGTTGAAGCGTTCTTTATGTAACTTGTCATGCGACACTCCTCATCGTACTATGGTTTGTCTTCAAGCAGGATTTTACACCCAAGTACGGCCTCTGCAGCAGTTATCGTAGAGTGGGAAATGTACTTCCGCTGCGGAGCGGCGACGCGCTAGTATCTGAGTTAGGTTATCTGCATAGGCGCGCCAGTATCTGAGTGAGTTTCTCTGCATAGGCCGTAGCTATCTCTGATATTTGCAGCTTTTCAATGTCCAACTTTCTATATGTCTGGTTGCGTACGACTTTCGTGATGCTTATCCTTGTGAGAACCTATGCTGCAACCAAGTACTGATCCGACGCGATATTAGCTCCTCGAATCACAAGTACGTCCATTACACTAGCAGAGTGCTTACCAGCTGAACAATCTGGTTCGTCGTCTTTTGATCAGGGGATATCCTAGTAGCCTCATGAATGTTTTTATTTTGGAATCTCGTACTACTGACGGCCTTGTTTTCTCCGCTGCCAAATCTAACAGTCACATTCTGTTATCGGAAGTGTTGTTGACGTATAGACTGAACTTACAGATGATAGGTTCAACGACACTTTCCCTGCCGAATTAAGCCTTAAAATTACGTAGAACAATGTTAATGTCATGGCCGCAGCGGCCGTATGTTTCATCATAGACAAACAAAGAAGCAACCACATACGCGTAAATGTTTAATTTTGATATTTTTCAAGTGCCAGAATTGACAGTCGAAAACGTGCTATCCAATTCAATTTGCTTAAAGGCGATGTGGTCTTTTCTACCAGTATTTAGTTCTAGTAGTCTACTTCCAGAGCCTGTTATTATTTCAACCTACAATTGGTTTTCCATAGCTCCACAATGTTAAATAGATCAAGAGTTATTTAATTTTGACATATTGGAATCCATCCTGAAACACTGTGCGTCGCCGAAGGAAACGAGATGTGGTCAGTGCGGGGACTGAACTCATGTTATCATGTAGAACGTTTCTCCACCGACTATTTTAGAAAATCTATTAACATTTTAAATTTTACTTTATATGAGCTCTACAAAATGCTAAAATTATACAGAAACTCGACATAAAGTACGACTGTTTTTGTACTAAACATCATAACCCATTTTTCTTTCCAATTTAGATTTAAAATACAAACAATCTGAAACTTTTCACCACACCCTCTTTCAGTTGTATATGAAAATAAAACATGTATACGTATTTAATATAACCAATTTGTATTTAATACAAAAATTGTTTATAAAAATCGTTAATTACTATTTAAATATGAATATATGGAATACAATACAATTAAATCACTTTAACTCCTAAGAGAATGAGGGTGGTAATGACTCTAAGCCAATAAATGGGGGGCATTTTTGATGCGGCTAACAATGATGACATTCAGGCTACTGATGGACTAAAGTTAAATTGATTGTTTAATAATGCTTTTAATGCATTTAAAGTCTCCCAGTATACATTTTGAGTTCGAATAGAGTGGGAAATGCATCTCAGAAACTTTTGAAAACATGTCAATGAGGGGGTTTTTGAAGTGAAAGTGATTCCGCTTTCTGAACACTTTGAGATGACACTGGAAAGAAGCGTAAGTATCACCTTAGGAATTTTTTACAATTAATTAATTTTTTGCGCGTTCGGCAAACTTTGTTAACCCGGTGTTATGACTCCGAAAACGGTCATAAATATGAATCTGGAATTCATTATAACTAATTACTTTTTAGAGCGTTTAGCCAACAGTAATATATAGCATAATCTACTGATTAATTTTTACATGTATGAAAATATTTCCTTTGAAGATATATCCTTGTAAATTTAATATTTTTCTGATTCTTTTCTAATTTAATTTTGAGCCATTATAAGCTCTAAAAAACGAAAAAACTCTAAAAAAAAAAATCCAATGAGTGTTCGAACTCACGGGCGATGTGTTAACACCTTTTTGCTACACGGTACCTGTTCGATTTCTATGAACACATTCGTAAATGTTACATTGGAAAATAAAAAACAGCGTTCAATCATATGATGACGTTACAGTTAAATAATATTAATACTTAAAATTATTTAAAGACCCAGTGCAAGCACATGTGTCATTATTTTCTTGCTCAATACTTTTTGTTTTATTCCCACAAAAGTCAAAGAATGCAAAGCAACAGACACTTGTACATACATACATACATTGTTATATTCGTACGATATAACCGAAGATCAACATAAAATACTTTTTTAATATTACTCCAAATTAATACTCCAAATTAAAACACTTCAATCTCGGCTCGCCGATATCGGATCGCCTTAATTTTTAGCCTAAACTCTTCGTCGAAACCCGCACTAGCTTTTTAATCCAAAAATTAATAAAATTGGCTATGAATTTCCGGAGAAAATCGCGTGGGAAAATTATATGAAAATCGCCCAATAATCACTTTCAATACCGACTGCCAAGCAACGAACAAACAAACGATGATAAGACAAAACCGAAGATCAACATAAAATACTTTTTTAATATATCTCCAAATTAAAACCCTTCAATCTCGGCTCGCCGATATCGGATCGCCTTAATTTTTAGCCTAAACTCTTCGTCGAAACCCGCACTAGCTTTTTAATCCAAAAATTAATAAAATCGGCTATGAATTTCCGGAGAAAATCGCGTGGGAAAATTATATGAAAATCGCCCAATAATTACTTTCAATACCAAGCAACGAACAAACAAACGATGATTTACTCTTACAAACCTAACACTTGCGTATGTATTAAATTTATAGTTTACTGCCCTAGAGGCGCGCGTATAGATGTTAACACATCAAAAATCCAATGAGTGTTCGAACTCACGGGCGATGTGTTAACACCTTGTTGCTACACGGTACCTGTTCGATTTCTATGAACACATTCGTAAATGTTACATTGGAAAATAAAAAACAGCGTTCAATCATATGATGACGTTTCATTTAAATAATATTAATACTTAAAATTATTTAAAGACCCAGTGCAAGCACATGTGTCATTATTTTCTTGCTCAATACTTTTTGTTTTATTCCCACAAAAGTCAAAGAATGCAAAGCAACAGACACTTGTACATACATATATACATTGTTATATTCGTACGATATAACCGAAGATCAACATAAAATACTTTTTTAATATTACTCCAAATTAATACTCCAAATTAAAACACGCGATTTTCTCCGGAAATTCATAGCCGATTTTAATAATTTTTGGATTAAAAAGCTAGTGCGGGTTTCGATGAAGAGTTTAGGCCAAAAATTAAGGCGATCCGATGGCTCCATCACCGGCCATCGGATCGCCTTAATTTTTGGCCTAAACTCTTCATCGAAACCCGCACTAGCTTTTTAATCCAAAAATTAATAAAATCGGCTATGAATTTCCGGAGAAAATCGCGTGGGAAAATTATATAAAAATCGCCCAATAATCACTTTCAATACCGACTGCCAAGCAACGAACAAACAAACGATGATACGACAAAACCGAAGATCAACATAAAACAGTTTTTTAATATTACTCCAAATTAATACTCCAAATTAAAACACTTCAATCTCGGCTCGCCGATATCGGATCGCCTTAATTTTTGGCCTAAACTCTCCGTCGAAACCCGCACTAGCTTTTTAATCCAAAAATTAATAAAATCGGCTATGAATTTCCGGAGAAAATCGCGTGGGAAAATTATATAAAAATCGCCCAATAATCACTTTCAATACCGACTGCCAAGCAACGAACAAACAAACGATGATACGACAAAACCGCAGATCAACATAAAACAGTTTTTTAACCCTCTAACGGGCAAGACCGTAAAAATGATCGCATGAGGCCAATAACTTTTTTTTTATGTAGATGTAGTCAAAAGAAGCTTAAGTTTTAATTTTTATGGCAAAATCTTAAGGTAAACGGACGTCAGGTGAGAAATAGTGAAGACCGTCTTTAGACGGTCTTGCCGGATTCGGTGTAAAAATAGCTTAACATTACAGGTAAACTTTATCTATAAGACATGTTTATTGAGAAAAGGAAGCAAAAAAAGTTGTAATACATATTATTTTCGATAATGATAGTCCCAGAAATAATTTTTATCAATCTGACCGCATAAATAGTCAAATTTACAAAATAATTTTTGCTACGTATTTGTTGACTTCTCACTTTTGATTGAACACAGCTGACGAACAACTTGTCAGAATGTGTTGGGGAATGCGCCAAAATGTCAAGTAGAGCTGCCAGACTGGAGTTTTTACTACTTTGATTTTGGGGGGAATTATAATATTGCATTGGAGCCCAAAAACTGAAGACCGTCTTTTGACGGTCTTGCCTGTTAGAGGGTTAATATTACTCCAAATTAATACTCCAAATTAAAACACTTCAATCTCGGCTCGCCGATATCGGATCGCCTTAATTTTTGGCCTAAACTCTCCGTCGAAACCCGCACTAGCTTTTTAATCCAAAAATTAATAAAATCGGCTATGAATTTCCGGAGAAAATGGCGTGGGAAAATTATATGAAAATCGCCCAATAATCACTTTCAATACCGACTGCCAAGCAACGAACAAACAAACGATGATTTACTCTTACAAACCTAACACTTGCGTATGTATTAAATTTATAGTTTACTGCCCTAGAGGCGCGCGTATAGATGTTAACACATCAAAAAAACGAGAAAACTCTAAAAAACGAATGAAAAACGAGAACAAATTTGAAAAGGCTCATAAAAAGTTATACACAATTGAAACTTGTATGATTTCAAACTGTGAACCCCCCTTTGAATTTAGTCAATTTTTCTCACACTTTTTGTAACCTGAATGACAGAGCTTTTAAAATGGTTGGCTGGGTATGTACAAATAAAATAATTTATTAACAAATAAATGAAGCGTATTATTGTACAAAATACTTAATTCAACAGTATGAAATTATGCAAAAGGGGAAACAATAATTTAATGAATTTATATATTGATAGTGTACACACATATAGATAGGATATTGTTGGTGACAGCAGAATTAATGCAGAGTGTAAATACTGAATTCATTAACACCGGATTGAATACAATACAAATGTATGCCTATTAAACGAATTGACTGCATTTGCATATTTATGAACAATTCTAATGAATTCTAAGTCGATACAATTACAAACTCCTTTAATAGCAGACAAAGGAGAGTACAAACTTTTTCCTGTCACTTTTGAAATCAGGTCATAGAAAGGTTTTCATCTACTCTGTCGAAGTTTTGCATGTTAAATGTACTATACATATACTCATATCACATTACTCACAAAAAAAGGATCAAACGTATATCCTTAAACTTTAACAAGAACTCTATTATACACATATGCAATTGTATCTCCTAGAGAATCATATGTGGTATATTCAGTTCAATAATGTATGATAACCATTCCATTTGTCAGAAATGTCAAGAATATCTCTATTGCAATTACTTCATTATTTGGAGGAAACAATATGTAATTGCTTTTTAGTTTTTGGTCAGTCGTGGACTTCCCTGGTCTAAAACCACACAAATAAGGTTCAATCAGGGTTATAAAAATTGGTTTTATTCTTTCATAAAATACGCTCGACAATACTCAATACGCGATGAATAAAAGATTAATACCGCGATAGTTGGAACATGCACAGGGATCACCCTTTTTCAATACAAGGCATAATGCATTGACACTCCAATTGTCAGCCATATATTCCCCCAACGATATATAGCATATAATTTAATGCTTGTGGGGTTGCAGTCCTTCGCCACCACTTTTCATACTGAATATTTCTGTCTTTACACTCTCTCTCTCTGCTCCCACTGCCTTTTTTCCGCCCAACTCGGTGGGTTTCTTCCCTTCTCAGCCTCTATTATCTCTCACTAGCATTATTCGTTGTAACTGACTGTCTCGTTACCATACGTGCAGCGTTTTTTCCATCAGTTAATTGCGACATTCTTCGCCGTACTATGGCTTATCCTTCTAGTTTTTTGATAGCCAAGTTCAGTTCTTGAACCAGTTAGACAGAGTACTACTGCACAGGTTCTTCCGGCAAAAGAAGGTGTTAGTATGCCAATCTCTACCTGGCGTTTGCAGATCAGGCAGTGGGCCGATAATATGTACAAGGACAAGTGGAGACTTATTTCAACTTGCAAACAACCCACGGTCCTCTGGCCACAGGTGGACCGGAAGAGGACTAGGCAACTACTTAACTTACCGAGAGGCACGTTATCCACAATGATAGGAACTCTTACGGGACACTGTCATGTAGGAAAACACGCCCTAAAATTGGGACATAGAAACTCCACTCTCTGTAGATGCTGCATGGAAGACGACGAGGAAACGATGAAACACCTTCTGTTGGATTGCCCTGCTCTAGCAGGACTGAGAACTAGGATATTCGGAACACATTTAGTTAGCACCGTAGCCCTACAGGATATTCCTGTAGGTCTTATAGACAAACACATTGAGAGGGCAAATTGGCTAGACGGCTAGTGAATAGTTGCTATAGGGAAAACTGCCGGTATCACAATGGGCTTCGTTAGTCTAAGTGTGCTAGAGAGCGTGCTGTCTTTCAGCCTTTTCAACCAACCAATCAGTTCATGCAGCGGTGTCCAAATAATAGAAGATGCGCTTGCACACCACTAGAGCTTTAGTTGATAGGCCTTTGGTACCTCCGGTATTTGCAGCATGTTGAGATATAGCTTTTCCTGTGTTCGGCTTATGTTGGAAGCATGTGCTACTACCTACCATATTCTTAGCAGCGGCGAAGTTTATCAATTCTATTCCAGTATCGGAACTGGTTTCATGTATGCTGTGATTACCGATGTTTGGTCGAAAGAAATTTTCCTTTCCCAATTTGGCATTAAAATTGCCCAGAATAATCTTAAGGTCGTGGTCAGGGCAGCGTTCGTATACTTCCTCCAGACACTGATAAAATGCTTATTTGACCTCATCGTATTTACCCAGATGTTGACATATGAGCCGGATCAATAAATCCGTGACTTTTTTAATGAAACACAGTTTTTTTTGCAAAACAAATTTATTTTTAAACATAAATCTCCTTTTACCTTAATACACTTAGTCCAACGTTTCTCCAATTTGTATATCCCTTTAAAAAAATAGGATTTTTCGAGGTCTCTCAAATTCGCATTTATTTGATCAATAATTTCATCGTTGCAGCTAAATCTCTTTCCACCGAGCCATTTCTTTAAGTTTGGAAATAGGAACTAGTCATTGGGGGCTCAATTCGAAGAATATGGCGGATGAGGTATTACACACGGGTGCACTCGTACTACACACGGGTAGTAAGTTTTGAACAGCTGTTAAACGCAAAATAAATGACGGAACTTGATGAAAATTTTACAGTAGACTACTAACATGCGGTATTTCATGGGAGCAGTGTTGCCTTTGATATAACTGCGAGAGAAGTTCGAAAAGTCACGGACTTATTGATCAGCCTCGTATTTCGGTTTGAACGAATTGTGGCTATGCGTTTACTTACTGGGTTGAACCTTGAAACTTAGTTTCACATTCTCTTCCCAAATATAAATCCGCACTCGACTTCTCGCAGTTTTTCTTTCTGATGCAAATATAGCCTGTCCATCGCATTTCCTGGATAGCTTTGACAACAGCTTCATATTTTTCGAGGACATTCGCGAGTGGCACCCGTCCTGTATAGTGTTCTTACGGTCCAGGGACATATCCATAAATCGTGGTCCTTATAAAGTTGGCAAGGGTCGTCAGAAGTTAGAGGGTTTGCTCGTTTACTTCTCTTGTGCATTTCCGTTGCCTATATAATGGTGGCGGGAAGCAAATCCAGCCCACCGTGGTTTGCATTGTACCTACTGCCAGGATAATTATGCTTCAACCGCCCGTTATGGATCACACGCTGAGTAGAAACTGGATTCTGGTTTCTTGAGTTGTTTGCCGCCGTTGGTCAGTGGTGTTGGTTGGCTTCAAAGGACAGACAAATAAGTCAATTAGATCCAAGAGCTTCAGTCGCATAAACAATCAGGCTACTCATTCGTTTCGCCTTCTGACTCTAGCTAGCTAACCGAGATTTCCGAAAAAGCCATTGCCCAGTACTGCCCAATGAGCTGCTTGGACTGCCCAATAAAGGAGTAATTTCAGGTCCCTCCCAAGTGACCGGCTATCAGAAACTTTCCACCTACACGGAAAGACCCATGTCATTTCACTGACAACAACTAGCCAGCGAAATCAGCATATTTTGACTCGCTCCACTACATATATGTCAGTATTCAGGTCGTATATGTCGTGGTTCATTTCAGGTCGATTCTAACTTATATAAATATATATTTTTCGGCAGAATTTTTTCTCGACAACTTCCGGTGCTGTTTCGTCTACTGGCAATACGACCCAGGAACAATACAGTCTGATACATTCACAGAAAAAATCGGTTGAGGCTGCCGAACCGCACTGGAGTTTAACACAGCCGAGTTAGAGTCTGTGAAAGAAGAATTACAGGTTGTCATATCCGAGTTGGTGTTTGTTGCAGCCGAAGTAGAGGTTGTCACAACAGAATTAGAGGTTATCACAACCGAAATAAAGTTTTCCTTATCCGAATAAGATGTTGTCGCAACTGAATTAGAGATAATCACACAATTGAATTTTGAAATGTTTGTCTATTAATTAAGATATGATTTATTATGCTGTAGTTCCATAAATAATTGCAATGCGAAGAAATAATTTATGTGGGGTAATCTTTAGGGTAACAGTTTCATTTCGCATCCATTTCCGACTGTGTTTGAAGTCACAAAGAAGATGGCAGAATATCTCAAACAACCGACCTTAAATATCTGAACTATTGACAACTGCTTGTATTGCAAAATGCTGAAACAATAATTAAATTATTTGTAATTACCTTTCCCAATAACCACCACTTGTCTAATATACTATTTTCTTCTAGACTTTAAACGGCAGGTGCGAATTATATGTTTGTGGTAATCGAATTGAAAGCGAATTCGGTTGTACCAATAGAATTCAAGAAAAATTCGGGTACAGTTCAAATTCAGTCGTTGCAACCGACTTAAGGCGAAATTCGGTTATTGCGACCAAATTGATTACCTAATTTGATAGTAGCAATCGAATTGGTGGCAAGCACGGTTGTTGCACCAGAATTGATGCAACAGTCTGTTGCTGGAACCGATTCGACACCAATTTCGGTCGTTGTATCCGAATTAATTCCCAATTCAGTTGTTGCAACCGAAATTATTTAAAGCTAATTGCCATAAAGAATATAATTAAATATTCAGTTGTCATACAAGAATCAATTATGAAGCGAACCTGCTTCAACCGAATGTCAGTTTACGGGATTAAATTCGTTCGTAACAAACTGAATTCGGTTGTGGCAACCACTAGTCTGCGGCAACCTACGCATTTCCGATTGCTACAACCTCTTTTCAAACAATTAGTTTCCCGAATGTATAGTTCCGTCTGTGTTTGTCGAGGGAGGGCCTTATCTAACTTCTCCCGAAATAATAATGGCAAGAACAATTCTCCTCTTGATATCAAGGACGTAGTTATTCTTTTTGTTTACGGCTGATCCTAGATTAATAAATTCTAACACTACCTTGACGATGCAACGATTATTAACGTTAACATGAGACTACCATGAAGTGTAGGCTCTGATGGGTGAAACCATTTAATTTGTGTTATCCCTATTTACTGCAAAACGCACTTTTAGCAATACTTTGTCGATTCACGAAAAAACCACATTGACTTCTACCACAGTCCTCCCACTGATATCTATGTACGTTGCGTTCGCTGCAGCTTTTCTCATTATGATCTCTATGAGGATGTTAAAGAGATCGCAAGACTACGTTTCATCTTACTTAGGTCTAGCGTGGAATTAAAATGTCTGGTAAGATCTCTCCCAGACTCTACTTGGTATTTGCAGTCGGTCAGTGCAATACTGCAGATATGTACTTAATCATCTTAGCGAGAATTTCAAGGTCAGATATACCTTTGTTGAGTTTTCTCAATATAGATGTATCAAATGCAGCCTTGTAATCAACAAACAGATTGTAAATGTATATTTTCTTCTCGTGTGAGTTTTCCAGGATTAGGCGTAAGCATCTGAATGGTTGTGGATTTAACATATCGTTAGCTTAATATGTAAAGGTGCTAAGTCAACCTTTTATAAAAAAATAGATTAAGATGCAGTTCGACAAATAAATCAATAATACATAGTTTAACCAAAAAAAAAAAATATTAAATATCTGTTTTTACCTTTGTTTGGTAAAGATTGTAAAAGTGCTAACTCCGCACCTGTTAAAATGAGTGAGCTAAGTCAAATTTTACGTGATTTAGTAGGCGCTGTTAGAAAAGTAAAACCCAATTTTTTCGCTGATTATTGTGTGCTGTTAGTATTGTTTCTATTTAAAGCATAAAAGGTAACACATGACTATTATTACTCCATTTTTGGAAATATGAAATTTAAAAAAAAATTAATTTATTAGAAGATTTCCATGGATTCCGATGACAACAATAACGTTGGAGCACAATCGCTTGACTACATTGATTGCGGTTCTTTTGGCATAGAGTCTGATGACGGTGTTGTGGGACTGGTGCCTTATGGCTTCAATAATGATTCCGACAATTCCTTTGAATTACCTGTAAGAACCAAAAAGCGAAAGAAGAGGGTGCAAGTGGAAAAAGATGGTTGGTTTGTGGCCAAAAATAAAAAGCAGAGAGAATGTGACAAAAGGTATTGTGGGAAGACGAAAAGAAGGTGACTTTTGGAAATATGGAGAAATGAAAGAACCACGTGCCATAAAGGAGAGATGCAAGTGTGCACAAAAAAGTGATATTGCTACCATGAAATGCGCATGGCTGACAGATGGTCAAAGATAAGAAATATTTAAAAACTTTTGGCAAATGGACTGGAAGCAAAAGAAAATTTATGCGACTACATTAGTTCACACATCTAAGCCTATCCAGCCTCGAAATCGTACAGATCCTAATGAATCCAGACGAGTTCAAACTTTAAAATACCACCTCAAACTGGATAATAAAACCTTACGCGTAAGTAGAACACTTTTGAACACTTTGGGCATAGGAAGACGCTCTGTACTTAATTGGGTGAATATGTCTTCAGTTGCACACCATAATTCGAGAAAAAGAGTTAAACAAACTGATTCTGAAGAGAAAAAAGGCATGCATTTATTTTTTGATAGTTTACCATTAATGGAATCGCATTACTGTCGTGTCGTGCGGTAACTCAGAAAAAGTATATTTTACCCGAATGGCGATAAAAAAAAAAACTGTATGACTTTTACTCCAAAGATTGGTGTACAACTCACAACATCAGGCCACTTTCGATTGCGTTGTTTTATTCGACATTTGATGCCAGAAATCTGGGTTTGTTTTCACCAAAAAAATACCAATGCGAGATATGTGCACGTTATTCTGTCAGCAGTCTTCCACTGGAAGATTATTCTCGTCATCAAGAAAAAAAAGAAGAGGCAAGGATGGAGAAAAACAAAGACAGGTCTGAAGAATCCTATGTCTTCACTGTAGACCTTCAAGCGGTGCTAATGGCTCCGAAGTCGCAAGTTATCTAGCAGCTTATATTATAAAACTAAACTCCAGGTACACAACTTAGTTTTCTATAACCTTGTAAACAAAAAAGGGTACTGCTTTCTATGGAATGAAGCTGGAGGTGGGGTTAATGCTGAAGAATTTGCAAGTATTTGGGTTTACTTTATTGAAAACAAAATTCTTCCAAGCCTTAATGACAATAATAACCCTACTAAAATAATATTTTATAGTGATGGATGCACATATCAAAACCGCAATTGTGTAATGAGTAACGAACTTCTTAATACAGCTATTAAACATAAAATTGTAATAGAACAAAAAATACTGGAGACTGGTCATACGCAAATGGAGGCAGATAGCGTCCACTCTACCATAGAGCGTGCTATGAGGAATAAAAATGTTGATGTTCCCTCTGACTATATTGGAATTTGCAAAGCCGCTAGACAAAAGCCCGAACCTTACGACGTTACATACTTATATCATGATTTTTTTTAAAAAATTTAACAAAATTGAATTTTGTAAAAGCATTCGTCCTGGACGTGGTAAAGGCGATGCCAAAGTGGCAGACATACGCGCAATACAATATACACCAAATCGAGAAATATTCTTCAAATTACGCTTGACTGAGATATGGAAAATGCTACCCCAAAGAATAGATAAGAAAGTAATTGCTTTACAGTGGTGCAATTTAGAGCAAATGTATCAAAACAGAAAACCAATTACAGCCAGAAAATTCGAAGATTTACAATGTTTAAAATTAACTTTGACAAGAGACCATCATAAATTTTATGAAGATTTACCTCATGAATAATTTAATTATTTTTAATTCACTATTCACAGCAACGAAGTAAGACTGTATTTATGTATTTAATATATTTACCTCTGTAAAAATAAAGAAGATACTATCATTATCTTTTTTTAAAACTGTAACTGAGTACTTATTATTGTGGGGAAAAATGTTAAATAAAAAGTGCTAAGTCCAAAAACAAATTTGTTTTCAACATCAGAAAAAGTGCTAAGTCATAAAACAACTGTAACGAAGACAATACATGTCTTTTTTTTTTGTTTAGAGTGTTGATGTTGAATAGTGATGCAATTAAGGTAACTGCATTTACAGTTTTTCGAAAAGAGGTTTATTACAAAAGAGAGTAAGTTTTTTGTCTCTCCTGTAAAATTTCAAAAATTTGACTTAGCACCCTTACATATTAAGCTAACGATATCTAACGTCACCCTATTGAAGTGCCATCAGGCCAGCAAAATTGATTTTGACCATTCGCACATTACGCGTGAATGGACCTAATAAGCAATGGGTAAATACCTTATTTCACGATAGTTGAAACATACGCTTGGGTTAATTTTTTTAAATACTGAACACAGTATTCAGAGACTCCAATCACCGGGCGTGCTTTCATCTAACCAAGTTTTCTATACTGCACCTTAGTAACTCATCGCCATCACCCTTAAACCGCACATACAGCTTTGATGTTCCATAGCAGCTCACGTTGCAACTGACTGAAGCATTGCCATATTTTCAGCGTTCGTTTCAAAAAAGGCCATGCGAAGTCGGCAATATAATAAAAAAGTGTTACACTTAAAAAAAATTAAAAAACGGAATAAACTGAGCTCAGAGTTTTGTGTCGCTAAATCGTCGCCAAGTGCTTCATACAAAACAAGCTATAATCTGAGCAAGCGGTGTAATCAAAACACGCCTATTGTATCACTGATAACCAAGTATTGCTCAGGTAAATTTATCAGTCTCATTCCGTTGCCGAAATTGCTGGCATGTGTACTGAATTTACCTACACGAAAGAAATATAACGGCGCCAGAAACATAACAAAAGCCAACTGTCGGTCACAAATAACCTATTAATCGTTGTGTCTCAAGCATGTTACATTGAATAGCAAACACAATGTGTTCGGACACAAGTATACCATATTTGTGACAAGCTACGAACACGGTAAATTTGCAATTTTTCAGCGTGTACGGTTGGTTAATGGAGGACACTTTCTCTGGCAACTTTGTCATTAAAATCACATAGAGTTTTCTAGTACAATGACCAGGACAGCGGCCACAGGTCTCATCCGAGGCGCTCATATATCATGCATTTGGTTTCTTCGAATTCTTTCATGAAGATATTGGCAAAACGTCCACTCGCCTGATTGACCCTAGGGACTAGATGTGCCAACAATTCGAAACCAAAATCGGATTCTTTTCGCATAGAGCTGCAATAGACTCACAGACATAATTGCTTAAAGAGAGGTTGCAGCGAACATATATTCGGCTGGTGCCAGTAAATTGCGGTTACCTGAGATTGGGTTAAAGTCATCTTGATTCATAGTTGATTCGCATATGCCAACTGAATTGCCAATTATACATATTGGTTCTGTAATTTTTATAATTTCCGTAACAACGATCACATTTCAAATGATTTCGGTTTCAACCAGCAAATGTGACATTAATTCAGTTGCAGCAACCGCATTCGGTCAAACTTGTTAAAAATTCTGTTGGTATTTGTATTCTGTTGGCAGTATTTGAATTCAATGTCGGTAACCACAAAATAAATCTATGTATTTCAAACCGGATGTTTAAAATTTAGGAAAAAAAATAAAAATAACTTTGAATCTTTCCTGTCGGGGTTTTGATAAGATTAGGTCGTGATTATTAATACAAAATAAGAATAATAATGATGGATTTTACGATACAACGTAGTAATTTTCGGATAAGGAGGTGGCATTAGTTCTGATTATTTGTATGATCGGTCGTTCGAGACTATATTGAATCATAACCTTAAGTTTTAAGTAATAAAAAAAAATATTGTTAAACCCTCTAAATACAACCTCTAATGTGTAATTGTAATTGGCATGGAAAGTCATATGACTCATACATTAGCCTACAATTTAGGACCAGTATTTACCCAGAAAACAGCGCTCTGTCGGACGAATAGTCTGATAAGTTTTAGTGACTATTATCAGCTGATAAACTGGGATGAACCATTGTTAGCATAGCATTATGTTTACTTCTCCAAGAGCAAAATGGGAAAACCTCGTTTCCCAGCAGCCACCAAAAAACTGAGAAGTCACGAACAGTGGAAATAATTCCAAATAATTCCAAAAATTCATTTGTTATTTTGCCAATTTATAGTTAAAATTTTATATTTATGTTCAAATGATCTCTAATTTTACCGAATCCAGAGAAATATAAAGAAATATTAAATTTTTCCGAATATAGCGCACACATTGTTTCATAAAGTGTGTCCACTTTACCCATAAAATGTAGACGAAAAAAAAAGTTAAAAATATAACTTTACTTCATAAAGTTTGTTACATTAATAGGAGCATCATGGCAAAACACAGGTAGGGAAACCTTGCTACTCTGGACACAAACTCACACACTTTGGGTTTTGATGCATTGCTTTATATAAAAACTAATACACATCCATATACCTATATGTATATACTACTAATACTCACATATGTTCATCACTACTGCCATCAACTTTAATACCCACCTCCTTGCCACTACTACTACGCCTTGAAACGAATAAAATCAACAACAAGGTAATGTGATAAAGACACTTATAATCCCTTTAGTATCATGACAATCAAATTTTTCGAAAAGAAAATAAATACACGACAATCACCACCAACAACAACATCAACAAAAAGGAAAAGTAGAGAAAAACAATAACAGCAGCAAGGCGTAAAACACCTTGACGGGGTCTTAAAGAAAACCTTAAACAAGGTAAAAGTGTAGAGAGCTATCAAATACCTCGAAGGGAGAGATAGAAAAAGAAGAAGACATACGACATACGACAAATACTGTAAGCAGTCATTGATTTATAACTTTATCAGCTTAAAGTTATTTGATCAAATTATTTATCTCACATGAGGAAACATTTTTTGTTCTTCAAGCAATTTGTTCATGTATTGGCATAAGTGTGCTAGGCTGGGGAGAGGAAGGACATTGCATTGCTGATGTGTGACATATTTTGGTGGATGGGATATGCGGGAAATATACGTGCCTGGTGATAGATTAATTTTGTGGTATATGTATGTTTCTTTTCAATAAATAAATTAGGAATATTGAACATATAATATATACAGGACGTATAACTTTTTTGTCGTTTAAAGTAAGTCTCTTTTAGCAAATACAAGCTGTTTTTTAGCTTTTTCACTACAAGGTGCTTTCAATAAAATTACTTAATTATCCGGTCTTGAATAGTCCCGGCGGTCAGGGACTTTAAAAAACAGAGAGAACACATTTTGCCACCCAATTTGATTTTTCGCCTTATCTCCCACTTGATAATACCAAGTGTACACAGAGATTCATCAACCTGAATCCTCGAGCGGAGTCATGATCATCCTATTTTTCCGTGTTCATCCATTCTACTGACTTGGCCTAGCCAGCACGATCGAGTTATTGTGATTCGCTTAACTATGTCAATGTCGGAATCCAGCCCATGCAGCTCATGAATCACGCGTTGCCGATTATCGCCTCATTTCCAGTCAGTCCCACCCTTTTGCTAACTCCTTCTCAATTCTCGAAATCACCGCAGCAAATTCTCTCATTGTGCCCCCAATGATATTTATATCATCAGCATTCGCGAGAGAATGTGGATTTTGCTGCTGAGTGTTTTATTTATGTTGACTGCAGCTTTTCTGATAATGGACTCCATTAAGATGTTAAAGAGATCGCACGATAGAGTGTCGCCTTGCCTGAGGCCTTGCTAAGTTTCGAAAGGTTCTGTAAGATCCTTACAAACTTTCATTGCGGATGTGGTGTTCGTCAAGGTTATCCTGCAAAGGCGTATGAGTTTTGCAAGTATATCAAGATCAGACATTGTTTCGTAGTATATCTCCAGTATCGGGCTATCGAACGCCGCCTTATAATCAACAATTAGATGGTAGGTGTCGGTTTGTTTTTGTACGATTTAATGTAGCGTGAAAATATGTCCAGTTGTATCCATGCTCCCAATATGCCCTTCACATCTGCGAGGAGATCTCCGTCCTTGCTGTTTCCAAAGGGGGCCCTGAAATTTTGGGGCTTCGTTCTTTCTTCTGTATGTGTAAATTTTCTCACTCTCGCACTTTCTCCACTGCCATTCCCTACACCTAAACAAGCGGTTTACCTCCGTTCTTTTTTCCATATACCGCTAAGTCACAGCTTGCGATATAATTGACTGAAACATTGTCTTACGTGGAGTGATATTTTTAAGCCGGGGAATATCTGTTCTGACCTCGCCTTGGTTAGGAGTTGGGCAACCGACGTTGTCGTCCAAATTATTATGGATTGGATATATCAGGTACCAGTAGCGTGGAAAAATTATCTTTCCATATTCCCAACATAGTTCGCACATCTGCGATGTGATTTTAGTCCATGTCTTTTGTAGAAGGGGGGCCCTGATCCATGCCCAATAGTTCTGCTTTTGACTTTTTGGTAACATTTTCGGGATTGGTTCTTCCTTCTGCATTTCTCAAGAGTCTCACTCACGCGCTTTCTCCACCGCCGTTTCTTACGCCTAAAGAGACGGTTCACCTCCTGTCTTTTTCCCCTATACCGATCAGACGCAGTTCGCGTTACAGTTGAGTGAAGCATTACCATACCTGCAGCGTTATTTTTATCATTTGCTGTACGACACTTTTTATCGTACCATAGTTTGTTGCGAAGCTCTTTTTCAAAACCAAGTACGATTATTGCAACACTTTTCATAGAATCAGAAATGGGTTTCCATTGCGCTTCAGGATCCTCATCGGGAGGGTGTGGGTTCTGTGCCAAATATTGCGAATGCTTCCTTGAGTAAGGTTTAACTGCAACTTTCCAATGTGTGGCTTTCTGTGCATCTGATTTCAAACGGTTTTTGCTCTACTTAATCTTGCGCTAACGTTTTCTGCTAACAGGTAGTGATCTGAATCGATGTCAGGTCCTCCCATTACACTGGACGTCCATTACACTGGAGGAGTGCCTTCCATTAATTACCACGTCATCAATTTGGTTCGTCGTTCTTTGATCATGGGATACTCAAGTAGCCTTGTGAACGCCTTTATGCTGGAATCTTTTACCACTAACGACCATGCTGTTTGTCCCGGTAAGGCCAATCAGTCTAATATCGTTGTAGGAACTATCATCATGTAGACAAAAACTGTGAATAGTTAGACTAAACACATTTTCCATGCTTACTTTAGTTTTAGTTTAGTACAATCTTAATGCCATGGACAGGGCAGCATAGAAGAATATCCCTTTGGATATAGGTGCTCACCTATCCTATAGGTGCTCATAGAAGAATATCCCTTTGGCATCGTCATATTTCTCTCTTGTAGGGACATGCACACAAATTAGGAATATGTAAAAATAGTTCGCTTTCATGCGGACTGTGACTATACCCTCAATCACAGGATTGAACCTAGAGACTAGACGTCGCAGGATTTTGCCAACCAAATTCATGTTCTTTCTCATGACAACTGTAGTATATGTCGCAGTTTCTTTCTGGAACGAAGTTCCTTGTCGCACGCTGAAAAATTTTTAAACTACTTCTTTTTAACTACTTTATTACAACCCATTATTATCAACTATATTGGGCACTTTTGTATTTGGTTTGGTTTAAAGGGAAGTTTTCTAGTTGGCGCCTGTTTATTACATATTGTAGTTTTGAACCCAATAAAAAGTAAACTTAGAAAAGCCAAAGTGCAAGACTGGCAAATCCATGAAACACAACCCTCAGCATGGAATTACATTTGGCAGCACTCTTACACGCGTACTTTTGGTTTGTGTCCAGACTAACATATTTCTTGTTTAATGGGAAATTTTCTAGGTGGAGCCTGTTTATTACATATTGTAGTTTGAACCGAATAAAAAAAAATTTAGAAAAGCCAAAGTGAAAGAAGTTTAAAAAAATAACATCGTAAAGAAGTACCTTTCTTACAAAAACACCTTTTCTTAAAAAACTACATTTTCTTTAAAGAATACATTTTTTGTAAAACAAAATAACTTTTCTCGAGATAAGTACCTCCTACTATTAAAATTGTACCTGTTCTTTCGTAAAAAAAAGATTTTCTTCAAAAAAAAACACACCTTCTCTAACAAAAAATACATTTTCTTACCTTTTCTTTTGTTTTCTTGAGATAAATAGCCTTCCTGAAAATAAGTAAATTTTCTTAAATATAACCTTATCACTTCTTACCACTTCTCTTAAAAGTACCTCTCATCAAAGAAAGGACCTTTTCGAGAAAATATAATACATATTCTTACAAAAGGGTTCTAAAATTATACTTTTGTTTAAAAAAATACATTCAATAAATAAAAAATTTCTTAACAAAATTTACCATTTTACAAGATCCATATAAATTACAGTAATTTTCAACAGGCGCCTTAGGTATGTTGGAACTAACTAGTACATAATATATAGCGAAAGGAACTTCGTTACAACCGGGTGTCCCCTGACACCTCATGTAATTTTTCCTTGTTCAGTCATGTCCTGTCCATCGCATTTCCTGTATAGCGGTTATGTCAGCCTTATAAATTTCGAGGACATATGCCAATTGGGTACTTGCACCGGATCTATATAGGGTACCTACATTCCAAGATAATACCCGTAAATTGTTGTCCGTATAACGTGTGCGGTGGTCATTAAGAAATAGGAGTTGTTTATGTTTTCTTTTTCGTTTCTGTATATTCGCTGCCATTATGAATAGTGGCGGAAGGCAAATTCAGTCCACAGGGTTATTGAAATTTTAATACTGCCAGTATATTTTGGATCTGATGCTGACCCGAATGCAATATATAGACCCCAGATTTTCTTCTTTTGGTTTCTATCCACCGTTGGCCCATATGTTTGGCTCATCCGTCTCCGAAGGACAAAAGAATATGCCCTCTAGCTTGATGAGCATCAGTGACATTAGTCACCTATTAAACATATTAAACATGACATGCATCTGTGGACGCATAGCCAATCAGGCTATAGAAAAAAAACCCACAACGTGGATAAAAAGGGCATAGGCACATGATTGCGAATAGAAGGTGTCCAATCGTTGGCTCCCTTTCAACAAACTTATTTGATAAAATTGCGATCCAACTTTCCTTTATTTTTAAATGAGTCGCAACTCAAAATATTCAGATTTTCAATATTTGCTTAAAATCAAAAACCAAAGACAATGTTCACTCCCCAATACCATGGAAACCTTAAAAGAAGGAAAATATTGTTTTTGAAAAAATGTTTGTTAACACCTTCATCCACCATGGGCTTCAATTATAAGTGAGTCGTTCATCGATTGCCACCAACACCTAATCCTAACCTACCTTATTTACACCTTTAAGCTGATAGACCCTTGTGAGAAAATCTCAATGATCAATTCACGAAGCTTTCTTTAGTATCGCATTGGTTAGTATCCCATTTCAAAAAAAAGTTACGCATCGTCTTAATAACAGTATAAATATTTATTAACTCTAAAGTTCAGTAATATATACAATTTGCGACAACAAATATTTATTCAATATTGTGTTGTATAATTTACCACTTAAAAATCATATCACACATTTCCCAACTAGCCGTATTTCTGAGTGCGCAGTTGATCTCCTAAATTTAAATTTTAACGAATTTTAGCTTTCAAATTTATATATATTTAATGAAGACATGTATAAGTTTATGTTTTTAAAGTCCTAGTTAAGGATTACTGCAAAAATCCTCTACCTTTTTGTACAACAATGATGTGAATACGTGTGTTGGCATAGGTGTAAACGTCTGCCAGTTATGACACAACCTGAAGTAGCCAATGATTCTGCTGAAATCTATATTTTCCAAATCAATGAACTATTTAATATGTTTTTATATATCGACATACTTTCGCTTCATGTCCTTTGCTCTTAAGTTGAATCTGCTTCTATACTGATTTTCTTATATTTATTTTTTTTTGTTGCGAAATAAATGTGCACACGTTTGTAAGTTTTCCTTTTCACATTTTCAATGAATTCCGCTCAAATAATGCAGTTATCATTGAAAAGTATGGTGGCAAAAGATAGAAGCAAATAAAAAATTATGAAAGTATAAGTATATGAAAAGAAAATGAAACGAAAATGTTATGTAATACGATATAAGACATTTATATACTCATACATATTTTCTACATCTGCTTTATTTATTTTACATCTGCTTTATTATTTATAATGCTTTATTTTAAGAATTCCAAGACAACTTGAATTTTGTACATTCCCGTAAAATACTAGTTAAGTCTATTCTTCCTTACCCGTTTACTTGTGCCATTTCTTCGATCGCCCAAATTGGGCTGAAAATTATTTTATAATTTTTCTTGTCCTACACTTGTAATCTGCTATGTTCTTCTTCCTTTTAGATTGAATCTTCTTTTATATGATAGTGAGGAATGCATAGTTCATTTGCGACTATATTGCTATCACAAAGATTAAGACTGTGATTTTTGATGCGTTAACCTATATAGGCACTGGTAGGGCAAACTGTCAAAGCGAACACATGCAAACAATACACGGCGTTATGATCAGATACGTAGCTGTTGTACAACAATAGTCTCTGCCTGAAAATAAGTATGATAGTATTGATGTAGCGGCAGCGAACAACTAAGCAGTTCGTCGTCGCCAAAGAGTATAGAATAGTATAGAGAACTCATGGATCGAATTATATGACTCAGAATCAGTGGCGACATCTGGCAAATGATTCAAAACGTATTACTCTCTTTTTGTCATAACTTGGACTCTCTACAAAAGAGCGGGAAAAGAGTGCAATAAGTTCTGTATAATATTCATTATTTTTATCATCGCTCTGTTTATGGCAAAACAAAATCAATTATTTCTGAGAGCTAAATATTGCTTTATTGATGTATTAACATCTATAGATGTATTAACATCTATAAGCGGGTAGGGTATAATCCAGTGGTACTGAACCCATATCCTCGCGAGGCAGAAAATAATTGTATTTACCTAGTATTTTTCACATACACATGATCGACAACTCACACGTACACAACAAATATGTTTGATTTGAAGCATCAGTCTATGCCTGTGCATTTGCGACCTCACGCAAGCACATAATACGTTTGTGTGCGTGCGTTTGGTTTTGCCTACCATTGGTATAATCTAACCAAGTCAACACATTCAAACAAAACACAGCGTTAGCACACAGCGGTATCTACGTCGAAGCTATACAGCGTTAACTTTGAAAATAATATGTGGTGGTTGTACAACAATAGTCTCTGCCTGAATATAAGTATAATGGTATTGATGTTGCGGCAGCGAATAGTTTACTTAAAAGACGAAGTCTTGCTACTCGTATGCTTACGAGCATAACAAAATGTATGTACATGTGTCTGTTGCTTTGCATTCTCTTTGTTTTTTGTGAGAATAAAACAAAAAGTATTAAGCAAGAAAATAATGACACATGTGCTTGCACTGGTCTTTAAATAATTTTTTAAGTATTAAAATTATTTAAATGAAACCTCATCATATGACTGAAAGCTGTTTTTTGTTTTCCAACGTAACATTTACCAATGTGTTCATAGAAATCGAACAGGTACCATGTAACATAAAGGTGTTAACACATCGGCTGTGAGTTCGAACACTCATTGGTTTTTTTTATTTAAATGATATCGGAAAAGTATAGTGACCAGAGAATAACCATTTCCGGAGCGTACAAAAATTTAATTTTTTGCGTGTTTTCCTTGAAATTAGTAAGGCCATGTACAATTTGGAATTTAAAGCCAATTTGAATCTTGTGTAGCGACAGATTATTAGCTAAAGGCCAGAAATTTTTTGGCATGGGTCGCTTAACGCTTGAAGAAAAATGGGAAATATTGAAAACTTTCTACCAAAACTCTGAGTCTTATAGCCTTTTCACACTAGGCCACATCTTACATCTTGAATCAATTTGCCAAAGATGTTAAGATTTTCCCATACAAATTTGGCACTTTGTGAGCTCGACATCTTTCCACATTTTTGAAAAATGTTCCTATCTCACTACGTTTCACCCCACATTATTCGATAGTTTTGAGTCTAAAACTAGAAAAAATTAAATTTTTAGAAAAATTTAAAGAAATTCAAACAACAAAACAAAATATGTATTTATATTAAGTGATAGCGCTAGAACATCTGATTTAAATGTTTTCAAATCGTTGCTTTAACTGACAGATAAACTCATATGTATTTATTTTTTTGTACTTTTTCGTGGTCTTGTATGACAATTGTTACCAAATTTGCTTTGAATTTGGCAGTAATATGACAACAAACAAATATGAAACAGGTATTGTCGTCGTCGCAATTACACCACCTAATATAAATACAGCTTGATAAAATAAATGAAGGAAAAAAACAATTGTTATAAATATGAAATGTTAAAACATAAACGTTTGACGAATGTCATTCTCCATTCTTTCGACTCCTAGGCCTCTATAGACAATACAATGTACAGACAATATTTTGTAAATCATTTAAGATCAATTTTTATCACAAAAATTTCGCTACAGCGATGTGGCATATTAATAAATGAATATTGGAAGATGACAGATGGAAGATGTAAGATTTTGTCTTCCATGCGATCCCCCAAAATGTACGCTAGTGTGAAAAGGCTATTAAACTCATATGGCACTAAATCTACGAAATATATTCGATAGAATAGATGTCCATAAACGTCGTTTTTACCCCAAAAAATATAAGGGCGGATAGGAACCAAAAGAACAACATACAGGTTCGATATATTGCATCCTGGTTATCGATAATGGGCAGCTGGAATAGAACATCCAAGCAAAATACATAAACCCGATGTACTGACGGTTGCTTCTAGCCACCGTTCATAATGACAGTAAACATACAGAAACGAAAAAGAAAACATAAACAACCCCTATATATTGATGGCCCCCGCAAACGTTATAACGACCACTATTTACGGATATGCACTTAGTACGTAAGGACTCTATATAGATTCGGTGCAAGTACTCAATTGACAGATGCACTCAAAAGTTATAAGGCTGACATTACCGCTATCCAGGAAATTCGTTGGACAACTTATGGCTTCACAAGGAGAAAAAATGCGACATTTACTACAGTATATATACCATCGGTAGTGCAATGCTTAGTGTGCGCGCCCCTTGTACATAAGATCGTCTGTTTGATCCCTGCTCTGATCACCTTAATATTTCTTTCGGCGACGATTTCCTCTCATAGATACAGCGGCACTATCGAGCATTTAGCCATGAAAAAGCTTCTCAAAATACCGATCGGAGCCAGTGTAAAATTGTAGGTCCTAATCAGAGAGTATAGAACTAGAAAGCGACAGCTCATTGGTTGTGAGAAGCTGTCCTCAATTCCTTCAAGGAATGTAATGGGACTTACGTTTGGGATACTTAATTTTTATACTACACTTGCCATGAGAAAAACCTCGAAATTGGTTGCAGACTTTTAGTTGGCAAAACACTGCGGCGTGTAGTCTCTAGGTTCAATCCTGTAAGTGAACGTATAGACACGATCCGCATAAAAGCGAAATATTTTTATATTTCCCTAATTTGTGTGCATGACCGGACAGAAGAGAAAGATAATGATGTCAAAGACATGTTCTATGAGCGCCTAGAAGAAACATATGACCGCTTCACTTGGCATGACATTAAGATTGCATTAGGACATTTTAATGCTGAAATTTTCAGGGAAAATTGGTTTCATCCAACTATTGGCAATTTCAGTCTACATGCTGACAGTTCCGATAACGGTATGAGACTGGTTGAAAAACATGGTCGTTAGTGGTACTAGATTCGAGCATAAAAACCTCCACAAGGCTACTTGCGTATCCCCTGACCAAAGAACGAAGAACCAAATTAATCACGTGGTAATTGATGGAAGGCAATCATCTCGTGAATTGGACGTACGAGTAATCAGAGTAGCTAACATCGATTCTAATGACAACGTGGTAGTAACAAAGATTCACCCAAGATCAAGTAGTGCGAAAATAGTACGAAACCAGACGCAGAGAAACCTAGAAATCGGAATGCTGCAATTACCAGAGGTAAGGCGCAAGCGCTCATAACTTTTGACATATAACCCACGCCCTTCCGATGACGATCCGGAAGCGCAGTGGAAACCCATTTCCGACACTATAAAAACTGCCGCAACATACGTACTTGATTTTGAAAAACCGCTTCGCAATAAACCATGGTACGATGAAGAATGTTACATAGCAAAGGACAAAAAGAACGCTGTACGTATGGCAATGCTTCATTCAACTGTAACGCGATATGCAATCGAGTGGTATAGGGGGAAAAATAGGAGACAAACCGTCTCTGTAGGCTTAAGAAACGACAGTGGAGAAAGCGCGAGAGTGAGAAACTTGAGACATACAGAAGAAAGGCCAGAGCCCAAAATTTTTCCAAAAAGTCAAAAACTGAAATAGTGGACAGGGCGTTTTTACAAGCCCGATAGAACTTCAAATTGTGAAAAAATAACAGAAAAAATTAAATTTTAATAAGTTTTTTTTTATTCGAAAGATCGATACGTGGCATTAACATTTGAAAATGATTTCGGGCATATAGGCACCGGAGCTGTTCTTGACGAAGCGCATTCTGGACGTCCAATTTTTGGCCACTTTTTCCAGCACTGCTGGCCGTATGTCACGAAGAATACGAACAATGTTGGCCTCCAAGGCGTCAATTGTTGCTGGTTTATCAGCACAAACCAGTGCCTTCACGTAGCCCCACAGGAAATAATCGAGAGGTGTCAAATCGCACGACCTTGGAGGCCAATTGACAGGTCCATTTCTCGAAATCAACATATCACCAAATTTTGATTTCAATAAGTCGATGGTTGCGATCGCCGTATGGCATGTAGCGCCATCCTGTTGATACCACATCTCGTCTGGATCAATGTCATCCATATTTTCAAACAGAAAATCATTGATCATGGTGCGGTAACGATCTCCATTGACCGCAGCGTTGTTCAAACGTGGGTCTATTCATGATGATTTGCCAGAGTATACTGAAACAAATAATAGAAATTTTTTTATTAAAATTTAATTTTTTGTGTTATTTCTTACAATTTGCAGTTCTATCGCGCTTGAAAAAACACCCTTTACAATGCGTCATATTTAAAAAAGACTGCCCGAGTCTCTCTGCCCACTACCGTGGAATAATACTTTTATCCATTGCATATAATGTTCTGTCAAGTATAATGTGCGAAAGAATAAAACCAATTATCTCTGAACTGATTGGACCACACCAATATGGCTTTGGGCCTGGAAATTTACAACTGACCAGATTTTCATGCTACGCCAAAACCTGGAGAAGGTCCACAGAAAACACAACGAAGCCAATCATTTTTTTGTCTACAATAAGGCGGCCTTCGATAGCCGGATACGGGGGAAACTCTACAAAGCAATGTTTGAGCTTTTTATATCTGCAAACTCATACTGCTCTGCAGGATTACCTTGACGAATACCAAATCCGCAGTGGAAGTTGGTAACTATCTTACTGAACCTATCGAAACTTAGCGAGGTCTCAGGCAAGACGACACCCTATCATGCTATCTCTTTAAAATCTTAATAGAGATCATTATGAGAAAAGCTGCATTCAACATGAATAAGACCATCAGCAGCAAAAGTCTTATGCTGCTGGCGTATGCTGATGATGTAACTAGATACGACATCATTGGGCTCACAATGAGGGATGTTACTTGCAGTGTTTTCAAGAATTGATAAGGAGTCAGCAAATGTCGGTCTGACGGCAAATGAGCACAAGACAAAATTCGTGGTGGTGGACGAATTTATACCTCGGATCTGCCGTAAACAAAAGCAACAACGTCAGCCTTGAGATCAGGCGGGGAATTGTGCCTGAGGATAGATGTTATCTTGGGCTAAGCAAGCACTTTAGAGATAAGGCCCTCTCTCGAGTAACAAAAGTCCAGCTATACCAGACTCTAGTACAACCTGTGTTGCTATAAGGCAGAGAATCCTGGGTGCTACGACAAGCAGACGACGCAAACGTCTCTAGGAGTTTTTAAGAGAAAAATGTCTTGTTTTAAATTAATAAAACGGAAGAGAAATCATTAACAATCAAATTCGATACCCACAACCTCACCAAATTCTGATTACCTCTAAATTCTGTTGTGACAACCTCTAAATTCGGCCATGACAACCCCCAGTAATTTTATTCTGAGACCTTATAATTCAGTTCTGACAAACTCTAATTCGTTTGAGGCAACCTCTAATTCGGTAGTGGCGACCTCTAGTTCGGTTGTAATGTCCTCAAGTTTGACTGTTACTATATTCGCTTGTAACAAATTCTAAGCTCGTTTACAGCTAATCCGGTTATCTGTACCCAATTTTTCTGTGTATGTTCAGCGGTTTGCATGTTTGGGGCTTAAGTGTATGGATTAAGTGCAACTGTTTGGTGAAGGAATCATTCGAAACCACAGCAGAAACCTTCAATTTGTTGCATTGGGTAATCTATTCAAGCGAAAGCTATTTGCATTCAAGTTAAAATCCTTTAGAAAATCTTGTTTCTCAATATTTTTTAAAAATCTCTTTATGAGGACGTAGTATTTTACAACTACCATATGCAGTTGTTATACACTTGAGATTTTTTCCAGGACTTTTACTCCCTTTGCTGTTTTCTGCTACAAAATCCTTGTAAAAATTTATGAAGTTTTCTTCCTCTTTCAATTTTTACAGTGTTGCTGTATTTTTTCCTCTATTGATGGCTATATAGTGTAATAATGTGTATTTCTTTGCTTTATTTTACTTTATTTTACTATCATTGCTGTCTTTCCTGTAATAGATTCTTTTATTGACTATTAATACGCAATTGGCTGTTTGGTTTGCTTCGCCATGGTTCACTTGGTTGGTTGATGTTGATGTTGCTGCCACTGATGCTCCCCAGATCCTGTTGTGTTCCAGCCTCTGCTGCTACTGCTGCTGTGCTCTTTTTCTCTTGGCGATAACTCTGATGGCCCTTTAGTAGTCCTGGTTCGCATATCCATCCAAAGATACATGCTTTCATGATGAGTTTTCCCATTTCCTGGGTGTATTGCCTTTCCTTTTAAGAGAAAATTCCTTGGATTTGTTAGGTAGTGTTTTTTCATGTTTCTTTCGTTCTATCTTTCTTTCGTTTAGTGGCCATGTTGTGCTGACGTTTGAATTGAAAAGAAAATTACCACAATCGAATATTGGACATGTAGGAACTTAGCAGCATCTGTTGGAATGTGTAGATATGTTTCTTGTATCGGTTGACTGAAGATTTTACTTAAAATCGAAAAATATATTTTATAGAGATCAATGTCATTATTTCCATTTCAAATAGCATTAAATTGGAATTAGTCATTGATGAGAGATTAAACGAAATAAAAAAAAAAAACAATGCAAATTCGACAGGAGTCAGGAGAGTGTAATGGAAGTAATACAATATAGTGTATTATTAATACGCTGTAAAAGAATACAAATGTTATTCAAGCGCTACGGGGGCATCATTATAACTCCTTAACTTTTTAAATAAAAATAATTTTTTTCGCCAAAAAAAAATCGTTTTTCTTCTGAATATAGTGATCTTTTAGTTCGATAGATTTAGCCCATCGTAGTTTTAATTAATTTATTCTGTCCAACTAATAGTTTTTCTGAAGGACCTTAAAATTTGCATTTGTTGCAAGTTCTAAAATAGAAAGAAGTTACCGGAAGATATATCCGAAAAATATGGAGGATGCGATAGCAATTCGTAGCAAAATGTATGTATTTTTGACATGGAAACTGCAGATCTATGCGCCGCACAGTGAAGGATTCCTCGAAAAAATAAGATTTACATTCCAGTTCACTTATTTAAAGGCACTAAAAATTATTGTAAATTTTGTAATCGCGCGATTTTTTTTAAAATAATTTTTTATTTATTTTTTGTTGCTTTGACCTTTTATTAACGGGTTGTTCAACAGAGACGCTACAAAAATAAATCGATAAGGACAGCAAACGACGCCATATTTTTTCCCGCTCTTTTGACATTTCTCTTCAGTAAGGTTTGCCATTTCATCATGGAAAGATATACGAACCAACAACGAGTCGAAATTATTAAAATTTACTACCAAAATTTGGAGTCAGTGGCCTCAACTTTAGGAGCGCTACGTCCAATTTATGGTCGTCAGCGACGAGGCTCATTTCTGGCTGAATAGCTTCGTCAATAAGCAAAATATGCGTTATTGGTCAGACAGCAATCCACACGTAATCCATGAGTCATCATTGCATCCCGAAAAAATTACGGTTTGGTGCGGTTTATGGGCCGGCGGCGTCACTGGGCCGTATTTCTTCCGTAATGATCAAGGCCGGTACATTACTGTGAATGCGAATCGCTACCGTTCAATGATAGCCCAATATTTTTGGCCCCAATTGGATAACATGGACTTGGAGGACATCTGGTTCCAACACGACGGCGGCACAAGCGACAAAGCGAATGCCACAACCAATTTATTGGAAACCAAGTTTGGTGAACGTGTTAAATGGCCAAGTCGATTGGCCGCCTCGGTCGTGAGATTAGACGCAGTTTGATTGTTTCCTGTGGGGCTACGTCAAGTCTATGGTCTATGCCAACAAGCCAGCGACGATTGATGAACTTCGTACGAATATCGAACGTGAAATTGCAGCAGTATTGGCCGATTTATGCTTGAAAACCGTCGAAAATTGGGTTCAGCGTCTGGACTTCTGCAAGCGTGCCCGTGGTCGCCATGCAAAAGAAATCGAGCTCCATACATAATGGCATCGAACGTACTTTCACAGGAATAAAGAATTTCATTGGTATCTAAAACCGGTTTTGTTTTATTTAAAAAAACTTTTGTAGCGCTGTTATTGAAAAACCCTTTATTTACCTTGACCTTTTATATCTTCTATCGTTTGACTATCTTCTTTGACCTTTTATATCTTCGGTTCTTAATGGGTTAAATGAACAAGCGATGTCTTGTTTTTTAGCTTAATGTCCCATCTATACAATAACATGTGAAAATAGTGCTTTAAAGTAGTATTTCTAAACTTTAGATCAATCAGGATGAAATTGCACAATGACATAACAGTCGTATTCTGTAATCGAAACTGATACATCGGAACGTAATAAGCGCCACTGAAGCCGCATAGTGGGAGACTAAAATTGCCTATCGTGGCCTTAAGAAAAATGTATTCCATATCAATTTTAAATGTTGATTTTTATGAAAATATTTTTGGAACGAAGTATATTTAGTTATAAATAATAATAATTTCGTTTATATTTAAATATAAAATACATAATTTTAACAAAAAAGTAAGAACGGGTGAATTGTTTAAATTTTTGTCGACATATATCACACTATGCGGTGATGTGTTCTTACGGTCGAAGATAGCTTGTTGATTTAATTCATTTCATCCACAGAATTTTATTCTAAGCCATATTCATTATATTGCTATATTTTGTTTAACTAAATAGGGACACATATATTTGGTCGACTCACATTGTATGGTGAGGAAAAAGTGTTTTTTGTCCACCCCTCAAAATGTACCTTGGTTTGTATTCGGATGATTTCCAAAATATTACGTGTCTATTATTGAGATCCCGGGAGCTGAACCATTTTTAAAACAGGAATTTTTTTAAGGTTTTCAAAGCATTTTGTACTTTAACTAATGACATTACTACAATATTAGTATCGTAAGAAAGGTTTTTTTTTTAAGGCTCGTCGAAAATTATATAGAAGACGTCCAAGCAGCATGTCCTGACACATCCCTTGTCCAGCCTAACCTATGTTTAACAACCAGAGTGACGTTGGCCCACTATGCCTGGACCACTACTCTGTACAACGTTAAAATATACCCAATCGATTGAAACAGTTCGAACGCAACATTGTAATTACATTATTCTGCATGTTTTGCGTAATTTAAAAATCAGGATATTGAAATGTGAAGAACTCCTTAAAATGATAAAATTTAATATTTTTAATGTACGTTTCACAAATATTTCACAAAAGGTTGGTGTTTAGTTGTCTCCCCAAACTCCTCTGCCGCCAATATTCGCCTTGCAGTCGCACTAGCCTCTTCGCTCGTTGTCTCTGCTGTTGTTGGTCCCTGGCCCATCGGTTGGCCAGTATGCTTGTTGCTTTCTTCAACGCACTCCACCTTACCCTGGCGTAATTGACGGGATAAAATAATGAATAATGAAATGATAAAATACTTAGCCCAATGAAATAAAACCTCAGGTTTGTTTTTTCAAGTCGTAAGATTTATTTCAATTCGGCGACCGAGATGACGTGTGTAGATGGAGGGCACAACACATTGCCTGCTTAAACTAGTTGCATTAGGCCGATAAATTCTCTTAGAGGGAACAGTTAACGAAACGGTGGGAGTAGAACAATCACCACCATCGCTCTCGCGGCAATATCACGATAGAGAGAGTTTCTGTTCTAGGCATGCACTGATTAAGATATTATTCTGATGGTAAATCTCTTTTACATGGAGGGCAAACTTTGGCCCGTGCATAACTGAACAGTTGGAAATGTGAAATTTTTTATTTCTTTATATAGTTTACTATTAGTAAATGAAAATTTAGATAAAGGGTCCGCCATCTAACGTTTTTTTTCAACTAGTGCTTACTTCGTGAATGGTAACACTTAGCTCATGTCTGATTTGACAGATAATTAGTTTTATCCTTCCGCTGAACGAATATGGTTGTGTTGTGAACAACGCAGGGAAATATTGCGACATTACTTTGAAAATCATGGTAATGTTGCAGAATGTGTGCGAAAATTGCGTACGGATTTTGGAAGAAGAGAAGCACCGTCCGCTCCGTATGTTCGTTATCTTGTGAAAAAGTGAAAGAAACTGGCATCCTCATCGATAAACCAAAGCGTGAAAACCAAAAATAGTGCGTACACCCGAGAATATTGCTGCTGTGGCAGAAAGTGTGCGTGAAGCGCCATCAACATCAATTCACCGTCGTTCTCAACAATTGAACATTCTCACAATTTCTCACAATTGAACAAAATTGGACCGATCGTGTAGGCTACTGCATGGCCAGCCGAGGCAGCCATTTGAAAGAAATTATTTTCCATTATTAACCGGAAGGATTGTACTTTCAAATAAAAAAAGAAATTTCAGAAAATATTCAGTAGTTTTTTTTTATAGCATTTAAAAAAAAAAAAAAGTTATTTGGCGGACCCTTTATAAAAATCCAAAGACTACAATTCAAGACAACATATTTAACGGCGGTGAAAACAAATATTAGTTATACGAGTACGTCTGAAATAATTCTCAGAAAATTAAAAGAGTTTAAAAACTTGTCACATATATTCGAACATACTGTTGCAAATACTGAGGGGAAATTGCATACAAAATTTCAAGCACATTGAAACAGGACTAGGTCCTTAACATCGATGAAAAGAAATAGTCGTATTTTGTAAAATGTCTCCACAGTATCAGCAAAAACATATGGGAATACTAAAATGTAAAAATTTTCAAAACTTTTTGATTTTTCTATGAAGCTATCTTATATACCTACTCGTCTTTTAATGTCCTAGAATTGTTTGAAAAAAATTCTTCTTTTTATTTGGACATCATATGTGAATACTAAAGTATGAAAAGTCTCCAAACTTTTTTAACTTTCTAAGAAATTTTCATATATGTCGCGGATATTCGTTTTCAACGATGTTAAGGACTTAGTCCTGTTTCAATGTCCTTGAAATTTTTGTTCAATTTTGTTTCAATGTCCCTTGTTCAGGTCCATAGGAAGTAAACCGTTCAAAATTCAAGGGAACAATCAACAACAAGCATGTATCCAAGGTCTCAATAAACAACTTTCTAGAATATATGAACTTCCTAGCACACCGTTTAGGTAGCGCTTAGGTAGCGTTTAGGTAGCCGCAAAAGGAAAAAAAGGTAACAAAAAATCTAATTTTTTAAATTTGACCTTGAAGATGAATTTTTTTGATTTTATGTGTCGACATTTTTTGATCTGTCTCACAAGAGCTACAACCTTCCCTCAGCGAGTAAATCAAAATTCCGAACGATTTGCAAGATATGAGCCTGACAAAATAATCATTTTTTGCAAAAATGACACCGAGGCCCCAAATCATTGGGTTCCCACAAAAAAAAAGTTCATGACTTTAGGCAAAACTGGGAGACACAGGTCTTTTTTTTTAGGTCCTTTATCACGTAGTACTGTCCGTATATGGTTATATTTCCATGACTTAAAAAATTTCACACAGTATTATTAATTTTCTCACCGGATTTAAAAAGAAGAACATTTTGCAAAAATGCCTGAGCAACGTTCTTCGTGTTCTTTTTATGCACATTCTCTTTACTAAAGCTTCTTGCTACTGGTAAAATTTTATAAAAACAAAACATAATTCATTTTTGTTTTAATACTCAGCCGATCAATATCGGATTTTTAAAACCAAAGTCACGGTTCACTCATTAGGAAGCGTCGCTTTTGAATAAATTCAAGAGTATTATGGTTTCTTTATAAATTCATCGCCGATGTTGAAAAATGGCGACAAAATTTTAAAAAATAACTGTCATACTAACATAAGTAACTTCTCATATTTTCTTAAATATCGTATATATCGTTTGAAAGACCTAAGTTTCTTCTTTTTAAACCTTGTGAGAAAATGAAAGTTGGTTGACAACTCAACTAACCGGCAGGCTTATAAGTGCGCAAAGGTACGCAAAACAGCTTTTCAAGATTTTGGAGGTGTTTGGAAAAATTTCACAAGCAGATTCTTGTTTTAGTCGAAAAATACTATTACTTCTCAGGTATTTTGGACTGTCGCACCGTGCTATCATCGATTATAAGGACCTAGTTCTTTTTCAGTGTCCTTGTAGTTTTGTCTGAATTTTCTCCTTGGTTACAATAAATACATAAAAACGATAGTAAAGTGTAAAAATTTTCCCAACTTTTGAATTGTCCACTAATATACAGGATATTAATTTTCAGTGATTTAAAGACCAAATCACTGAAAATCACCACAATCTCCAAATAACCGAATTTTATTATCATTAATACTAAATACGTGCATGGAAATAAAAGTGGGAACATATTCGATAAAAAATATCATCCATATTAATGTTTAATGGTTTTGTATCCTTTCGATCCGTGTATCATTTCGATGTCTTGAATTTTTGTTATTAACATAATGACACTTTATTTACTATATATTTCTGTGAAGTTAGCCCACCATTGAAATATGCGCTTTATGAAGGTGGGTTAACTTCACGTTAGTTGTTTAACCATGGAAACTGACGGTAGAGGCGCCTTGTAGTACACACTGAAAAATCAGTCTTTTTGTTATTGTTTGGCTGCAAACAGCTTGTCGCAAACATGCTATACTTGTGCTCAAATATATTGTGGTTGCTATTCAACATAACATATTTGAGACACAATGATTGATGGACTTTAATATATGTTTTTGAGAAGCAAATGTTGATTTTTTGTAGAAAACCAATAAAAACAAATACGAGAAAGACAACAAAGAAACAATAAGGCAGCAAATCGGTTTGCAAACATGGACATGTTTCCTGCAATATATTTCTGGCGCCAATATTTTTCTTGGTTTCGTGTATTTTCGTTGTTGACTAGAACAGATGACCAACTGGAGTACTAAAGGGTTTTCCAATAAGGCATTCACAATTTTTTTTAAATAAAACGCAAACCATTGAGATATTTGCAAAACTCTATGATCGACTTGAAATACAATCAAAACATTTATGAACAGAACTCGACTTCGTTCATATGGCCACTGCGGGCACGTCGGCAGCGGTCGATTCGCTGGACCCAATTTTCCATGACTCGGTCCTATATTTGAGTCACACATCTGAGTTCTTCCAACGTCTTCGACTTACTGGCATAGACTAATGATTTGCCGTAGCCCTAAAGAAAAAAGTATAGAGGCGTTAACTCGCAAGAACTGGGAGGCCAATTCTTGAGATATCACGCTCACCAAACTTACGCGTGTGGCATCGTTCTGTTGAAACCACATATCGTCCAAGTCCATGTTTACCAATTCGTGACAAAAATAATCGGTAATACTGGCGCGATAACGATCGCCAATCACAGTAACGTGGGGATCATTATTGTCGACGAAAAAATATTGCCCAATGACGCCTCCGGCATGCAACCGCACCAAACAGTTAGCTTTTGTGCATGAAGTGGTTCCATGAAGCACATGGGGATTTTCATCAAACCAATAACGCATATTTTGCTTATTGACGAACCCATGGAGCCAAAAATGAGCTTCGTCACTGAAGATGATTTTGCGATGAAATTCATTATCTGGGCGCATCTTCTCCAGAGCACAATCGGAGAACGTACGTCGGGTCAAATTGTCCATCGGTTCAATTATTGAGTCAGCATGATCTTGTATGGCTGTAAACCAAGAACTTTACGCAAAATTCACCACAAAGTGGTCTTGGTGATGCCCAGTTCTTGAGAACGCCGCGGAATCGTCTGATTTGGATCGTTTGCTACGGACGCCTGCACGGCAGCGATATTTTCGTCACTTCGACCAACCCGTTGTTGCGCTGGCACGGCGGCATCACACAATGAATATGTAGACTCAAATTTTTGCACTAAACTTGTTATTACTTGTCTACTAGGGCGAGAATAACGACCGAAAATTGGAGTTAACCCTTTTAAAGTTGCGGTCACCGACTCCGAATTTCGGTAGTACATTTTTATAATTTGCATACGTCGTTCGTTCATGTACTTATCACTATGAAAATGTTGAGTTTACTGAAAAAAAGGAAAGTAACAGTTAGATGATCAGTGAAATAGTGCGTTGTCAAGTACCTATTGGAAAACTCATTACTTCAGCAGTCTTACAGACAAGAGACGATAAAACAAGTGTCGAACTGTGACGACTCTAACACCAAAGTTTTTTTGGAATTAATGTCTTTCATCGACAGTCACGACTAAGGACCTCAAACAACCACGTAAAAGTCATAGCTAAAGTCTATTATTTTTGTTGGTTTGAGGATCAGTATATATTTGTGTCATGATGGCGTAAAAGGTGTATGAATTCTTCTCTTTTTTGCGTTTTAACCCCCAATCCACAATACAAATTAAGATTTATTCATTTAATATTTTACAGTGTTTAACGAACAAAACCTTTGTATACGTGTATGTATTTGTGTGTGTATGACTTTTTATGGCCATCATTTAAAATGATTATTTTTGCTGGTTGCAGTTTTTGTGCTCCTATCAGATTTCGGGTCATTTAATTGTCTAAACTGTCATACATTCATTGCTGTGTCATTTGTCGTTTTTCCCCTTTTTCGTTTTTTGCATTGTTTTTTCTTTTTTCCTCATGTTTTTCACTCTTAGTTAGCAGACATCAGATTATACAAATACAAATGTTCATCATAGATTTAACAGCCTCATATGGCACAAAATACATGTGACATTTGTATATGAGCAGTTTTTCCCAAATCCTGATCGCTTTTTTGATACTTTTTTCGGTTTTACGTTTTGTTCATCTCTTGTATTCTGTTTCAGATTTAGGATGTCTATTACATATAGAGGGAGTAATGTCAGTTAAATGTCAATTATGCTTTAATACTTTTATGATGTTGTTTACAATGATTGAAAAGGGTATTAATGTAATGTAATGTAAAGTACTTATGTATCAGCTATGGAAGAGATTACGTTTCGTTTTTCTGCTTTGAGGCATAAACGAATAAAATAGTTTTAGTTAACAAACTAGTTACTACATTTAGCATATAAGAGTTGCTATATTATGCAGTTGATTTTGCTTGGGTAATTTAGACACAGTTGTTAGCCGTAAGATGGGCATTAATATTCGGAATATTTGACAGTGACAGGATTTACAAGTTGAGTAATATTTTACTGACTATTAACATACGAGTTTGTAACTTTAATATCAATAATGCATAAAAATTGATTGCAAAAATTGGCTTTCTGCGTACATTTTATCTGTACTGGTGTACCTAGTAGACTTCCCTCTATCCGATACGATTTACTAGAAAGGAAATACAGTTTTGGATTTGTTTCTAGTCAATTTTCTCCAGGATTTGACTTAATGTGAATCTCAGGCCTAAAGCCACGTTGGTAATTTCCGACCAGATCGAGAGGACGTGGGATAGGTCTCTGCTGGATAAAATGTTTACTCCACGATAGTTTGTGCATACACTCGAGTTGCCCTTTTTGAAAACAGGACAAAGTATTGTAAGGCTCCAATCGTCAGGCTTGCATTCGTATATCCAGATTTTACATATGAGCTCATGCATACACCTTTCGAACTCATAGCCGCCAGCCTTAAACACCTCAGCTGGTAGTCCATTAGCACCAGAGGCTTTGTTGTTCTTAAGTCGGGTAATTGCCTGTATTTGTTCAACACCCTCATATATATTAAAGTCTCCTGGGGCAAGTACAGAAGATAAGTGACCTCTTTATACTCCTAATATACTCTTCACAGCTTCGATAAGATTACCGTCCATATCTCCATAAAAGGGACCATGATACTTTGCGGTTGGTTGGGCTTTGTATCTACCGGTAGCATTTACGGGCCTCATTCTTACTTCCGTAAGATTCAAGTTGCCCACTCTAGCACTTTTTCATAGCGATTTCTCTTAAATAATCGGTTTAACTTTCTCCACTTCACCATACACCGCTCCGTCGTGGCTCGCGTTGCAATTGAACTGACTGAGGCATTGCCTTACGTGTAGCGTTCTTTTCATCACTTGCAATGAGACACTCTTCACCGGACCACGGCTTGTCTTTGCGCGGGTTTTCATAACCAAGTACTTCCACTGCGTTTTAGGATCATGAGGCGGGTTTGTCTATATCTGGTAATTGCAGCTTTCCGTTGTCCACCTTTCAATATGTTTGGTTTCGTACGACTCTTGTTCTGTTTATCCTTGTGCGAACCTTTGTTGCAACCAAGTATTGAACCGAATTTATATTACGTCCATTACACTAGTAGAGTTCCTTCCATCAATTATCAGGTGATCAATCTTGTTATTCGTTTGTTGATCAGGGTATATCCACGTAGCCTTGTGAATGTCTATATGCTGAAGTCTCGTACTACTGACAACCATGTTTCTCTGACAACCATGTTTATCGGAAATGATGGCGTGCCAATTTTTGCATTTAACTCACCTGGACAATCATAATGTCTAGGCCAGGGCAGCGGTCGTATGTTTCCTCTGATTGCCGAACTAAGTGCGGAAAAGATCGATGGTTTCATGAGCTGTGTGACATGGAGCACCATACTTGTTAATCAAAGATTATCCAAATTCAATTCTTCAATTTCAGCCTATAAAAAGTCTGTTATCATGACTGCGTCGCTCGCCTTTGGGTGAAATGGCGTTTCCGACAGCATTTTAGAAAAAAGTTGGCCAATGATGCCACCATTCCAAAATCCATACCAAACTGTGCCTCTCTGTGAATGCATTGGATTCTCGACAATGACGGGAATCCCCAGATGTGACAGTTTTATTTATTGACACATACACCGCGTTGAAAATACGCCTCGTCAGAATAGGTGATTTTAGGTCAAATTTTGAACATTTGTAATATTTCCCAACGTTGTTAAATTGTTAACCGAGTCATTTTGGTCCACGGAGCTATGATTCTGACTGATAGTTAATATTTCGAAAAGAAAAAATGTGTCAGTGTCAAAATAACATCTGATTTAAAAATATGCCTTTATTTGGAACACCGGTTATACCTTCTTGAAAGGTATAACATGCCAGACTTCCTTCGTGAACGTCGTCGAAAGAAATGTAAGGTTGTCAGAGCAGAGATCGAACCCACGTTCTTATGTACAAATGCAACTGAAAATCTTGCAATTTCACTGTTTTAGAAAAAAATAGTTTTTTCAAACTTGGGTTTGGACTCCTTGAAGTTAGTGAAATTTTTTAGATCCTTCACCATTTAATAACTTGATTGAGCTTAATCAATTCATAGAAAAATATCGGGAATTGAAAAAAAAATCTTAATTTTCTAAAACATTGGAACTAAGTGCTAAAATTCCAAAATCGGAAAACTTTGATCGATTTCACGGGTTCATATTTTGTGGGTTTTCGCTTTAGCGATTTTTAAAAAAAAAGTGATGGCATATTGAAGACATCCATTGGTTAAAGCCTCCGTTGGAGGTACAGAAAGTTAAAATTATTATTATTTTTCGAATTCGACGCACCGTTTCCGTTATAGTCTCTTTTTTATTTTAGTGATTTCCTTATTTTGGAGATTTTTTTAATATAAATTCTTTCACACAAGTTGGAGCAGTTTATGAAAAACCCGTAGAAACCTGCAGATATTTGTTATTTTTTCGATTAGACGCTCCGTTTCCAAGATATAATCATGAGGGCGTTTTAGCGATCTTTTGTTTGAAAAATTTAAGTTTCAGCGATTTAAAAAAAAATTGATGCCATAATAAAGATATTAAAGATGACATATTAAATTTTTATTATTTTTTCGATTGGAAGCACAGTTTTTTATTTTAGCGATTATCTTATTTTGGGTTTTCGTTTTTAAAAATTCTACCATACGAATTGGACAACTTTATGAAAAAGGCTTAGAAACCCGAAAAATTGGTTATTTTTTCGATTGGGCCCTTTGTTTCCGAAAGATAGAATTTTTTCTAATTTTTTTCTATTTTCGGTCTAAAATAGGGATGGTTTACCCATTACCCATCGTCGTGGGTAGCTACCTATTATTTTCCCCATTTCCCTGAGGGTATTGCTTAATTGTGATGAGTACTTCCCCATCGTCGTGGGTAGCTACCCATAATATTCCCCATTACACTGGGGTAATGGTTAATGGTGATGGGTCACCCAGTATTTTTCAATATTACGCTGAGGGTAATGGGTAATCGTGACGGGTAATTGCCCATTTTCTTGGGTAGCTACGAATTTTTTTCCCCATACCCTGAGGGTAATTGATAAACGTTCATTACACATTCTCAACGACGATGAGTTGGATTCAATAGGGGGTGGGGGGGGTAAATACGAACTCTGAAATTAACCAAGAATACTATTTATTAATTTTCGTTGCATTTCTTATAATGTACAGCCATGTACAGTTACGAGCAAAATTGTAACAAAATTGACACAGTTGGAAAACATAGTTGTGTATTTTAAGTATTTAATTAAAAACAAAAACAAATCAATACGTGTTCAAACTCACGGGCGATGTGTTAACACCTTTTTGTTACACGGTACCTATTCCATTTCTACGAACACATTAGCAAATGTTACATTGAAAAATATAAAAACGAATGGCTGTTGTGCTGACGGCTCTTTGGCTATTGCACTTTCTTTTTTCTAACATCTGTTGTAACAGTAGATATAATATTATTATAATAAATAAAGCAATATTTAATTCACTATTTAACTCAATTGTTTTTGTTTTGTCTTATATGGAGCAAAGACAAAAAGTATTGAATGTTATAGAGAATAAGTTCCACTCTCATGTCGAGAATAGAGTATAGAATATTTCAATATAAATGCACCATTTCGACAATATTATTACATGAAACAATACAAAAAGCATAAATGTTTCAAAGCGCATCAATGTTTCACATCAAAATTATTAATGGACCAAGTTATGGCATCAAGAGAGAGTAATACGTTTTGAATCATTCGCCAGATGTCGCCAGTGCTTTTGAGTTATGCTATTCGTTCCATGCGTTCTCAATACTATTCAATACTCTTTGGCGATGTCGACCTACTTATTTGTTGGCTACCGCTACATCAATTCTATCATACCTATTTTCAGGCAGAGACTATTGTTGTACAACAACCACGTATGTGATGCTAACGCTGTGTCTTGTTTGCTTGTGTTCATTTTAATACCCTTGCCTATAGATGTTAACACATAAAAAAAAATAATAACATATCAATTTATTAACACAGCAACAATTCGATAAATAAATACTTAAAGGAATGAATTAACACAACAACAATTTCAATTCCATATTGATACAGACACCCCAGTTCACTTATTTAAAGACACTAAAAATTCCATATTCAGTAGCCTGTATCTTTTGCAATTTGTAACTGATTGCAGAATTTTAAAATGGAAATGTAGGCTAGACATCTCGAGATATAAAACAAATCATGACAATTGTGGTTCCTTAATTAAATTACTTTTTGGGGCAATTTATAAAAAAAGTCAAAAAATGTGCTATTTTTTTTTTTGGTTCACTTGAATAAAGGCACTTTATTATTTTTTTTTATTATTTTTATGAGAAAAGAAAAATCAACAGAATTGTTTCTAATTCTCCTTGTCAAAAATAAGAGCTCAGGCTGGAGTGGAAGCGAGCAAGTCATCAATACGCAGAGTAATTAAGATCTGTGAGTATCTTAAATACCTGAAAAAAGCCTCCACTTAATGCTCGTCGTAAGGAAAACGGCTTCAATACGCAAGAGACTACATAGTATGCGATGTGCAGCCAAGAGGTCATGTAAATGACTGGAGAACCGTTGTATTTACGAATGAGAAGAAGTTTAATTTGGATGGGCCTGATAGCTACAACTATTGTTTCCACGATCTGCACAAAAAAATCGTTTTTCGAAGCGACATCACAGCCGAGAGGGCGACGTTGTGGTGTGGGGTGCTATTACGTACTATGGCACCATCGATCTTGAATTTCAAAGTGCAAAAATGACTGGCGCAAGCTATAAACCGTTATTGGAATCGTCTTTTCCGAAATTCAGTGTACTATTTGGTCCCATATCTTGGATACTGCATGAGGATAATGCTCCTATGCACAACGCCAGAGTAGTAAAGGAGTTCATTGCATGCCAAAATGTTAGTATTCTTGACTGGCCACCCTATTCGCTAGATCTAAACATTATCGAAAATGTCTGGGGTTGGTTATCTCGTAAGTTATATGAAGGAGGTAGACAATTTGATGGCAAGCAGTCACTAATTCAGGCCATAAAGGATGCTTGGAATCAAGTTTCGTGGATTACATAAATTCTCTTTATCCCTCAGTGAAAACCCGTATATTTGAAGTTATTAAAAACAAAAATAAATAAATGGTTTACCATTACATCCCAAGAAGGGACAGGGGAGAGCTTCTCACAATCACTGAGCTGTGCGCTTTCCAGTTTCACTCACAGATTGGGACCTACAGTTTTACACCGATTCCGAACGGTATTTTGAGAAGCTTTTTCATGACTATATACTCGATAGTGTCGCCATCACAATGCGAGGTGACCGCCGCCAAAAGAAATTTTTTTTTAAGGTGGTCAGAGCAGGGTTCGAACCCAGGATCTCATGTACAAGAGGCGCGAACACTAACCATTGTACCACCGACGGTCATTACTAATAGTTCTTAAATAAAGTAAAATAATTTTAAAAAAAACAAGAAAAACCGTTTTTCATTAAAATTACTTAAAGTGCCTTTTTTCAAGTGAACCAAAAAAAAATAGCACATTTTTGGATTTTTTTTCTACAATCGGTTACAAATTGCAAAAGATACAGGCTGCTGAATATGGAATTTTTAGTGCCTTTAAATAGGTGAACCGGAGTATATAAAAAGTGAACAGTACATATTTTGAAGTCATATCAATGTTACAATTTTGCACTCTGGTTTTATATTAATTTATTTCTTTTCTGTTTCAATATTTTGTCCAGTATTTTTTTAAGATGTCACAAAGTGGTGCGTCATTTCTGCTGGAAACGTATCCAAAGTTTCTTTTGCACTATCAAACAGCACGTTTACGCCTTCATCGGAGTACTTGGTGAGCTGAGATTTTATGTCATGGTCATTGGTGGTCATTTCATAGTTGTACATTTTTGACCGTTTACCCAGTTTTCAATGATTTTGGGAGAAAGTTTTGGGTCGTTGTCTTGCTAAAAAATCACTCTTTCAGTAGTACTGCCCGTTTTTTATTTCCAAAATATCAATTAAACTCTTTGACCTCCAATTTAATGCATTAAAAATATTAATTTAATTTCCGCAAATTTCAAATGATTAATTTTTTTAATTTTGCAATAGATTCCTTTTGACATTCATTTATCGAATTTCGTTTTACATTCTTAACAAAAACCCCTTTTCTCTATCGTAAATAGTATTAAACCATGGCACAAATCCTTTCCGCATCACTTAGTATGCATTTACGGCCAGTCCGGCAACCTGAAGTTTATTAAAGGGAAATAAAATTTATGTTTAATTAAATGAAGCGCACACAATTAACAGGGAATGTAAACAATTATAAAAGAGAACAATATCAAGCAGAAAAAATTGCAATTTGCTTACATGGACAAAATAATTATATATTTATTGGGATAATTTTTTGTGATCGCATTTATTTTGCGCTATCTAATTGTGTTATCTACGGGTGTGTGTGCGTGTCAATGGACAAAAGGTCTGAATAGTTCTTCGCTGTATGATTTGACGCAATGATTAACCAAAATATAAATAAAATTACAAGTCTAACATACTTATATATAGTTCAAACGCTACAGTGAATTGATAGATATGTTGAGTGATTTAAATCAGATGATAGTGAGATGTTGCAAATGTCTTAATCGAGAAAACTCCAGCACTTTTGGGAAGTTTAAAGGTCCCCATTCACAATTTCACACAATATATACACACTTACACAGTTTCAGGTGAACCATAATGTATCAACCCATCTGAAGATGCAACATCTTTAAAATGACTGGAACTGTCAGCCATGATACATGTGAATTAAATATACAGAGAAACCATTGCGATATTCCATGGAACGCTATAGTCCTCAGGAGTGCTTATTACTCGTAACGACTTATGTGCGGACAATTTTGGGTGGAAATTTATCTTAAGTCACCAGCCTCTTTTATCTGAACAAATGGGTAATCAAGTAAAATTTAGGACTCTGGGGAACTGGAAGTCCACATATCATTCACCGAGAGCCATTACTTCCACTTAACGTTACTGATGGTGCGCTATTAACGGCGGATGTGTCATCGGGCCTTATTTGTTCGTGAACGTCGGGGATACTGTGACAGGTGAGCGATACAGAACTATTATCAACGATTGTTTTTGCTACAAATCTTTCAATTGGCACCGGAGGACACATGGCTTCACCAAAACAGTGCAGTTGCTCAAACAGCTGGCGCTACAATGGTCATTTTGAACGGCGTTTCCGGAACTCGTAATCTCTCTTTCTATGGATTTCCGGTGTCCGGCAACATTGGGCGATTTGAACGCTGCAGACTATTTTATTTTTGTTTTTAACGTAGAATACGTTATACGGTAAGGTAGGGGTGTTGATCTGGAGCACAAAATTTTGAGAAAATGTTTGTCAACTTTCACCCACTTTTACTTAAATATTAAAACATATTTTAGCAATTTTTATATGTTACTCAGTTTTGGTAATATGTTTTGTTTCGAATTACATTAAAAAAAATTATATGTCTATATATAAAAGTTTTATGTAGTTAAGGAAATAAATATTTAAGATCATGATATTTTAGACTTTTTTTGTACATGCCGCTGTTGTTGTTGGTTTGTAAATGCCGCTGTTGTTTTTGTTGTGAAATCAAATGATTTTGGCTTTGCTGTGCTTTGTTTATTTATCGAGCAGCGTATAAATGTGTGTGTGTGTGTACATTTCGTTTTGTTGGATCGGTCGGTTATTAGTTCGTTAGGTGGGGAACATAAAATGAAGGGGGGGGAGGGGGAGCGTGGACACCTGTGTGTGCTTGAAAGTTTACAGATATTTGCTGTCGTTTGTTTACTTAATTCATATATTTTAATTGCAAAATGACTAACGTATTCTACGTCTGACCTATGCGCCCGTGTTATCTAACACAGGCTTGTTATATTTTTTTTTGAAGTCGCGAGTCTAAGAGACTATGGTAGCTATAAAAGAAGATCTCGCCATAACTTCAAAGTCCAATTAAAAATATTTTTCCAATACCTCCCATGAAAGGCCACGGAAGCGTTTCACACAATCATCGAGGTGTGCACTTTCTAGTGTTACAGAAACTGAAAGAAAATTTTGTCGAATTTTCGAAACAAATTTTCATCGAAGGAATTATAAGGTGGGCAGAGCAGGGATCGAACAAGCGTTCTCAAGTACAAGAGACGCGCATACTAATTACTGCGCCACTCCCGATTGCACCACCGACGATTGAAACAATTAAACGTTTAAAATAACAGTTTATGTCGTTTTGCTTTAAATATATAACAGACCAGCATCGGGTAGTTTTGAACGACCCTGTACAAAAAGAGTTATGGTTCCGATTGTGATGTCCACACCTGATTTTAAGCTATGTTATGAAGATTTTGAATTAGCAAACACTTGTTTTCTGTTGCTGACATGTCTGTGGCTGAAACTACGTTTAATAGGTTATCATAAAATGTATAGACCGGGGGAAAAGCTTGGGTATGGCATACAATTACATATCTATAAGTAGGGTTGTGTCTGATTAAGAATGCACCCTTGTATTTTAAAATAACAACACGTATTTTTGAGATAGTTCTGATGTTTTTATTGAATTGTAAAAAAGACATGTTCAGATTAAGTATGGAATAAAATATCCGTCAAATGGCCCCAACGGCTCTGATGACATGCCATTAATCTTTTAATGAACTTTCTACGACTTTTTCACAGATCAGGAATTTGAGCTCAGTAATTTTTTCTGGTTTAGTCGCATAAACCCGAGGTTACACAAAAACCCCAAAGAAAGAAATCGCATACTCAGAGAACTATTTGTTTGAAAAGGGGTTGTAGCAACCGTAAATTCGGCTGTTACCACCGAATTGAGGTTGTCACAACCGAATTGAGGTTGTTACGACCGAATTTAGTCCTCACAACCGAAATTCGGTTGTAGCAACCTCGTTTCATAATAGGTTCGGTTGTGACAACTAAATCTTCAATTATGTTCATTCAGTCAACTAAATTTTCAAAAATTTCGGTTGGAACAACCGAATTTGAAATTAATTCGGATGCAACAACAGAAATTGTTACCAAATTCTATCTCAACCGAATTTTTCTGTGAGTGCATGCTCTTGGTTGTCAGTTGCCATCAGAATTCCTTGAGATAATTTGTTCTGGAAATCGTTGCTGTAATAAATCGATTGTTTCATGCGCGGTGTAGCTGGTGGCACCGTCTTGCTGAAATATGTGGTCCAGATCCATGTCGTCTACTCTCGGGTGAGACAGCCGAGTTAGCCGTAACCGAATTTAGAAGTTGTCACAACCTCATTGGCGGTTGTCAGAACCTCATTAGACGTTCACAGAACCGGTATTCTTATCAAAAACACATTTAGGTTAACACATTTGTTTTACCGACCTTTTTGGAAGTCCCGGCCATCATGGGTAACCGCCAAAATTTTGGCGTGTTTTATCTGTTGATGTAGGTCCTTAACCGTTTCTCACACAGATGATTTCAGCATATCTCCAATGACCAACCTACAAAAGTTTCAAAACTGTTGAAGTCTGCTTGGAAAATTTCTGCAAAATATGACGATTTAATACAAAAACCACAATTACAATATGTTTACTAACCTTTGTTAATAACAACAACAAAATCTTGACATCGCGGCGACAGAAACAATTACACATTCTTTAACTTCTTTTCATATAATATTTGTATTTATAATTTAGGCTGTCGGTGGTGCAATGGGTAGTGTGCGCGCCTTTTGCACTTGAGATCCTGGGCTCGATCACTGCTCTGACCACCTTAAAATTCCTTTCGTCGGCGGTCACCTCACATACTGACGGCGACACTATCGACTATTTAGCCATCAAAATGCTTCTCAAAAATACCGTTCGGAACCGGAGTAAAGCTGTAGGTCCCAATCAGTGAGTATAAAACTAGAAATCGCACAGCCCACTGGTTGTGAGAAGCTCTCCCCGATTCCATCATGGGATGTAATGGGAAACCATTTATTTATTTTATTTATAATTTTAAACGTCAAGTTGAAAATGGAATTCAGTTATATCCACAGAATTCATAAGAGATTCGGTTAGAGCAACCGAATTGACGACGAGTTTGGTCGTTGCAACCGACTTAAGTGTTAAGTCGTTTATTGCGAACGAATTAATACCAAATTCGGTTGTGACATCCAAATTGATGCCAGATTTGGTTGTTGAACTTGAATTCGGTTACTTTAACTGAATTTGGCTGCAATTTCGGTGGTTGTATCCGAATTATTTCCACGTTTGGTTGTATCATCCAAAATTTTAGAAAATTTGGTTGACAAAACGAATAAGATTCGGTTATCACAACTGAACCAATGAAGAAACGAGGTTGCTTCAACCAAATTTCAGTTGTGAGAACTAAATTCGGTGGTGACAACCTCAATTCTGTTGGGGCAACCCCAATTCGGTGGTAACAGCCGAATTTACGGTTGCTACAACCTCTTTTCAAGCAATTTGCTCGCTGGGTGTAGTTGAGGCCACAAGAACTCCGTTATTATGTTCCTGTAACGAATGCCGTGTACAGTTATTGCAATTTCGGCCTAGTCTTAAAAAATGTATAGCTCAATCACGCCGCCTGACCAAAATCCACACCAGACCGTTGCCCGTTGTGGCTGCACGTGTTTCTCATAGATTGCAATGCTGTTTGCTGTATGCGTTGTTATTGTATTGGTTAGAGTACGTAACTCAAAAGCTCGAATAGTATAAACTAAAACGGATATAAATTTGAAGACGGTACACTCTAAACGCCAATCTCATGGTAATCGTTGTTTCTTTTTTGAAGTAACAACATCTACGCAATGGCTTTCGATGAAAGCATGCATAGGTAAGAAATGTTGTGAATATTGATGGTTATGGCAAAATATTGTTGTTGATGTTTACACACAAGTAGGAGTTAAGACAATTCTCGCTTACTTGAGATTTGTTTATCCCTATAATGTGTGATGATATACCTAAATACTTGTGGAAAAGGGAGCTGATGATATGCCTTGGTGGGCATTGAAATAGCTATATTCCCAACCATCCACCATAATGATAAATTTCACACATTTCTTTTTAATATTTCTATTAAAAGCTAATTTTTTATAGAAAAAGTACTTTTTAATAGTTATTGATCTTTAACCGTACAATTATTAAAAACGTACGTAGTTGTATTTTAATTGCTTACTTATCCGGTCACGAACAACACCGGGGCGTCAGGGATCTTACAAAACGATATATTTATATCGTTTTTATAAATTTATATTTATCATATTTCTCCAACCAGTTCTATCTTTTGCTTTATCTCTCCAGTTAGTAATACCAAGTGCTCGCAGGAATTCGTCAACCTGATCCCTCCAGCGGAGTCTGGGTCGTCCTAGTTTTAGACTTCCTTCGAGTCCGGTTTCAAAAACCCTTCGTGTTTGTTCGTCATCATCCATTCTATTATTTTAATCCGCTTAACTTTGTCAATGTCGTTATACGAGGGTTGAATTTTATGTTTCGGGATTTGACAACCCTAGTGTTGCAATCTGGCAACTGACAGTTCGATTGTAAAGTTGGACATTTTTGAGGTTATGCGTACTCAGAACGTTTTAACATACGATCGCTATTTGTGTTGTTTATAGTAACTTAAAAAATTCATCGATTCATGAGATTATTTTTTACAACTTTCGACGTGGATTAAGTCGGCAACAGTACATGGATGAACTTAATTCCATTTTTGGCGATGAAGCTCCATCAAGGACAAGTGTTTATCGATGGTATGGTGAATTCAATCGTGGTCGTAGTTCACTCCAAGTCAAATTTCGTGAAGGTCGTCCAAAATCAGCTTTCGTTCCGAAAACCATTGATGCTGTGCGCGATCTGACATTGCAACATCGTCATGTGACCTACAATGAGATTGAGACAACCTTAGGCATTAGTGGGACATTCAATATTGCATAAACAGTTGACTGTCAAAAAAAGTTGTTCGCGTTGGATCCCACACAATTTGTCAATCGCGCAAACAAAAAGCTCGTGTCGATTGGTCGAAAGAAATGCTCCAAAAATACGATCGAGGTGCTTTGAAACACGTCTATGATATCGTGACAGGTGATGAATCCTGGATTTACGCGTATGAGCCCGAAAGTAAACAGCAGTATGGGTGTTTCAAGATGAGCCAAATCCAACAAAAGATTTTCGCGCCCGACGCACTTACAGGCACGAAAAAACCGGACATATCGCAACCGTACCACTAGAACAACGCAGAACAGTGAATTCTGAGTGGTACACAACCATTTGTTTGCCAGTTGTCTTCCAAGAAATCAGGAAAACCAACCGCCGAGACGGATCACTCTTCACCACGACAATGCGAGCTCTCACACATCGGCTGAAACAACTGCATTTTTGAGCACCCAAAACATCGATTTGATGGGTCATCTGCCGTATAGTCCTGACTTGGCACCGAATGACTTCTTTTTATTCCCATACGTAAAAAACAAACTGCGAGGTCAACGTTTTTCGACACCTGAAGAAGCGGTTGCTGCATTCAGAATGCATGTTTTGGAGATACCTCAATCAGAGTGGCAAAAGTGTTTCGACAATTGGTTCAAACGCATGCAAAAGTGTATAAATCTTCATGGAGAATATTTTGAAAAACAACAAAGTGATTTTCGATGATTAATATTTGTTTTTGTTCTTTAATCCCGAGACATAAAATTCTACCCTCATATAGCTCATACAGCTCATGGTTCACGAGTCGGCGATACTGTTTGTGACATCAGTCTACTACGAAACCTGATACGCATCAGTGGTTCCATAGCCAATAGCGCTGCTTATTGGAAAGCCTTGACTTCAGCCGCTGGGAAAAAAAACAATTTACAGTTGCTGGGGAACCACCACGTAAAGTATAAAGTCATAGCCACATGATTGAGAACAGAAGGCTCCCAATCTTTGGCTCCCTGGTATATTATTTTTAAAATGCTATAGATTCAAGAAAATTTTCAGAGCAGTTGTATATAGATCAAAGAGCTTTTCGAGGTTAATTACTCTACAATGTTGGTGTCAATAAAGTAAGGCAGCGCTTCGAAATAGATAAAAGGTTTCCGATTTGGATTTAGAACATGTCTATCACATACAGCAGTTGAGCACACCAACAGCAAAGTCTTGTTAAGGCCATAACTTACTATCAGATTTGGTCCTTTGTTTTCCACATATACAGATCATGAGAAACGCAGCACAAATCGTTGGATTTGTTGGCACAGTCTGTCAACACCTTAACTAACTATTTACTTAATGAAATGAAATCAGAATTCTCGATAATGATAAGAAGAAATTATTGATACGATTCACTACTAATAATATAAACCACACCATTAGCATTTAAATGAAGCACTTTAGTAAACATTAAAGTGTTTTAATAAACCAAAGTTTTTGAAAGAGTCGTTCATTTGTTTTGTACTAACTTATTTCCATGAAGCCTGTAGCAAATCCTTAAGCCAGGATAGTTGAAGTGTTTTTAACACGCATTCATGTCGGCCATTAGTTCACAATTTTGTTTGGTCACTCATTTAGTTTGTAATTATAATAAATTGATATAAACAAAAAAAAACTATATATAAGTATATATCTGCTGAATGCATATACGGAGAGAGGGAGAGAGGAAAAATATAGTAAACTACTAAAAACAACAACTACGACAACAAAAAAGCGGACACAAAGTGCTATTAATTAAATGCCATTAATAGATAAAACAAATAAAATTTACTATTAAAGTATAAATACATACGGATATATGTACGCATGCTTGTATATATGTATCTAACTATTGTATATGGGGAAACCACAAATGCGAATGCATGTGAGCGTATAAACAGACGTCATAATATAATTCATATGAAGGATCTAGGAATTTTTTCCGCTCTATCTACGCATTTGCTAAACAGCATTTATAATTGCCACAAATTGTGTTAATATTATGGGACGTTGTTGGCTGGACAGACATACTTACAACAACTGGTGCAAATGAACGGGAACAAAACTGTAAAACGCCGGATTGCAACTTAAACGCACTTATATACTTTCCGAGTGGTTTCTAGTTGAAATTTTATAAATCGTAATTATTGAAAACTGTATCAGGGTGTGACTTTCATGGTAAAATTTACCAGGTTTGAAAAGAAGGGCCGCAGTTTTCCATTCAAGAATAACACATGCACGCTGAAAAATAAAGGCCCCTCTATCATATTTTCCCAAACATATTCTGCAGGATACCATGCATATATTTGGAACACATTTCAAAAATGTATATGTTTGCAAGTCCCAGACTTGCTTGTTGTCAAATGCAAACAGTATCATATTTACTGACAAACATGTCTGCTTTGGAAGGATTCGTGTGTTTCCCCCAAATCTACACATATGTACGTGGAAACATATTCGACTTTCCTCCCAAAAATATTAATATTTAGAAACGAATTATTCTTCGATTTCAATACATGTGTATTATTTATAATAATTAATTTTAACAATATAAATCCACATTTATAAATAATTAATACAAAAAATTAATAGATTTAAAACGGTCCTTTTTACATTTATTTGCATTAAATGCATTATTTGTATGAGAATCTGCTGCCCCTTTTTTGCTTCTCCCATCTCTGTTGTCGCTCACGTTTTCTTGCAGAAGATTTCAGCTATGAGTTGGTTGTCGATATGCATTGGTACACAAACTCGATATTTATATACAAATCAAGTTCATGCAAGGCAAGCGTGGATTGACTTTTTTATTACACTTATTTCAGAAATGGTCCGCCGTTCTGATTTTCTCAGTAAATACCCGGAGAGACCGAGGGCTTCACGTTGCTGCCCTCTCCAGTTTCTTTCCTCAAAATCATTTCTCACTTTGATAGCACGCATATGAAACACATACACAAAAACCAAAGTAACATCACAAACCCTCTAACCGTCCGAACCTGCGTTTATTCTTTTTTCACTGATCAAGCACTTTAGATATCCTCTGTCCTATGAAGCATTGACGAATGAATACATGAAACTAAAACGCAATACATCAGGCAAAATAGGAAACACTTCATCTGCAATATACACGCTCATTCAGGAATATTTATGACTCACTGACTGAGAGAATAATGCAGAAATACAGATACACACTTACAAGATAGACAGCTGTATTTGTATCACAAACATAAATACATGTGGGTCGCAAACACATATGTTATAACATATTAATGATTGTGGCTCACACATGTAATATTTAATAGCAAACACAATGTGTTTGGACACAAGTATATTATATTTGCGACAAGCTCCAAACACACTTTATATTTGCATCCAAACAAAAAAACAGACCGATTTTCAGCGCATGGCAAAACTATAGTTTTTAAAATAAAGCTACATTTTGTGAAATATATCTTGGGTAGATAATCAGTCCTTAACACAAGAGCCACAAGGAAATGAGACCCAGTAGTACCTTCAAAAATTTTTAGTAGTTAGAAGAATATATGTCTCAAAGTTCATACAAATTAAAATTGCCCAGCAAAAAATTTGTAGGGTTTTGGAAGCACTAGCAATTTTTTCCCCATACTGAAGCGCTTACTTAGAAATCATTACAATTCCGGCATTCAAAACTGCAATGAAGTATGGAATCAGAAACGAAAAGACCATTCTATAGCATACAGTTGTGCTACTGAGATAGCGATATTGTAAAGCAATGCTAATTCTTTTCTTGTCGCTCTCTTACTGCACTGCACTAAAGTAAGGCAATAATCTTCATATCTTCTAGACTGCAATAAATGAAGTGCCTTTGGTTGCCTTTAAGTAGTGCTTCCAAGTGGGACATCCCACACAAAAATCATGCCTTATTTCGGCAGGTTTGTAAGCGATTGCCACCATGTTTTCGCCTTACAATTCTGCTTCCGGGTAAGCAGTGTTTTTTGCTGGGTGGGTAATCGAAGAGTTTGGGAACAACTCGTTATTAGCACGTACTTACTTACTTTCTTAGGTGACCTAGAGGGGTCAAGGGCCTTACAAAATGTCGATAGCATAATTTTCCAACTGGCTGGATATTACTTCTCCTTCAGGTGGCAACACTAAGCTCTGGCAGCAATATTCTTCCTGGTTTTTCCAGCGAAGTTTTGCTCGTAGTTCATTCTGATCTGGTTCATTCACACTGGTTCATTCTGATCTATTCTACTGGCAAATGCTAGCGCACTCTTGTGACACACGTAACTACGTCGATGCCGGGATACATATTATATAGCTCTTAGTTCATCCGCGGTCGATATTCGCCATTTTCTCTTTACGACCATTCCACGTGGTCTATCCAGCGAAATCTTGGTCGCATAATTTTCGATGTCATTCGAGTACGTCTTTGAATACCTTTTACACTTAGTCATTCTGATCCATTCTAATGACATCGCCCAACTGGGGTAAACGCGCTATGTGATTCGTATAGCTACGTCGATATCGGGATAAAGATTATACAGCTCGTGGTTCATCAGTTGTCGATACAAGCTGTTTTCTATTATGTCGTATCAGTATCAATGGGTATCAATATTCAGACTTTTACCCAATTGGGTGGTTAAGTCACCATACCAAAATCAAAATTTAGTCCAAGTACATAAAGGGTTTTTCAATAAGAGCGCTACAAAAGTTTTTTTAAAATAAAACAAAACCGGTTTTAAATACCAATGAAATCCTTTATTCCTGTGAAATTACGTTCGATGCAATTATTTATGGAACTCCATTTCTTTTGCATGACAACCACGGGCACGCTTGCAGAAGTCCAGACGCAGAACCCAATTTTCAACGGTTTTCAAGCATAAATCGGCCGATACTGCTGCAATTTCACGTTCGATATTCGTACGAAGTTCATCAACCATCGCTGGCTTGTTGGCATAGACCATAGACTTGACGTAGCCCCACAGGAAACAATCTAACTGCGTCAAATCGCACGACCGAGGTGGCCAATCGACTGGGCCATTTCGTGATATAACACGTTCACCAAACATGGTTTCTAATAAATTGATTGTGGCATTCTCTGTGTGGCTTCTGGCGTCGTCCTGTTGGCACCACATGTCCTTCAAGTCCATATTATCCAATTGGGGCCAAAAATATTCGGTTATCATTGAACGGTAATCATTCACAGTAATGTGCCGGTCTTGATCATCACGGAAGAAGTACGGCCCAATGACGCCGCCGGCCCATAAACCGCACCAAACCGTAATTTTTTCGGGATGCAATGATGACTCATGGATTACGTGTGGATTGCTGTCTGACCAATAACGTATATTTTGCTTATTGACGAAGCCATTCAGCAAGAAATGAGCCTCATCGCTGATTGTTGAGGCCTCTTAAAGTTGAGGCCACTGACTCCAAATTTCGGTAGTAAATTTTAATAATTTCGACTCGTTGTTGGCTCGTATATCTTTCCATGATGAAATGGCAAACCTTACTGAAGAGAAATGTCAAAAGAGCGGGAAAAAATATGGCGTCGTTTGCTGTCCCTATCGATTTACTTTTGCAGCGTCTCTGTTGAAAAACCCTATAATTGTAGAGCATTTGTCTCCCGCAGACTTCCAGTGATGTTTCACCAGCATGCGATATTACCCAGAATTCTGCGCTCATATTGTTGGATCTATGTTTCTTGAGACAGGATCTTATATCTGAAGTGTTTGCTTAGGCCGAGATAACACCCGTTGGCAAGCACAATTCTCCGTTTCATTTCCAGGCTGAAGTTATTGCTTCGGTTTACAACGGCTTCGAGGTAAATGTATTCGTTCTCTGCCTCGAAATTATAACGGTTATCAAATTTGACCCTTTAATCCATTCGGGTGGATGATCTGCTTGTCGAAAGCATTAACTTTCCTTTGTACTCGTTTACTGCCAAACCCACTTTGGCTGATTCCATCTCAATTATCGAAATTACTGCAGTAACTTGTCGCAGATTTCGTCATCATGAGATCAAATGAAATGTTGTCGCCGTGCCTGAGGCCCCTCTCACAATAAATGCTTCGGTGAAGTCATTACCAACCTTTACTGAAATTTTCGTGTCGGGCAGTGTCATTCTACAAAGGCGTGCTTTTTTGGAAACCATATCTTGGTATAATTTTCCCAGTATCGGGCTATCGAAGGCAGTGTTATAATCTACAAAGAGCTGGTACGTGTCGATTTATTTTTCGTGGAATTTCTCCAGTATTTATCGTAATATGAATATCTGGTCGATAGTCGACCGTCGGTGGTGCAATGGTAGGTCGCGCGGCTCTTGTGCATGAGAACGTGGGTTCGGTGCCACCTTAAAATTCTTCCGACGGCGGTCACCTGGCTGAGTGACGGCAACTCTATCGAGGATTTAGCCATGAAAAGGCTTCTCAAAAATACTATTTGGAGCCGGTGCAAAATTGTAGGTTCCAATCAGTGAGTGTAAAACTAGAATGCGCATAGCTCACTGGTTTTTGAGAAGCTCTCCCTAATCCCCTCATGGGATGTTCGTTGACTTTGCAGGCTTAAAGCCACACTGATAAGGTCTAATCAAATCTACAACAAACGTAGTTAGTAAATATTCTCATGTCCTCTATTTGAAAACAGGGCACAGTATGCTAAGACTCCAGTCGTCGGGCATACATTTACCTAGCCAGGTTTAGCATGCATGCACCTTTCCAACTCATAGCCCCCAGCCTTGAAAAGCTCAGCCGGTAGTCCATTAGCACCAGCGGCTTTGTTGGTCTTGAGCCGTAACATTTTAGTTCCAACTTCACTCTAGCTAGAAGGGGGGCAGTCGACTCCACCGTCCTGTATGTTATCCACACCTATATTGGAATTTCCTGGGACACGTAAAGCAGAGAAGTGATCTCATATTCCGAACATACTCTGCATATCTGTAACAAGATTCCCAGACTTATACTCTGAGAAAACTGTAGTTTTTTGTTGTTTGGATGCAAATATAACATGTGTTTGGGGCTTGTCATAAATATAGTATACTTGTGCCCAAACGCATTGTGATTGCTATTCAAAATTATATGTTTGAGACACAAAGCTTAATATGTTATAACATACATATGTGTTTGCGACCCAAATATTATTTATTTTAATTATAATAAATAAAGAACGAAAGAATAATTCGATCCTAAATATTATTATGTTTGGGAGAAAATACTCATATGTTTCCACATAAAAGCATACATATTTTTATGGAGGTTTGGGAGAAACACCGATTACTTCCACGTAAGTATATGGATGTTTGGGATGAAGTACGCATATGTTTCCACGTAAAACCATACATATTTTTCAGTAAACACGCTAATATTTGCACTTAAATACACCTGAGTTTGGGACTTGAAAACATATATATGTTTGAAGTGTGTTCCAAACATATAGATAAGGGCGGATCGAATTGAAGGGGGCCGATTTTTCGAAATAGGTTTGTTTTAAATATTCAGAAATCGAGTTAGATATTGGACTAAAAAGGCAACACCAAATTGTAGTTCTTCTAGTTAAATGTGTATTTGGGGGTTTTTTGGATCGAGGACTCCATGTTTGACATTTATTTTTATGCTTGAGTACCGCCAGAGGGTTCTTGCGCCCATTCTTTGGGATATTATCGCTTTGTTTGGGGACAATTGACGAAATTGTTGTGAAACTTGACGAATATTTGAGTTTCTCATAATGCAGTCCCAAATTGTAAATAGCCCATAATGTTCAGCGCAATACTTTAGGGGGTACTTATTCACAAATTTGAACCACCCTAATATTCATATATTCTAAAGCAATAATAAATCCTTATGTCGTTAATTATGGCTAAATGGTTACACACTTATTTACATAGTACATGTGTGTGTGTTGGTTAAAATTTGTATGTATGAGTAAGTAATATAGAGATTTTATAATTTCATAACTTTTTATGCTCTATTGAAGGGAATTGATTATGGAAATTGCATTAGTAATTTTAATGCATTTTACAAAAGTTATGAGAAAACACCAGAGACGGGGTGATTTTTAATGATTGGTATGTAAATGAGATTATTTCGAAAATCCTTAAAGTTTGTGTGGACGTATGAGTTCTTTTGTCTGAAGTCACAGAATAATTGGACACCATTTCATCTTCGAACGGAAGTTAAGAGGATGCATTTTTAGTATAGTAGTATACATTTATCGACTCGAAGATATCAACGGATATGGCCTATCACAGTCTTTTATCCATCGCGTATAATGTCTTTACAAGCTTATTATGTGAAAGACTAAAGCCAATTGTTGAAAACCTGATCGGACCTTATCAGTATGGTTTTAGACCAAGGAAGTCCATGACTGACTAAATATTCACGCCACGCCAATTCCTGGAAAGACCCACGAAAACCAAATCGATAAATATATAATATTTTTGTCGATTACAAAGCCGTTTTGGAAAGACCCTTATGGGAAAAATTATACGAAGGTATGTCTGAACTTGGGATTCCGGCAAAACTGATTCGCATCTGTAAAATGTCGCCGACCACCGCCAAACAAAGTGAAGGTGGGGAAATATCTCACCGAACAATTCTGCACCAAGGGAAGACTGAGATAAGGCAACAATCTTTCGTGCAATCTCTTCAGCATCTTAACTCAATCATGACGGGAGCATTATTTTCTGAATTTTTAGCAGAAACTTTTAATTCTGGCTAATATGGACCCTAAAAGCTCCGTTCTGATATAAGATTTCTGGTAGGATCCTTTGGGAGGGAAGTAGCCGCTGATGCCATTTGGCATCACCGGCGTTGCGTGCTACCAACACTATAAAAAATTCGTTTCTTTTTTTCGTATCTTTATTTATTTTTCGAAGACATTTAAACATCTATTCGATAGATCTGTATACTGAATTGATAATAAATAACCAGTATCATCTTAAATATCTGATATTGTATGGTAAATTTTGAAACAGTTGGTATCAACACATAGGGCAACATCGCATTTTTCACATTTTATGCGGCTTTGGGGTTTGCAGAGCAAATTTTAACAGCATCGTTTAGTATCTTTTACTGGGTAGTGGGCTTTTCGATCGAAACGGTCTTCCTTTGGAAGACAAGAATGCGTGGCTGAGGAGTTCCTAACTTCTAAAGCGATAGAGTGGCAATAGTGTTAAGCAATGCTTCGTCGGAAATCAAGTTGAGAAACCGAATTCCTGTAAATGAAACTATAATTGTGTGTCTGGTTTAATACGAATAAATTATCTTTTACCAATGCGGTAGCATCCTATATTTTGATCCATGCGATCGACACCTCCCATGTCCTTGTTATAAGCTTCAACAGCCATTGGTCTTTTAATCTCAATACGTTTTCCATCGACGCGAGTGTACCGATTAGCCTTTGAAATAGGGAGCAATCCGTGAACTGTGGAAGCAACTACAACGCTGCGGTTATCTGTCCATTTTGTTACGCAAATTTGAAGGTCTTTGAGTGTTGCACTCTCCATCGTTCCACATGCGGCCTTATTCATAACTCTATTAATTTTCAAGTGAGATCCAGACGGAATACGCGTTTCACGAATAGTTCCAGTACCATTTTGGCCATGTTTCTTCAAATAATCAAGTCCTGATATTCCCGTGAAAAGGTTTGAAAAAATTGGACTATGCATTTGCCGTAATTTTTTTCCAAGTTCGGATGAATGCGAGGGTTTTTGCCTTGATAAATTTCAAATGAAACCAAGTAGCCTGAAACTGTATTCAAGCTCCAAACTTTGTAGCCAAACCTGAGAGGTTTTCCCCTTATGAACTGTTTGCAATCATGGCGTCCATAATATGCGATCATTGACTCATCGTAGGACAAACATTGCTCTGAATGGAAATTTTCCTTTAAATTTTTTAATAGTTTGTCAGTCAAGGGGCTTAACTTCCATATTTTGTCATTTGGATTGAAATCCTCTTTTGTTGCAAAATGTATGTACCGCTCAATCAGTAAAAATCTATCGCGATGCATAGACCTTGAAATCATTTCATTTCGTAGATCGGATTGTTGGCTCCAAAATGACCTCTTAGAGGTATTGTTATAACTGCAGCCGCTGGCAATCATGATTGCAATAAATATTTGTAATTCATCGGTCGTAATAAGGGGATTCTGCTGGGAGCACAACACTGCATATTCATTGGACCGCTGGCATATCATTTCCAAAAGTTCGTTATCAAAGAACCTTTTAAACAATTCGTGACCCGAGGCGGCACAATCTAAATAACTTGCATTTGGAAAAAGTGGCAATGAAGTTTCGATAGATTTTTTGCCCATTTATGTGTTTTTTTAATTGTGGGGTTGTGTCGCAGAGTGTCATTATCATCAACTTTTTCATACCCTTTGGGTGTTTCATTGGATGTAGCTGTATGTTCATTACCATCAATTTCTTCATAATCTTCTGGCTCTGCTTCATTGCCTATGTTGTTTTCCCGAAACCCTGCAAATACAATTTCAGCTTGTTGGTGTAATTGATTATGATGCAAATCAATAATTTGCCCGCCCACTCCATCGTCACAATCATCTTCTGCTGAATCATAGTCAGCTCCTGGGGGCTGAATAAAAACGCCGGCAACTTCATCTGCAGCATTACTCTCAGCCAAAATATTTACAAAGGCTATAATTTAATGAAGTTTCATACTGTAAATAAAACACATTCTAAATGAGTATAGATTTCCTATAGGGACATGTATCAAAAGCCGCTAGTAGCGGAAAGCGCCGGTGATGCCATATGGCATCAGAAAAATTAAAACATAATTTTTTTTATTTAATCAAAATATTTTTTTTAAATTGAAACTTTTTAATTACAGCTCATTTAATGATCTTGTTGAAATTGTATACTATTTAAAAAAAAAATGTTTAAATTATGTTTTGTTCACTTACTATGGACGCCCGCTCATATTTTCACTTTTTGAACCACAAAAATTATTTTACAACTTTAAGCTCTTACTTCTTCAACAGATTCACACTGACTGACGACCGCAACTCCAATATTGTAGCTTGATGTAACTTCGAGGCAGAAAACTCATATTTGTCAACATTCATGATCATTCCTGCCGCTTTAAGAGGCAAATGAGTCATCGTTGCAGTTGGTGCCATATGGCATCGGCGGTATGATTGGGTTAATGAAGATAATAATGAGAAAAGCTGCAGCAAATGGGAACAAGACCATCAACATGAAAAGTCATATGTTGCTGGTGTATGCTGACGACATAGACATCATTGGCCGAAATTCGCAAGGGGTTACTGCAGCATTTTCATGTATCAAATAAAAATCAGCCAAGGTGAGTCTTGCTGATAATGAAGGTAAGACAAAATTGCTGGTGTTGACCTCTCGACTTGGTCCGCACTTGATCGTCGACAACCGATTTAGTTTTGAAGTTTTAAATGTCTTTATATTCCTTGGAGCCACCGTGGACAAGGAAAAGAAGGTCAGCCTGGTGATAAGTAGGAATATTGCTATTTTCGATTCAACAATCTGTTTAAGGACAAAGTCCTCCCTCGAGAGACAAAAGTCCAGCTATAAGAGACACTCATTTTACTGGTCCTGACGTATGGCTGCGAAACTTGGTTCATATCGCAAGCGGAATGACAAAAACCAGGAAGTATTTGAGGGAAAAATTTTCTGTAGAATATATGGTCCTATTAAGGAAAACGACGAGTGCCGACGTCGTTGGTACCAGGAGTTATATAATTTGTATTTCGATGTGTACGTAGCTAGGCGAATCAAAATAATTAGGATAATCTGATTCGCCTAGCTGAGCGTTGGCTAGGCCATGTTATCAGAATTGATGAAGATAACCCAGCGCAAAGGGTTTTCCATAACGTACCCGACAAAAGCAGGACAAGGGGACGACCATGAAACCGCTGGAAAGACCAGACCGCAGAATCCCTCAGTACCCTTGGTGCGGAGAAAATGTGAAGGATAGAACCAGTTGGAGAAATGTGTTAAAATTGGTTTAATTACTTTTTTTTTGTTTAATTAACATGTGTAAGATATCTGACCTCACGCGGTTATAAAATGGCCAATAAAAGAAAGAATTGAGCATTTATTATAACGTACTATCATGATTTTTATATTCTTTTAAAAAATTGGAAAATTAATATGAATTATTTTGTCCCAAACACATATTGGTTCCTCGTCCAAACTAGATGCAATAATCCTAAATGTTGAAATTGCCTTTACTTGTAAGCTGGAGCCAAAATGTGGAATATTTAATTTTTTGTAAATTCCTTTTTGATTCTCCTTTACATCACATTACATTACCGACCTACTATATTATTTAGATTGCAATGAACTTCACTTATGAGCAGTAACCAAAAAGTCCATTAAATTCAATTGAGGTGGGTTTTACAAACGTCGAAAAACACGTAAACGTCATCATGATAAAATTACGGTTATTTGCTTATTTTATACAAATCTCCACTTAGTATTATGTGCTTTGATTTAATTTGGATGTTCCATGATAGATCACCACAAAACAAATTACAAACGCCACTGCAATGTGGGTGGGTGGCAACCTCCCAGCTGGTGCAGTGGAACTCTAATCGCATCCGAAAACATTTAGTTTAGTTCCGCTACAGTTCGTTTCTCGTTTATGGTTTGAACACATAAAGTCGCTAGAGTTTGTTGGGTGATGCATTAATATCAGCATTAGCCCCAGCTTCGGTATTAGCAGCACCACCATCATGTGAAAGAGAGCAAAATATAATTATGATTAGCATTTTAAGCCACAAATACGTGACTACAAATACTTTATTAGCTCACAGGAACAAATACATATACATTAAACCGACTCATTTTGTATGGGGCCAAAAAAAGTTTTTTTGTTCCACCCCCTGAAATGTTCCTTGACTTGTTTTTGTATGATTCGCAAAATATTTCGCGTCTAGGATTAAAACCCCGTGAGCTGGACCGTTTTTAAAAAGAGGCTTTTTTTGAGTTTTTCAAAGATTTTTGATAGTTGATAGAACATTTGTTGGCATGTTTTTCATACCGTTGGATGCGTCTTTAAAAATGCTTTCCTATGATACTAATATTGCACATATTATGTTTAGTTAACTATCAAAAATCTTTGAAAAACTCAAAAAAAGCCTTTTTTTGAAAACGGTCCATCTCACGGGGTTTTAATCCTAGACGCGAAATATTTTGGGAATCATCAACAAACAAGTCAAGGTACATTTCAGGGGGTGGAACAAAAACACTTTTTTTTGTGAGTCAGTCTAATATACATACATATCGTATCTAGGCATATACGAGTATTTTGAAATGTGTTTTTAAAAAGGGTAACAAAGTGGGTGTGCATCTATCTCTGTGTTACTTCCGCATTGGCATCGTGTAATTCGAGAGGAGGTCGTGCAACAAAGTTGGCGAAAATTTACCCAGCTCAGCACTAAAGTTTAATTATGTTTAATGGCAACTCATTTCAAACTAAACTAATGGCAAAGAAAATTTCTATATTAACAACTATAAAAATTTTTAAACTGCAAAAATGTGCTAAGCATTGTACTGGCAACAAACATGAAAATCAATTTAATTTTGGAGGATTTCTCCGCACAAAAAAGCAGTAGGAAGAAAATGGTCTTAAAATGAAGAAGCAGAAAATTATTTAATAATTTCCATAAGCTTTTTCAAGATTAATTTATCTTCGTCTCTTATGGTATGAGGGAGGATTGAAAGCTCCAGCCAAATATGAAAACGAAAAAAACTGTAATGAATTGTAGCCAAAAATGCCATTAAAGAGGGTGAAAAGTTCTATAGATGGGCTACAATCCGTAATAGAGCCTTTCGTTTTTAAAGTATGAAACCGTTTTTTTTTCGTGGGGAATGAGATATAAAAGAAAATTTATATAAAAAAAAAATTATTAAAAACAATTTATTGACAATTATAATTTATTATTGACAATTATAATATAATTTTTATAATTTGACAATTATAAACTAGAAATTAAAATATGGTGACAACGAAGACCTGAATATTTCGAGAACAAGGTTAGTGGGATTGATCGATGATAACCTGTACAAGTCAAAATTGTACAAGAGTGGCAAAATGTTATTAGGTTCTGTGGAGTATTTGAATGAAAATTAAGACATTATTATTATGTGAGCTGGCAAAGAGGGTGGCTATGTTAAAAGATGAATATATGACAAAGATTATGAATTCATTAGGCGATATACACATGTACGTATGAACGTTTCAAAATCGATTCAACATCAAGCCTAAAAAAGAAGGACAACCGTTTAGTGGAGATATTATTTAATGGAAAGTTAATAGACACGCCCACGGGGAAAACTACTAGCCTAAACTAATGCAGCTCGCATAATTTAAAGCCTACCGAAGACACACTAAGAAGAAAACCTCTTAAGGCCAATCTTATCTTCGATAAATGCAACGGGTTATCGCTAACGCAAATTTATTTTAGAGATTCTTAAAAATGCGACGAAAAACTTAAAGTATAATGTTAAAGACGAAGTTGATTTTAAATCTAGGATACAGAACCTGCAAATTTCCGCAGATGAAATATTGGTGTCACGTGACGTTGGTAAACTATTTCCTAGTATACCCACAAATTTTGAATTTTGGATTATTGCGGATTAATGGAGTGAAATTGGAATGTACACGACTACGCCACGAGATATTTTCATGGAGCTACTATGGTTCTGTATCAAGGAGACACGATTTTTTAAATAAAAAAAATAATAAATGGATTCCCATTACATTCCATAAAGGAATTGGGGAGAGTTTCGCACGACCAGTGAGCTGTGCGCTTTCTAGTTTTATACTCTCTGATTGGGACCTTCAGTTTTTACAGCGATGCCGAAAGGAATTTTGAGAAGCTTTTTCATGGCTAAATATTCGATAGTGTCGCAGCCACTATGCGAGGTGGCCGCTGCCGAAAGAAATTTAAGGTGGTAAGAGCAGGGATCGAACACAGGATCTCTTGTACAACAGGCGAGGACACTATCCATTGCACCACCGACGGCCACACGGTATTATAAATACGATGACAGAATTGACGAACAACGGAGAGCGATGCCAATGGCATCTCTAGCATCGCCGATTATGGAAGTTTTGCTAGATACGACACATGAGACTTTAACGGAATCTCCTAAAATCGTGACCAACTATGGCGATGTTTATAGGTATTAAGCAAACTGAGGTGGAAGAAACATTAAAAGCACTTAACTCATTCAATCCGAAAGTCGAATTTACAGTGGAAGTGGAAAGATTCATACATTGACATACCTTGACAGCCTAGTAATAAGAGAAGATAACAATATAAAAATTGATTGTATCAAAAACCTACGGCGTGCGGACGATTAATAAACTATTATTCCAAGCATCTAAGGCGGACGATAATTAATAATGCAGGTAACTTCATCAATAGAGTAATACAGATAAATGGCGACGAATTTCATACGAAATATAAGAAGAAAATACGGGATATTTTGTGGTGAAGAATTTTCCTTGGAATACGATTAATTCGGAAAAAATTTATGAGTCCATAACGTAGGGTCCAGGAGTATATGAGAGAATTAAACTTTCGAATATCTACGACGGGAATGATTATAAATTAGCACCTAAGTCCAACTTCACTTTGAACCACCTTTTGAGCAGGACCAAATCTATAATCGACAAAGCGGGCCAGCCAAATGTGTTATACCGGATCAGATGCAACGGGGACAAGTCCAATATATGCCAGAAAGTAAATGTTGGCACCACAATGGGAAAACTGTGGACGAGAATTTCATCACACTAATCGTACCAAAAGGCTCACTATAAACCTTTAGAACACAAAAGAGCACAAAAAGCTGAATGTACTTTAACTGGGCACACCCCAAATTTTGACGATGTAGAAATTTTAACTGCACATAAATGTTACGCATGACGTCTCTTTTAGGAAATAATGCATATTATTGATATTCCAATGGAGACAAGACCCCACTACAAGCATGGTACAAGCCGACGTAGGCAAGTCTACAGTCACATAATTGACAAATTTAGGGGGCAACTCAAATCAGTTAACAAAAATACTGTTTGTTACCTCACCGAGAATTAGACACATTTGCACTCCGGTTCACTTATTTAAAAGCACTAAAAATTCCCTATTCCAAAGCCTGTATCTGTTGCAATTTGTAACCGATTTTTTTTTAAAAATTTTAAAATGGAAATGGAACCGACATCACAGCCGAGAGGGTGGTGTTATGGTGTGGGGAGCTATGACATACTATGGCACCATCGGTCTTGGATTTCAAAGTGCAAAAATGACTGGTGCAAGGTATAAAACGATATTGGAATCGGCTGTTCTGAATATTCTTAGATATTGCAACAGCATAATGCCCCTATACATTACGCCAGAGTAGTAAAAGATGTCATTGCAAGCCAAAATGTTAATTTTCTTCACTGGCCACCCTATTCGCCAGTTCTTAACATTATCGAAAGTGTCTGGGGTTGGTTATCTCGTAAGGTCTATGAAGGAGGTAGATAATTTGATGACTAGCAGTCACGAATTCAGGCCATTAAGGATGCTTGGAAACAAATTTCGTTGGATTACATAAATTCTTTTTATCTCTCGCTGAAAACCCGTATATTTGAAGATATTTAAAACAAAGGGGGTTGTACCCATTACTAGTAGTAATAAATAAATTAAAAATATAATAGTCTAAAATAAAATAAATTAAAAAAACAAGAAAAACTGTTTTAAATTAAAATTAATTAGAGTGCCTTATTCAAGTAAACCAAAAAAAAGAAATAGCACATTTTTTTTATCTTTCTTTATAAATTGTTCTTTAGTTAAGCACCCACTTTTCTCATGATTTGTTTTATATTTCAAGATGTCTAGCTTCAATTTTCATTTCAAAATTCTGCAATCGGTTAGAAATTGCAAATGATACAGGCTCCTGAATATGAATTTTTTAGTGCCTTTAAATAAGTGAATCGGAATGTATATATATTGATTATTTCAGTTTTTATATGTATTTTCAATCAGAGCAAACAATAGTTAACAAATTTTGTGGTTATTGTTCTTCACTAATGTTTTGAAAACTTTGTGCTTATTCATTGTACTACATCCGTGGCCGTCGGTGATGCAATGATTAGTTTGCGCGCCTCTTTCGGCTGCGATCACCTCGCATAGTGACGGCGACACTATCGAGCATTTACCCATGAACAGCTTCTCAAAATTCCGTTCGGAATCGGTGTAAAAACTGATCTTCCTAATCATTGGGAGTAAAACTAGAAAGCGCACAGCTCACTGGGTAAGGGAAGCTATCCCCAATTCCCTCATGGAATGTAATAGGAACCTTTTTATAGATCCTTGAAAATGATCAACGAAGTTGGTCAAAATATTGGATAAAAATAAAAAAATTGTGATAAATAGTAAAACATACCACATTGATTCCCATTTATTTCTGCACTGAACGAAAATCTTTACACCAAATCGATGTATTGTTCTTCATTGAATTGATGACCAATTTGATCAATTCAGTGAAAAAGTTATTCAATTTGTAGAGTGTGCGTTTCTGCACATTTTTCCGCTTCGTTGACTTGATGATCTTTTTCACATCAATCTACATCATTGGGGCTTGGAATTTCAAATAAATATGAACATAGTATTAAAAAAATAACGGGAGAATGGAATCAAGCAGTAGAAATTTAAAAATCAATACATAATAGAAAATGGTGCAATGGGCAGAAAACAATACCCACGCTATGAACTATGAAGCGAAAGCTAGCGCGAAGTGATGTATAAACTACCATTTTTTGACTTTGGCGTTCGCGTTGGCTTTTGCGTTTACGTTCACTTTTGCGACTTTTAGAATACTATCCTAAACCCCAAACACAGCATTATCAAATAATTCAGCTGAAGGTTTAAGATGAGTTACTGCTTTCCACCAAAAATGTGCTTAGCCACGAAACTCATTTCTGTCTTAAGCTGCCCGTACACATCGGATTTGTTCGTGTGATTTGTTCGCTCATCGCTTCTCCATACACATCGAACATATCAGTTTGTGCTTGACGTTGTGAAGTAAAGATGTGCGACGAAGCGGATGATGCAATTGCTCATTTGGTTATTTACACATGCGGATTTCCCGTTTGGCATCCCTAGTACCTACCCTTAAAAATTTGCCTATTTTTGAAAAGAGGACCAATTCTAAAAAAAATACCATGTCTTAACAAAAATACTATCCTTAAAAAAAAAAAAAATTACTCTCTTAAAAAAATACATTATCCTACAAAATTGTCTTCTCAAACAAGTACCTTGTCTTAAAAATAAAATAAGGGGTTTTCAATAAGAGCGCTACAAAAGTTTTTTTAAATAAAACAAAACCTGTTTTAAATACCAATGAAATTCTTTATTCCTGTGAAATTACGTTCGATGCCATTATGTATGGTACTCCATTTCTTTTACATGGCCCCCACGGGCACGCTTGCAGAAGTCCAGACGCTGAACCCAATTTTCGACGGTTTTCAAGCATAAATCGGCCGATACTGCTGCAATTTCACGTTCGATATTCGTACGAAGTTCGTCAATCGTCGCTGGCTTGTTGGCATAGACCACGGACTTGACGTAGCCCCACAGGAAATAATCTAACGGCGTCAAATCGCACGACCGAGGCGGCCAATCGACAGGGCCATTTTGTGAGATAACACGTTCACCAAACTTGGTTTCCAATAAATTGATTGTGGCATTCGCTGTGTGGCTCGTGGCGCCGTCCTGTTGGAACCACATGTCCTCCAAGTCCATATTAAATAATTGGGGCCAAAAATATTCGGTTATCATTGAAGGGTAGCGATTCGCATTCACAGTAATGGGCCGGTCTTGATCGTCACGGAAGAAGTACGGCCCAATGACACCGCCGGCCCATAAACCGCACCAAACCCTAATTTTTTCAGGATGCAATGATGACTCACGGATTACGTGTGGGTTGCTGTCTGACCAATAACGCATATTTTGCTTATTGACGAAGCCATTCAGCTCGAAATGAGCCTCATCGCTGAAGATGATTTTCCGATGAAAATCAGAATTATTTTCAAGTTGTTGCTCAGCCCAATTCACGAACATACGACGCTTATGGTGGTCAAGCGGCTTCAGTTCTTGCGTCAGTTTGATCTTGTAAGGATGTAGGCCAAGACCTTTTCCCAAATTTCGCCACAACGACGTCACAGAGATGCCCAACGCTTGAGAACGACGTGTGAGAGACACATTTGGGCTTTCTTGAACTGAGTCCTCAGCGGCAGCAATATTTTCCACACTACGGGCACTTCTTTGCCTCACTGGCACGGGAACATTTTGTACTGTGCCTGTGGATTCAAATTTTTCCACTAGACGCTCAATTGTTGATCTGGTAGGACGATTATAACGACCATAAATTGGACGTAGGGCTCTTAAAGTTGAGGCCACTGACTCCAAATTTCGGTGGTAAATTTTAATTACTTCGACTCGTTGTTGGCTCGTATATCTTTCCTTGATGAATTGGCAAACCTTACTGAAGAGAAATGTCAAAAGAGCGGGGAAAAATATGGCGTCGTTTGCTGCCCCTGTCGATTTACTTTTGTGGCGTCTCTGTTGAACAACCCGTTAATACCTTTTCTTTTCATTTCTTATCTTGAGATAAGTAGCCTTTCTGAAAATACGTAAATTTTCTTAAAAAATAACTTTTCCTAACAAGAGTACCACTTCGTTAAAAAGTACCTGTTCTTAAAAAATACTTCTTTGTGAAAAAATTATGGCTTTTAGGCCACTTCTTTAAAAAGTACCTGTTCTTAAAAAAGTACTTCTTTGTAAAAAAAAATTCTTACTCCTATAGCTTTTTCCTCCAGAAAGTACTTCTTCTTAAAAATGGTACCTTTTCTTACATAGACATTAGCTTTTAATAAGAGAAGTACCTCTCTTTAAAAAATTACCTTTTCCGGAAAATATAATACATATTCTTACAAAAAGGACTTAAAATATACTGAAAAAAATACATTCCATACAAAAAAAAATTGTTCTTAAAAAAAGTTCATTAGTTTACAAAAATCACTTTTTCATAATGATTCATTTAAATTATCGTACTTGTCAACGGGCGCCCCAGATGTCTTAGAACTAACTAGTAGATAATAAATAGCGAAAGGAACTTCGCTCCAACCGGGTGTGTCCTGACACCTCATGTAATTTGTTTTATTGCGCTACAAATATTTTATAGCTATTTTAAAAAAATAAGGGTTCAAACTTTTTTGGTAGGTAGTCAATTTTGCTCTACAACAGTGCGGGTATATGATGTTCCAATTAATCAATTTCCATAGCAGAACAACTCAGCTATGCCCATGTGACGTTGATTGGACCAGCCATTTAGAAACGACTGAATTATTTAAAATTTTAAAATAAATAAAAAAATTTGAAAAGTTTAAAATTGTTAATTTTGTCACTTACTTTTTTCAGTTTTTTGTTAATAACTCGGTCATTTGAGGGAAAAGAATAGAAACCGAATGGATTGGTATTGGTTTGGGACACTTAGAACAAGTGCACACAATGTGCCACTGTAGGTCGAATTTGAAGAGGAGTTCACCAAAATTAGGCAAGCTCGACGTATTTTATGATACAAAATCATAGTTTCATAAAATAATGACATAATGTAAGAAGTATTTGCCAATGTCATAGTGTAGTTGTCTTCCTGATAGATGCAATCGGCAGGGTACAAACTCGGCAAAATAAAGCCAAAGTCTTGGGTTTTCGAGCGATTTTTACACTTGCTACAATACAGTACATAGATGTATTATATACCATTGGGAAGGTAAGCTCCACTTCTATGACACTCTGTGCAGAAATATTGACATCTCAAAAAAATTTTTAACACTTTTTCCATTGGTAAATAAAAAAGTTTGGATAACATTTTTTTTTTATATATTTTTTACATATTGATGACATCTCTCTAAACTCTGTATACATTAAATACCAATTCACGGATAATTAAATTCAGTTAGACTTTTTCCAAATAGTAAAAAAGGCTTTGAAATTTTTAATGCTAACCAGATCTTCGACGAAAAATCAATTTTTCTTTCATATTAATCTTTTCTCAGCTCATTTATGAGTAGGTTCTATTCTTTTGGCATGTATTTAGAAACATTTGAATGTACAATAACGCAAATATTAAAATCCCGGAGTGAAGTGTTTGTCAAACGTCGAAATGGAAAAATAGTATAGTATAGTCCTATACGCTACTGCGGCCCCACATTCCGAGCGATGGGAAGACAGAGAGAGCTTGTTAACGTGCTATAGCAAAAGTGTCGTGGCGGTTTCAAATGATACACTTTCTCGACATAGTATCAATCTTCGCTCGAAAATTTCGTTCAATAAACAGACGCATTATTTCCAAACATCGGGAAATAAATGCAGGTTAAATGTGATTTAACAATAGATACAATAGAGAATATTTCATAAAAAAAATGCAAGTTCCATAGATGCAAAATCGCAAAAGTTATAGCTTATTCATTCATTCACTCATTTTTCCCACTATACTACGGACCGCATATATTAGTCTAATTGACTGACTTCAAATTGCGTTAGGTGAGGGAATTTTAAATGTTGTTAATTTATTTATTTAAACAATTTTATCCCTTATTGAGCTTTTTGGATTTCCAATAAATTTCCTTAAATTCAACAATCTTCTCAACGAAAATACATATCTACAAATCTACAGTTTCCTACGCCAAGTGATAGGATAAACTCATTATACTGCAAAAAAAAAAAATTATTACAAAATGTTCACAACATTAATAGAACTTTTGGCCAAGAAAGAAAATATTACCTTATGAACTTTTGCCAGCTGCACGAAGAGGAAACGGTAAAAACGAAACAAAACTGCAAACTTTTGGTCTTCCTGGTAAGCACACACAGATACACACTGCCAACGTTGAACAGTTTCTTATGAAATCTTTGAAGTTACTTTTTGAAATCGCTTCAGTAAGGAAGAGAGCGAAAATCCACCATAAGACACAGCAGCATTTTCATTAGGCAAAACTTCAAGATTATAGTTGAGGTTTAAACGGAAAACCCGTCAGACAAACGCTTCGGCCAACCGGAAGGGCAGACCTACAAATCGAAAGCAGAGGGTACGAAAAGAAACTTATAATAGTTAATTATTAATTTACACTTTATTTACGTGCAGATATTAAATAAATTTCTCATCGTCCCTGACCTCTTTGCATCTGTGCCATCCATCCCTATTTAGTGTCACATTCTCTGACTTATCGTAGATACAAATGGATGGATGTATTTCGTTGTAAGATGTTACGGACGTACAAGAAGGATGGACAAACGGAAGGAGAGCAGGAGAAAGATGGAAACTTTTCGGCAGTAAATCTTAAAAATAAACCATTATAGAATATAATTTGACACCGAAACGGAAATATTGTTGTTCATAATAATTTTTTTCAGTTTTTCATATTTTCTCTTTGGCATAAGAGATTAAAAGAACTTTGAGGGTAAGAGGTTAAAGTGCACGTTTCATTATAATCACTGTGGTTGGACCCAAACTTGCAGTAGCTGGGATGTTATGAAATGTATTCCAAGAAAGGTGACACTTTGAATGATGTCCTTGATGTACATAATTTCTAGGAAATGGCACAAAGGTATAAGTGTAATGTAAATGGAAAAGGAAGTGTTAAAAAACAATTGATCATGCCAAAGGTAAATTTTATTATGGCACTTAAGTGAAACCAAAAGAAGACACGTGTATATTTTTACACCTAACTGAAACCGGAACGGGATGCGTAGTTTGTGGCTCAAAAGTATATATTTAATTAATGAAGTGGCACGATTGTCAACCTTATCATTATGATTTTAAATTTTCTTTTATAGTTTGTAATTAATTTTATTATTTTAAAAGACTGTTGAGGTTTATTACAAGGTTTGCGTTAATCATCTCTCATAACAGGATCCCTGTCAAGGAGGTCCACATATTAGATTTAACCTGATACATGATAGCACTTTAGGGAATAGCAGAATGCATTGCATGCCTTTGCCTAATTGCTATTTAAATTTGCGTCAAATACAGCAGCAGTATTGATAAATACTGGTTCACACTGAGCTACCTATAATAAATTTGAATTTGGATTCGTTGGTTTAAGAGAAATATATCTCAAAATACGGTTGCTCGTTCGCTTACGGGAAAATTAAGCTCATATTTTAAGTGAACTACTTGGCAGTGTTTCCTTGTGTTATTTTTTTCTACTGCAGGGAACTGCAACAAAACCAGGCTGCTTACGTAAAGTCATCTCCACAGCCCAAGTTTTTGATATTAGTGACGAATCAATGAATTCAAAGATTCAGTCTCAGTGGGTTCAACATCACCAAACTTCTAGTCTTTTTGAACTGTTGATGAAGGTTTTTTTTTTTTGGAACGCAGTCCCTTATTGCACGTTGCGGGATAAAATTTTAAACAACTTTTTTTTAACTACTTTATTACAAACCATTATTATCAACTATAATGGGTTTGGTTTGGCTTAAAGGGAAGTTTTCTAGGTGGTGTCTGTTTATTACATATTGTAGTTTTGAACCCAATAAAAAGTAAATTTAGAAAAGCCAAAGTGCAAGACTGGCAAATCCATGAAATACAACCCTGAGCATAGAATATAACTTGGCAGCACATTTACTCTTACAATCGTATGTTTGGTTTGTGTCTAGACTAACATATGGGGCGAATTTTTGTTGTTCAATGGCAAATTTTCTAGGTGGAGCCTGTTTGCTACATATTGCAGTTTTGAGGCGAATAAAAAGTAAATTTAGAAAAGCTAAAGTGAAAAAAGTTTAAAAAAATAAAATTTTCTTAAAAAAAGTAAATTTTGTCAAAAAAAAAAAATACCTATTCATATTCTTAAACAGAGTACATTTTCTTAAAAAAATACCTTATCTTAAACAAGAACCGTTGCTTAAAAAAGTACATTTTGTTACAAAAAGTAAATTTTTCTTAAAAAAAGTAAATTTTTTAAATAATTACGTTTTCTTAAAAAAGTAAAATATCTTACAAAAAATTGAATTTTCTTAAAAAACTACCTTTTCTTTAAAGAGTACATTTTTTTTGTAAAACAAAATAACTTTTCTTGAGATAGGTACCTACTCTTAAAATTGTACATGTTCTTTCGTAAACAAAAAAGCTTTTCTTCAAAAAAAAAAAACCTTTTTTACAAAAATTCAAAAAAAAAATTAAAAAAGTTGAAATCGCCAGAATTTCAAACAAAAAAATTTGAAAAAAGACATAAGAACGTGCAAATAATCCCAATTTTCTCATCCAGATGGCAGATAACTTGTTTTTTTTTGTGTCGGAGGGTACTAGGGTAAAATTGCTAAGATCTGAACCAGTTGTCAGATTTTTTTGTTTTTGGGCTTGTTGGAAAGCCCTTTAAGAGGCCTTTTAGAATCATGAAAAAAAAATAAAAAAAGGGAAAGCGCCCTACCTCTTACCTTTCCAAAATTACCTAAACGAATCCAAGATCCAAAGATATGACTATTTGACTGAAATGGAGTTTCTTTTTTTGGTAGCGAAAAGACAGCACACGTTTATTTGTTTTTGTAATTATGATTTTCATTTCAGTCAAATAGTCATATCTTTGGAACGGTAAGACCCTCGTTTAGGTAATTCTGGAAAGGTAAGATGAAGAGTTATCTTTTAAGAGCTTGACGTTATTTGCACGTTCTTATACCTTTTTCCAATTTTTTTTTTAAAGCTCCGTATCTCGTCGATTTCACTTTGTTTTTAATTTTTTTAATGATTCTGAAAGGTCTTTTAAAGGGCTTTCCAACAAGCCCAAAAACAAAAAAAAATCCGATAACTGGTTCAAAACTTGACAATTTTACCCTAGTACCCTCCTACCTCCAATCCGAAAATTTTCAAACCGCTGCCATTTCGCCCCGTTGAATTTTCGGGGATGGTCGTAAATGGATAGATTTTCATGAAATCAGCCAAGGAATACCTTGGTGAAATTTTTTCAGTCGTTCCTGAACCACCTTGTATAGTTGATAATACTGGGTTGTACCATAATAATGTTAAAATAAAGTTGTTAAATTTTTTTTCATTTAGTCCTCATCCGCAACGTGCGATAAGGAACTTCGTTACAAAAATAAATGTACGTTACCGTTTTCAGCTCTTCAAAACGAATGTATGAGGCTCACTCTCCCAAAAAAAAAATATTAGTACACCCTAATGAGCACTCTCAAAGCAATGTATAACAAATAAAAAAATTGTATCAGGACCACCTTAAGTGTTGAAGCTAGAGAGTAGATATGTTCTGTTGAAGAAACTCTTGTTGATGTAAAAATTATAGCGGTCGGTCTTACATTTGTCTCCTCTAAGGGCACCCTTGGGGCAGTTAAAGCGGTGAGAGAACTTTTTTAAAAATTTAATTTTTGTGAATGAGGGCTTAGGTACATTTAAAAAAAGTTTGGTATTGAAAAATTTGTGGGTGTTTGATATATATTTCATCCCTCTAGAGGTGAATGCGTGGAGTTGTGTGGCTGGTTGTGCATTTTTTCTACTTCAGCCCCACGTTTGACGCCGATGACGAGCTATTTGCCCCTACTTCGCCACCCTCATTTTTTGCTCATGGCTTTTTTCCCAACCCCACAATGTCTCGCATCCAAATTTTGTAAACAAGGATCACCATACAGCACTATCCCACCCCCAACGAACAGTTTCTTCCAGTTCATTAGTTTTACATTAAATGTACATTTTAGCAAAGCTAGGTTCTAGTTTTCTATGCCAATTTCTGTGAGTAGCATACCCAAGCAATTGCGGACAAAATCCAATTATACTGGGTTCTATGTTTTAGACAACAACCACACATCTTTGTGCATTTTCTCTTGCCGCAAATAATTGAAAATTATAACAATTGCACATTTTGCTAAGAAAACAACCACACATCGGGGTCGCCTTTCTCCGAAATGCTATGCGCATAGGTACAGAATTTCAGCACTTTCACTCTCCCAATAAATAACTGCAACTTCAAACATTGTATTGCATTACAAAGATACACTTTCTCTTCATCCTCATTGAAAACAAATGCAAATATTCTTCTTAAATGGAATTCCTTGGTCTCCAATACATCATTCAATATTACTCGTAAACGACATTTTGTATACCGTCGTTTAAAGATAATTACATGTGTTGTAAACTCTATAAATTATACTATCAATAAGATAAGTGAAATGTTAATAATAAATCAATAAGGCAATCTATCGAAAGACCAAGTGACTTATATTGAAAATGTTCAAGAAATTTAAAGACACAGTACATAATTTACCAACGCAATTTATGAGGACTTTTAAATAAAATATATTACAAAATACCAACAACCCATAAAATTAGAGAGGACCAACATTTAATTAAAGATAATTATAGATAAGATTAATAGCAGTTGTTTAGCAAAGAACAGTGTAATTGGTCAATGTTTGTTTAATTATCGCAAAGACCTGAGCATCATGCAATTGAAGAGCAAACGAAATTTTTGTTTCACGAAATTGTTGTTATTTTTTTAAAGCACGTAACTTTTATTATAACGAAAATTGCAAACGAACAGAATACAGGGCTTAAATTTGGGCGACTCAATATCCCAATGTAGAAGTATTACTTACCTAGGTGACCTCAAATAACCCAGTGGGGTCACGGGCCCTAAAAACTGAGGATAACATGGTTCTCCATCAGGCGTGATCTTCTGCTTTTTCCTCCAGTTGGTAACACCAAGCTCTCGCAGGTAATTTTTCACCGGGTCTTTCCATCGAAGTCTTGGTCATCCCATTTTTTAATGTCCTTCGAGTACCCTTTGCACTGGTTCATTCTGATCCGGGATACTGATTTTAGAGGTGGTGGGTTATCCGTCGTCAATACTCGCCGGATTCTATTACGAGACTATATGTAACCTGGACTACGAAAAGGGTGCTTACGTGTCAAAAAATAATTTTTTACCTTTTTATCGGTTCGGATAGAGGGTGAACCGCTCTTTCAAATGCCGCAAACAGGAAAGTCCTATCTCACTCAGAAGTCTCCTAAAAATATAGTTGTAGTTGTGTAGCAGAACTGTGAATGTTAAAGCATAACCTTTGATTGAGTTTTCTCGGAAAACTGGTTTTCGCACGTAAGTACAATATTCGTAGGCCAGGTCACATATATTTTTCGGGGAATTCTTTATTTGAAGACTCGCAATGATGCCACATCAGCGTGCGACATGACCAAGGATTCTGCGCCATAAAGAAAGACGGGTTGTACGAGAGTCTGATGTAGTTGGGTCTTCGTGCTGGTCTCATCTCTGAAGTGTTTGCCTTCCCTGAAATAATACCTGTTTGCCAGCACAACTCTCCGTTTGATTCCTAGGCTGGCGTTATTACTTCTGACAGATCCGAAGTAAATGAGTCTTCCATAACCTCTAACTTATAATGGTTGTCAACGGTCTCCCTTTATCCAATCGGGTGGATGTCCTGCTTGTCGAAAACATTAATTTGGTCTTCTCCTTGTTTACTGTCAAGCCCACTTTGGCTGATTCCTTCTCAATTCCCGAAAATACTGGAGTGACTTTTCGCAGATTTCGCACAAGGATATCAAATTCATCAACATCCGCGTGCAGCATTTGACTTTTGCAGCTGATCGTTTTATTCGTGTTGACTGCAGCTTTTCCCACAATGACCTCAATTAAAATGTTAAATAGTTCCCATGATAGGCTCATATTAATGGTTTGGTGAAATCTTTATTAATCTTGACTGAAGATTTTGTGTCGATCAGTATCATTCTACAAAGGCGTGGCAGCTTAGCTGGAATACCAAGATCTGATATAAATTGGTACGGGTTTTCCTGTATCGGGCTATTGAAGGCAGCCTTAAAATATATAAAAAGGTGGTAGGTATCAATCTGGTTTTCGTGGATTTTCTTCAGTGTTTGTCGTAATGCTAATATCTGGTCGATGGTTGACTTTTCGTCGATGTTGCAACGGTTAGTGTGCGCGACAGTTGTGCGAGAGAACGTGTTTTCGAACCCTGATCTGACCACCTTACACGTCTGCCGACGACGACTACCTCGCTTAGCGACGACGACACTAACAACTAATAATCCATGAAATAGCTTCTTAAAAAACCGTTCGGATCCGGTGTAAAACTGTAAGTCCCAATCAGTGAGTGACAACTGGAAACCGCGCAGCTCAGTTTTATATTTATTTATTTATTTATACATGCTGAAAAATAACGGCCTCTGTAACCTCTGTTCCCAAACAAAATCTGCAGGAAGCATGTAAATGTTTGGAATACACTTCAAAAATATTTATACGTTTGCAAGTTCTAAACTCAGGTGAATTTAAATGCAGACATTAGCATGTTTACTGACAACATATGCGTTTACGTGGAAACATATGCGTGCTTCATCCCAAACAGGTGCCATTTGCGCCAGTATCTGAGTGAGCGTCTCTGCATAGGCCGTGCCTATCTCTGGTATTTGCAGCTTTCCTATGTGCAGATTTCTATATGTTTGGTTTCGAATGACTTTTGCTCTGCATATCCTTCTTTGAACCTTTGCTGCAACCAGGTAGTGATCCGAATTGATATTACCTCCTCGTATCATATGTACGTCCATTACACTAGTAGAGTGCCTTCCAACAACTACCAGGTGATCACTCTGGTTCTTCGTCTGTTGATCAGGAGAAATACTAGTAGGATTGTGGATGTCATTATGTTGGAATCTCTTACTACTGCGGATCATATCTTTGCCGCGGCAAAATCGAACAGTCTTATTCCGTTACTATTCGTATGTAGATCTTCTTATTCGTATGTAGATGGAATTTATAGATGGATGATTCAAAAACATTTGCCCTGCTGACTATAGTATTACCCTGCTGTCTTTAGGAATGCCCATGGCTGCAGTCGTATGTTTCCTCTAGGCGCTCATAAAATCTGTTCTTGGAGTTAGTGATATTTTAAAGAATTTTGGTGTTATGAGGATAGTGGATATACGTTCACTCATGGGGTTGAAACATGAGACCAGATGTTGCAGCCTTTTGCCAACTACAAATCCCCAAACAAATTCATGATTTTCGCCATAGCATCTGTAGAATATGTCACAGTTATTCTTCCTTATGCAGCCATGACCTGTCCATCGCAGCTCTTGGATGGCCGTAATGCCTGCCTTGTAATTCTTGAGGACACTCTCCAGTTGGATAGTGGCGCTGGAACTGTATAGGGTTGTAACATTCCCAGTGCAAATCCGTAAACCCTGGTCCATATAATTGGATCAATAGGGAAATTTTATGTTTCTCTTTCTCATTTTGTACTTGCATTGTCAACACAACGTTGGCGAAAGGCAAGCCCAGCCCACAGTGGTTTTGCATATTGCCTAATGCCCGGATGGTTATAGTGATCGAAACTGAATTTTTTTGTGTCTTTAATTTTGGCCTCCCGTTGGGCAGTAGAGTCGGCGCATAGGCCTTTAAAGGAAAACAAATATATCCGCTAGTTCGAAGAGTGTCAGTTCACCTTTTTAACCTTAGATGCATCAGTGATCACAGTACCAATCAGGCTGCGCATTCTTTTCGCCTTCTCAGTATAGGCAGCTAACGGAGGGTTCTGAGCAATTGCCAGTATTCTGCGGCCATTTGTCCTTTTTACAGGATTTTCAAAACTCAAATGCAGTTCACTTTAAAATATTCTTTACCAATGTGACAATGCGAATTGCACCCATATACACATCAAACGATAGAGGATGACCTGAAAGTGTTGTTATTCCTGTAATGAATTCGTTTCATTATTGCAATGAATTTATTTCGTTTATATTAAATCCATTCCATGTTGAAACACTCGAATTTGTTTCATTGCAGCAATGAATTTGTTTCATTGTTGAAATGTATAAGTATCGTTCTAGTAATGAATTTATTTCTTTGACTCAATGAATTTGTTTCATTACAGCAATGAATTTGCTTCATTGCTGCAATGAATTTGTTTCCTTGCGACTTTAAATTTGTTTCATTGGTGCGACGAATTTCAGCCATTGTTGCAATGAACTTTTTTCATTACTACAATGATTTTGTTTCATTTCAGCAATGAATGTTTTGAAGTGTGTTTGAAATTAGTTATTGACAATTGTATATACATATGTATATACACTGTTAGTATTACATTGCAGGCGGTTTAATAAAAATTTTTTGAATTTTTGTTTCGAAAATGGTTCCAATTATATAAATATATTAAATCCATTCCATGTTGAAACACTTGCCTTGGGAAGATTGTGGTAGTCGAGAGGTTGAGTGTTATTATGGCCGTCGAATTCAGGTCATGCAATTAAAAACAAATATTTGGAATTAAATATGGGAATTTCTATTTAAGATATGTCCATATCAATGCTTGTACTTATCATGAACAGAAGCTCGATTTCTTTAATATAGAACCGCATCATTGTTTTCTTAAATCATGTCATTATTGTTGTGTTGACGGTTCCGCCATTCAGCTGTAGCGACCAAACTCCCCGTCATTAAACCAGTGATCGCTCTTAAGCATTTTCTTCAGATGCTATTTTATTTACTTTAACCAAATTCTTTAAAATTTCTATTGGATTAATGAACTTGGAACCTTTTTTTTTGACTTCTTCGTTTTCATTGACATCGACTGCCAGCAAAATGAATGTATGTCTTTCGATTTTTTCTGAATCGAAATACCAACACAATGAAACAAGAGCAACCGAGTTATTGTTAAAACACAAATAGTTTGTTGGGATTTGTACCGTCACTCGCTAACACACACACAAAAATATTCAGTTACATATTTCAGGGTAGTTTTTCTCCTATCGATGCGTCACCTTCTATGCTGTTGTGTTGCTCCTTGCATTCTGTTTATTTATCTCTTTGATTTCAAAATACTCAATTTACACAAACGATCACAGCACACATAAATTCATACTATTTATTTTTAACAATAAAATATTATTGTTAAATATTACTTATTAGTATTTTTTAAACTAATTTATTTAAATTATTCAGGCGGAGAAATATGTCTACCATTTTCGGTTATTGCAAAGGACCTGATTTAAGATGTGTACGTGACCCACCACTCACGCTCACCCTGGCCTCTTTTTTTAAGCTCTCTCATTTTTTGAAGGCTTTTCTCTCTTTACCTTCATAAAAATTAGTTTCGTTACAATGACGAAATTCTTTCGTCAACTAAAAAGTTTGGCATACCTCCAAAATAAATAAATAATAAATATAAATAAATAAATGGTTTCCCATTACATCCCATGAAGGGATATGGGAGAGCTTCTCACAATCACTGAGCTGTGCGATTTTCAGTTTTCCCTCACTGATTGGGACCTACAGTTTTACACCGATTCCGAACGGTATTTTGAGAAGCTTTTTCATGGCTAGATACTCGATAGTGTCGCCGTCACTATGCGAGGTGACCGCCGCCGAAAGAAATTTTAAGGTGGCCAGAGCAGGGTTCGAACCCAGAATCTCATGTACAAGAGGCGCGCATACTAACCATTGCACCACCGACGGCCACATATAACAAATATGGACTTTGAAAAGTTAGAGAAAAATCAAATAGCAGTAGTTTAAATATCATGCCTTTATTGCTTTTTTTTTAATTTTTAACCCATTTTTCTACAAAATTCAATTTAAATAAAATTGTTGAAGAAACGAAAAGTAAGTTGTTGCAGTAACGAAATGAAAAATTGTCAAAGAAATTATGAATGAAATTTTTCGTTGCAGCGACTACCAAATTGTCGGATATACGACATTTTTCAGAATAGCAACGTAAAAACATTAACGAAAATGTTTCATCCATGCAACGAAGCGTTTTTCTTTCAGCGTACAGACTTTTATTTTTCTGGTTCGGAGTGGCATTTATCGAGCTATTAATATTGACAAATTCCTTTCAAATAATCTACTTTGAACTGAGGCAACGCAATCCTCATTGCTATTTACAGCTGATATAGATTTAGACAAAAAAAAAACTTTGTTTTTATACCACAACAGAAATATAAGTTTCAGGCATTTAGGCTGGTTTTCGTGCTTTGAATGGTTACAATTTGTGAGCATTGTTCAATGCAACTGACTGGTCTCTCAAGAGCCTACATTTTAAAATACAATGGTTTTCTTTGACATTGCAATCTGGAAGCAAGTCGGCGTTCATCTGCGATGCAATGCACATTTTGGACCATCTTTAACAACTCATGACATATGGACAAATTTGTTAACTTATTAAAATTTGTTTAACTTCTCTGTGTTGTTTATAGAAATAAATCCACGAGAATATTTTAAATGAACGGTGTCTGATATTTGGTAGTACCTTTCAATGATCTATAGTACTACACTCAAGGAAGCTTTTCGATCTGGACATACGTAGTTTGAGACAACTCAACTTTGTTTGAGAAATCTGTTTGCCAAGCCTCGATTTACTCGCATTAGACCAATTCCTTCTACATTAAAAACCGTGCCGAATTATACAACTCTCCTTCCCTTTTTCAAAGGCGGTCAAACTTTCGCCCAGAATTTTCCAAGTTTTCTTCAATTCAGCTGCGTTTTGTTGTACTTTAGAGCATTTACATATATTTAAAAATTCGTTTTCCAACTCCGGAATTGGTGCATTTTACTGGGTATTGTTTAACATTTTCTCTGTCGTAGAATTCAAGGCCTCATTTGGTGTTCGAATGTCAGCTTTCCCTGTTAGTTTGCATTGAAATTCAATTGTTTATTTGACTTGGGGGCGGGGGGGAGGGGGGTGCAGCTGAAAGTGCTGTTGAATCTGCTGCCGTTGTATTCGCTACGTTGAGCCGTTTGTTTTTTAGGATACTATAATTCTGATGATACTTTATTTACCTAAGTGCTGTTGTCGTCGCAAGCGAATGCATAACTGGCGATGCTTTAAACAGTGGTTCACAAACGAAAAGCTAAAGGTCCACAATTACAAGTACCAGCAAGCTGAAAATCTGCCTTTTTTATTTTTTGGATGCAAATATAAAGTGCGTTTGGAGCTTTTCGCAAATATAATGTTCTTGTGTCCAAACACATTGTGTTTGCCATTCATTATTACATGTTTGACATACAACGATTAATATGTTATAACATATGTGTTTGCGACCCACATATATTTATGTTTGTTATACAAATACGGCTGTGTTTGTTGCACTGTCTATGCTCTCGCGAGAGCAAGGGAATAAAAGAGGGACAACGAGAGAGTCTATATTTTCAGTGTGTATCTGTATTTTTACATTATTCTCTCAGTCAGTGAATCATAAATAAATTGCAAATTAAATTTATTTTGCCTGATGTGTTGCCATTTAGTTTCATGGTTTCATGGAGTTTGAGTAAAGAAACTGGAAAGCGCAACAGCCTGAAGCCCTTTGTCAATCCGAACCAATACTGAGAAAATCGGAACGGCGGACCATTTTTGAAATGAGTGTAATAAAAAAAATACAAGAAATTAATCCCCGCTTGGCTTGCATGAACTTGATTTGAATATAAATATCTTGTTTGTGATAACCAACGTCTTCTGAAAAAAACGTGAGAGACAACAAAGAAAGGAGAAGCAAAAGAGCAGCAGCATTTCATGAAAAAAAAATTATGAATTCAATGCAAATAAATGTAAAAAGGGTCGTTTCTAATCTAATTAATTTTTGTATTAATTATTTTTTTGGTTTTTGTTTAATGTATGAGAAATTTATACTACGAGCTTAAAGTGCGGAACACAATTGCGACGCATCGACGTACAACGTACGGCGTTCGGTCGTAAAACGTCGTGAAAATACGTCCATACGTCCACCATGCACACAATAGCGGAGTACAACGTAGTAACGTATTATACATCAACATACATATGTTTACATTTTATATGTCCTTACCTCCTCGATAATCTTTTCATTTAAATTATTTCCGCTCATTTTTTTATCAGCAATTGTTTTATTTTATAAATAATTTCAACAAATTTGAATTTTATTTACAAACATCGCCGTACGTGGCGTAAAAAATAGAAATAGATATAATTGAACGTACGACGCAAAAACGCCAATACGTTGTCGTCGTCAATTGTGGGCGAGATCAAAGGAACTTGTGTGTTTTATTTTTGACAGCGTATCATTTTTGACGCCGTACGTCGAAACGTCGCAATTGTGTTCCGCACTTAAAAGTCATGAAAATTTTTCTAAGTGAAAAATGGTTGGTTTTTGTTAGAAATAAGAGACCATTCAGTAAAAGACACACTCACTGGCATGACTAGTTTCGAACTCTGTGACAAGTTCATCATCAGGTGCCTAAGTAGTGTGTCTGAATTGATACCATCGGTTGGTCATCAATCGTTTGTTATTTTGTATTAAATGTGGATTTATATTGTTAAAATTAGTTATAATAAATAATACATATATATTGAAATCGAAGAATAATTCCTTCCTAAATTTTATTACATTTGGGAGGAAATTTGCATATTTTTCCACGTAAGTATATGTATGTTTGGGGGAAACACGTGAATGCTTCCACGTAAGTATATGGATATTTGGGATGAAGAACGCTTACGCATACATGTTTGTCAGTAAACATGATACTGTTTGCATTTAAATAAAAGTAAGTTTGGGGCTTGCAAACATATGAATATTTGATGTGTGTTCCAAACATATACATGGTTCCTGCATAATATGTTTGGGAAAATATGTTAGAGATGTTGATATTTTTCAGCGTGAAGTAAAATGTTTTCATTGAGTTAATTAGTAACCCGTTTCCAAATAACAGGTATGGTGCTTACCTCGTATTAAGACAGAAGGGAAAACAGGAACTGGAAGAAAGTGTAACAAATCCCTACGGATGCTCGGCACGTGTAAGTGCTGTATAAAAAATGCGAGCTTAAAATGCTGACCAAAAATCATATTTCTGCCTAGATGGTATTTAGTGGTGTCATGGAAACGATGCTAAAAGCGGATTTGGATGTTATTCTTAATTTCACAACTCTGTGAGCACAAATGTATCACGCAATGCAAGGTACCCATCCGGCGTAATGGGCGTACGTGTGATCAATGGAGTTAACATCGATACTGAGCAGTACCTGGTAGCAGCAAAAGTTCGAACAAGATTAAGTAGAGCGAAAATCGTACGAAACCAGACGCAGAGAACGCTAGACGTCGGAAAACTGCAATTGCCAGAGGTAGCCTACTCAAGGAACCTCTCGCAATTTTTGGGATTGGACCCATCCCCATCAGATGGCGACCCTGAAGCCCTATCTCTAAAGCTCCAGATCGACTCTATAAAAACTGTTGCGACAAACGTACATGGTTTTGAAACCCAATTTCGCAACACACTATGGGACAATGAAGAAAACAATGCAAATGATGAAAAGCACGCTGCACGTATAGCAATGCTTTGGAAAATTGTAACGTCTGCTGCGGTTGAGCAGTATAGGGAAAAATAAAGGATTTAACCCGTCCCTTTAGGCGTAAGAAACGGCAGTGGAGAAAGCGCGAGAGTGAGAAAATTGAGACATACAGACGGAATCTACCAAAAAGTAACTAACAGAGATAGTGGGCATGGCTCAGGGCCCCCTTTTGTAAAGACAAGGGCCGAAAGCTTATCACAAATGTGCAGGGAATATGGAGAGATCATTTCACCGAGCTACTAGTACCTGTCATATCCTATGAGTATAAGACAACAGATCATAATATGGACGACGAAGTCGATTGCCCTCTCCTAAACAAAACAATCTCAGAACAGCTATTGTCCGACTCGGGAACAACAAAGCTGTAGGAGCTGGTGGATCATTGGTGGTGCTGTTTAAGGTTGGAGTCGTTGAGCTGATAAGGTACATGCACCAGCTTACTAGCAAAATTTCGTTAGATGAATGCATGACCGGTGAGTATAATGTGCCCACTATTTACAAAAGGTTACCGGAGTCTCTGTACCAACTACCATGGAATGAGCCTTTTTTCCATAGCATATAAGGTTCTATCAAATATAATGTGCGAAAGACTAAAACCAATTATCCCTGACCTGATTGGACCACGCCATTGTGCCTTTAGGTCTGGAAAATCGATAACTGACCAGATTTTACACTGCGCCAAATCCGTGAGAGCAGCAGCAAAATCCACATTCTGCTCGCGAATGATGATGATGTAGATATCATTGGCCACACAATGAGAGATGTTACTGCGGTGTTTTCGAGAATTGCGAAGAAGTCAATAAATGAGGACAAGACAAAATTAATGGTTTCAGCGAGCATTGCCTCAATACGATTAGACGTTGTAACCCGTATAACTTCGAGGTGAAGACAAATTTATATACCTCGGATCTGTCGTAAACAAAACCGACAGCGTCAGCCTTGAGATCAAGCAGAGAAGTGTGCTTACATGTCATTTTGGGCTAAGCAAGCGCTTTAGGGATAAACATTGACCAAATAACGCGATTGCGCTGGGTAGACCATGTCAAAAGAATGGATGAAGATGAACCAGACCGAAGGGATTACGAAACCGAACCCGAATTGCGTCGAAAAATAGGAAGAAAATACTCCTTTATACGGATCACTTGGTATTACCAACTCGAAAGATAAGGCAAAGATCGAACTGGTTGGTGAAATATTATCTTTCCCTGACCCCCGGCGTTGTTCGAGACCGGATAAGGAGGATTGCACAAATATATTTTCTAAGAAACGAAATGCCCGTAGAGATGTTAGACTCAAAGGATTTGGACTATGGGAACATCTATCACTTATGATAGGAAAATCTAGTATCTACTTGTATGTAACACTTGAATGTAGCAGTATATTTGCATTCCTGAAATGAACATTCTGAGTCGAAAATCTATAATGGCGTTAAAACTCTAACGCTAAAAAGTGCATTAAGGAACACCGCAGGGGGGAGTTCTGCCACCACTATTATGTTAACTTCTGTCAATGAACTGCTTCTTGAATTGGACAGAGCCGAATACCAGGTCTTTGCCTATGGCGATAATATTGCTATCATCTGTACGGGTAGAAACCCCAATTTACTTAGCATTCGTACAACCAGCCTACTTAGCCTGATTTCGAACTGGATCGCTAACAACGGACTATCACTTAACCCCCTTAAAACCGAGCTTATCTTGTTCTCTCGGAAGTATAAAATACCCGCATTTGAACTGCCGTCAGTTAATGGGGTGCAATTATAGTTGACGGAAAAGGTCAAGTACCTGGGAATAATTCTCCACAGAAAACTGTCTTGGAAACCGAATGTGGAGGAGGGGGTGAAAAATGCGTCTGTTGCTCCTTACTGATGTAGATGGGAGATAGGAGAGCGCTGGGGACTGTCTTCTAAGATCACCATGTGGATTTACACGCCAATAGTCAGACCAATACTTCTCTATGCCATCGTCCCTCCAAAAGAAATAAATTCCGAATTCTTTCATGAAAATTCAAAGTTCCGAACAAGGTTAGCGTTAGTGGGGCAATGGGCATGACCTCAAATACTGCACTTAATGCTATCCTGAACATCTGTACTCCTGATATCATTACCGAATCGGCAGCCGCTACATCCCTGGTGAGAATAATAGATTGTGCCGTTATGATATCCGGGCATTCCGGACACGCCGAATTACTAGACCGGATCAACTATATTCCCGTACAAACGGACAACTGTATCCCTTACCTTCTGCCAGCGACAAACGTGGGGCTTTTTAGCATTTCGTATTCAATCCCCATAAGATCCCCGTTCAGATTAAGGGCCGATAACGCCAATTCTATGATAATGTTGAACGCATACTCTATGTCAAGAAATGCTACCACGGTATACACCTTAGCAGCCAACGACTTATCTATGTATCCTGCCAGTTCGTGTAGTGTTGTCTGTGTAGCTCTGCACTTGCAGTACGCATGCTACGCACCAGATAATAGTCTTACATCAATACTCGCCCGCAAGTGTACGTCTATCAGCGAAGGGTGACTAGCACTTGCAATCAAAGGTGCAACATCCACGAGGAGTTAAGCCTTCAGACAAACAAAGGTGCAGAACTGACTAGGAGTAAAACCTTCGCAGAAGCAGAGGTGCAGTGCCCGAAATGGGCAAAGTCTTCGCTCAATCAACGGTGCAGTACTCACGGAGAGTAAAGCTTTTTTAACGGATGTTTTTTACAAATTCCAAACTTTGAGTTGGTGACACTGCTTTATTTGGCAACCGATTTCGCAGCTGATAGATGCTTTTTGGCCGTCTGTGGTGCAATGGTAGTGTGCTTGGCTCTGGTGCATTAGAACGGTTTTTCGATCCCTGCTCTGACCACCTTAAATTTCTTTCGATGGCTGTCACCTCGCTTATTGACGTCGACGCAATCGAATATTTAGCCATGAAATAGTTTCTCAAAATACCGTTCGGAACCGGTGTAAAACTGTTAGTCCCTATCAGTGAGTGTAAAACTAGAACGTGCACAGCTCACTGGTAGTGAGAAGCTCTCCCAACAATATTTTTTTTTAGTTGTTTGGTTTGGCATTTTATCGAGGGTAGACGTGCACGACAGAAACGCTTGCAAATTGTTGAAATTTTCTGTCAAAGTAATGATTCCGTTTGTCTAACCTATCATGCACTTCGTCCATTTTATGGTAGTCTTAGTCGTCCATCAGAGCGGCTAATTCGAATATCTGTGGATAGTTTTCGTACCACGTTTACTATTACTTCTAATGTGCTTCCCGTACGATGCCAAACAGTGCAGGCCGCACAAGCTGTAGCCGCTATACAGCAAAGAACTGAAGAAGACGCACTTCAATCAACTCGTGTCATTCTCTGAATATGGGGATGTGCTCATCCACTTTTTGGAAGATTTTATGAAAGGATCTTGGTTTTCCAGCTTTTAAGTTTCAACTTGTGCAAGAATTAAAGCCAAACGACCATCGACCATTTTCCACTCAAACTTTTGTTCAATGATAAACAAACTTTTTGGTTGAATAGGCTCGTAAATAAACCAAGTTGTCGCATTTCGAGTGAAGAAAACTCACGACCATCGAGTGAAGAAAACTCACGACCATTGCATCCACAGAAAATTACTGTTTGATGAGCTTTATTGACCGACGGTGCTATTGGTTCATATGTCTTCGAAAACGATGGTGAGTATAATATTACTGTCAACTATGAACGGTAGAGAAAAATATCTACAAGTTTTTTCGTACCAGAATTACCTCACAAAAATCTTGCTGAGATGTGGTTCCAACAGGATGGAACATCATGCCACACAGAGCACGATAAAATTAATTTACTCAAAGAAACTTTTGAAAAACGAATAATTTCACGTAATGGCCATCAAGAGCATGTTACCCGATTGGATTATTTTCTTTGGTTTTATATAAAATCTTTCGTTTAGACCGATAGACCACAGACAATTGAACACCTGAAAAGCAACCTTCGACGAGTTATTGGCGAAATACTGCCGCAAATGCTTCGAAAAGGGTCTGCAAATTAGAGTTCCAGACAGCAACATGTATACGCCAGCCTTGGCGGCCGCATAACTCAAATCATATTTAAGCAATAATGGTATACAAATATTTATCCAATAAAGCCACTCTAATTGATGTTAAAAATATTTTTACTTGCTTTATTTTAATTACAGATCTGTGACTCTAAAAGAAACACCCTTTAGTATAGACTGTGCAATTATCACGAAAGGCAAAGACTTCTCCTTCAAAAATGGTATATAGTTTGCGCGGAACAAGCCTTTCTTACTAACAGAAGTGCAGTACTTAGGAGAAAATTCTTCGAGGAAACAAATGCGCACAGTTCCTGAAAAAACAGGGAGCACATCCGTCGTAAAACAACATAAGCTAAAGAGCAACATTTTAGTGTAGTTGTTATGGGAACAAGTGAAGTCGGGTACGCCTTCTTTATCTTAGCAACGATCTCCGTTTAGGATGTATGGGATGTAATGGGCATTTAAGAAGCCAGCTGCGTTGAAGACATTTATACATATGTAAAATTCCGTTCGAAATCGGTGTCAAATTTAAAACTAATATCGCTGAGTTGGAATTAGAAATTGGACTGCACTGTATTGTAAGAAACCATTTCCTATCCTAATAATAAACTAATACAAAACTATAAACTGTTTTTTATATTGTACCAGCTGGTTCGTTGCAAAGTCATGGTGGATTGATATTTCGAAGCAGAATTTTCAATTCAAATCAGCATGAACTGTCACGGCAATATATAAAAATCATTGGAATGACATTGGCGCCATCTGTCGAAAATTTGTCGTTGGTTGGTTGATTGAAAAAGGCTGCAACACAGCACGCTGTCTACCACACTGAGGCTAAAGAAGCCCATTGTGATACCTGCAGTTTGCTCCATAGCAACTATTGACTAGTCGTCCAGCCAATTTGCCCTTTCAATAAATTTGTCTATAAGACCTACAGGAATATCCTGTAGGACTACGGTGCTAAAATGAATTAAATGTGTTCCAAATATCCTACTTCTCAGTCCTGCCAGAGCGGGGCAATGCAGGAGAAGGTGTTTCGTCGTTTCCTCGTCTTCTTCCATGCAGCATCTACAGAGAGTGGAGTTTCAATGTCCCAATCTTAGGGTGTGTTTTCCTACAAGACAATGTCCCGTAAGTGCTCCTATCATTGTGGATAACCTGCCTTTCGGAAAGTTAAGTAGTTGCCTAGTCCTCTTCCTGTCCACATGTGGCCAGAGGACCCTGGCTTGTTTGGAAGTTGAAGTAAGTTTCCACTTGTCCTTAAACATATTATCGGCCCTCTGCCTGATCTGCAAACGACAGGTAGAGATTGGCATACTAACACCTTCTTTTGCCGGAAGAACCTGTGCCGTAGTGCCCTCTCTAGCTGACGCATCCGCTACGCAAATGCCTGGAATGTCGCTCTGTCCCGGTACCCAGATTATTCTTTTACCGTCTGGGACGTAGCAAACATGGCTTGCAGGGATTTTATGGCAGCCTGGCTGTCTGTGTGGATACATATCCTCCGGATGAGTGTGACACTACTTTTCAGTAGTTCAGCAACCTCCAGTATGGCGGTAATTTCCGCCTGAAATACACTACATTCATCAGGCAGCTTGAAGGAGATATTTATATTTAGGTCCGGTGAATCGACCCCATAACCTACTTGCTTGTCCAACTTTGCTCCATCCGTGAAAACCTCATACTACTGGTATCCCCTTCCAGTGAATTTTCCCAGGTATTCCTGTTCGGAATAGAAGTCCCTATGTTTGTCGCTGGTAGGAGGGAGAGAATACAGTAGTCCGTTTTTACGGGAATATAGTTGATCCGGTGTAGTAATTGAGCGTGTCCGGAAAGCCCCGATATCAAAACGCAACAATCTCTGATTCTCACCAGGGATGTCGCGGCTGCCGATTCGGCCATGATATCAGGGGTAGAGATGTTCAGGATACCATTAAGTGCAGTGCTTGAGGTGGTTCCCATTGCCGCACTAACGGTAATCAGTGCTGATCTTTGAATTTTCATCAAGGAATTCAGAATATATTTCTTTTGGACGGACCTCCAACAAACTACGATGCCATAGAGAAGTATTGGTCTGGCTATTGCCGTATAGATCCACATCGAGATCTTAGGAGACAGTCCCCAGTGCTTTCCTACCGCCCCTTAATAGCCTACCGCCCCGCCTTTTTCACCCTCTCGTACACATTCGGTTTCCAAGACAGTTTTCTCTCGAGAATTATCCCCAGATACTTGACCCTTTTCGTCAACTATAATCGCACCCCATTAACTGGCGGCAGTTCAAATGCGGGTATTTTATATCTCCGAGAGAACAATATAAGCTCGGTTTTAATGGGGTTAAGTGATAGTCCGTTGTTTGCCGTCCAGTTCGAAATCAGACTAAGTAGGCTGGTTGTACGAATGCTAAGTAAAATGAGGTTTCTACCCGTACAGATGATAGCAATATCATCAGCATAGGCAAAGACCTGGCATTCGGCCGTGTCCAATTCAAGAAGCAGTTCATTGACAGAACTTAACCATAATAGTGGAGACATAACTCCCCTCTGCGGTGTCCCCCTGTTAACGTTCCAAGCAATTGTAACACCACCCCATTCAGCTTTGACGGAATGAAATTTGTCGTACCAACTCAGAAACCTTCGTGGGCTCATGCACAACAACTTTTCGAAAGATCATCACCTGATCAAATGCATAGTTTACGATTATATAAAGGACATACAGACAAACATTAATTTTTATATATAGAGATACAAAATCTAAGCTGCTGGGTCAAATTGTGTTGGGGTCTCACTTAAAATAGTTGAGAATCGCAGCTCTAAAGTCATAGTAGCTTATAGCGCTCATAGCTGTAGTCGTCGTTGCGTTGCACCGACGCAGCATTTTCCGCTGAAGCTGATCCGGATGTTTGTTTCGCCAAAACCACGACGCTGGTTGCAATTGTATTGTGATGCACTTTTCTCATCTTCTATCCCTTTGTTTGTTTTGCAAATACAGAGAATACAAAAAAGGTGCTTGTGCATTTGTTTGGTATAGTGAGGATTTTTAAAGTTTTACTTTCACTGTTTTCCGTTGCTTTAACGCTTTTGTTTGTCTGGTTCTTTATTCGGGTTTTTTTTGCCTATACATCGTAAATGAAACCAACAGTTTTTTAAGTTAAATATTAAAAACTTTACTTTTGCGTGTAAAAATAGTGCCAATCCTACCGTAATTATTGTCGTCTCTTTATATCAGTAATGAATGGGAAGTGACTTGACATCAAATTTAAGAAATTAAAAAGAGACAAATATACTTAAATTATATATGACTGAGGAAAATCATACATGTTAATATATTACAATCGAGCTTCATTTTAGACTTCATTTGTTGACACTTACCCATCAAACTCCAGTGGCCTAGTCGCATCAACCGCTGCCTATGACAACAAAACAGAATAATTTCGAATGCAAAAAAAAGTTGATTGCCTCAGATAAAATGATTACTTTTCGAGAGGTGGCTCTACATTGACATGGGACTGACCGTGGAGGAGGAAAGTTTGTGATTGCCATTTATTTGGGATTGAACAGATATGATTCCTTCATAGGGCAGTTCACGTAGCTCACTATTTCCCCGTAGTATGGCCAGTAAATCATTTTATCGGAACCCTCCGTTAGCTAGCTAGGGTGAGAAAGTGAAACTATTGAGCAGCCTGATTGGTTATGCGATCACTGATTTTTATATTTATTGTATTATTACATTTATTTTCTTTATCTCAGGTTAAATAGGTAACCCGGTCTCTGAAGATCTTCGACATAGCTGACTTATCCTTTTGTCATTCGAAGGCGCCTGAGCCAACATTACTGACCAATGGTGGATCAAAAGTAAAGAATTAAAAATCTAGTTTCGATACACGGCATTGTGTTCACCAAACAAAGGGGGTTTGGGTTAGCCTTCCGCCAGGGTTCTACTGGCAATAAAAATGTGAAATGAGAATGAGAAACATAAAACCCCTACTTGTTGACGACAACCGCAAACGGTATAAGGAGCACGATTTGTGGATATCCACTTGGAATTTTAGAACACTATATAGATACGGTGCCACGATCCAACTGGCAGATGTCCTCAAGAATTACAAGGCTGGCATTAGAGCTGCGATGGACAGGTCATGGCTGCACAAGGAGGAATAACTGTGACATATACTACAACTGCCATGAGGAAACTCATGAATTTGCTTACCGATTTGTTGTAGGCAAAAGACTACGCCATCTTGTCTCAAGGTTCAACCTCGTAAGAGAATGTATATCCACCATCCGCGTGACACCAAAATACTTTAAAATATCTCTAATTTGTGTGGATACGCCGACAAAAGGAACATGCTATGGAAATGCCATTAAGATTGTTAAGGTTGATTTTAGTGCTAAATTCGGCAGGGTAAATGCCTTTGAATCAATCATCGGTACATGCAGTCTCCACGCGACTACTTCCAATACTACGATTTTGCCGCGGCGACAAACATGATTGTCAGTAGTACGAGATTCGCACTTAAAGACGCTTGTCGCATGACAAGTAATGGAAAGAACCCTGCACTTATGGTAATGCTTTAGTCAGTTACCACACTAGTCGCGTCAGACCTTTGTAAGGAGCAGAGAGCACGCTGTAATATAACCGCCTCTCGTACATATTTTCCCAAACATATTCTACAGGTACCATGTATAATACATTGTATATGTTTGGAACACACTTCAAACATTCATATGTTTGCAAGTCCCAAACTTACTTGTATTTAAATGCAATCAGTATCATGTTTACTGACAAATAGCTATGCTTTTACGAGGAAACATATGCATTCTTCATCCCAAACGTCCATATACTTACGTGGAAACATTCGCGTGTTTCCCCCAAATCTACACATATTTATGTGGAAACATATGCGAATTTCCTTCCAAATATATATTATAATTATTCCTCGATTTCAAAACATATGTTTTATTTATTATAATTAATTTTAACAATATAAATCCATATTTATAAATAGTTAATACAAAAACTTATTAGATTTCAAACGGCCCTTTTTACATGAAATGAGAATCTGCTGCTGTTTTGCTTCTCCTACCTTTGTTGTCTCTCACGTTTTTGTTTTGAGAAGGTTTCAGCTATGCGTTCGTTATCACTATGCGTTGGCATACGAACAAGATACTCACATACAAATCAAGTTCATGCGAGCCAAGCGAGGATTAATTGCTTTTATTACACTTATTTCGCAAATGGCCCGCCGTTCCGATTTTCTCAGTAAAGGCTCCTTACAACCGTTTCCCACTTTGGTAGCACACATACATATATACGAAACACATACACAAACACCAAAGTAACATCATAAACGATTTAACCGTCCTTTCCTTCGATTATTCTTTTTTCGCTGAGCAAACGCTTTTGACATCCTCTCTCCGATGAACCATTGATGACTGAATACATGAAAATAAATCGCAATACATCAGGTGAAATCAGAAAAAATGCATCTACAATTTACACGCACATTTAGGAATAGTTACGATTCTCTGACTTAGAGAATAGTGCAAAAGAACAGGTGATTTTTCGGGCTAAAAGACCACTTCCGAGATTCGACCCTCTTTCGGGTAACGAAGTTTCTAACGAAGTTCAGGCTATAACACAATAGGTCTTGTTTTATGGCGCAGAATCATGCGTCATATCGCATGCTGATAAAACATCACTGGGAGTCTTCGAGAGAAAAATGATCCGACAAATATATGGTCTTATAATAGAAAAGGGCGAGTGTATAATCGAAAATCGTATAAACGAGCTATATAATCCGCATCCCGGAACCGACGTAGTTATTTGTATCAAAATAGCGGTTGCTGAGCCATGATAGTAGAATGGATCAGAATGAAGCAGTCCGAAAAAAGTACTCAAAGAAAACGAAAAATAGAACGACATCGACTTCGTTGGAAAGACCCGGTGGAATATTGCCTGCGACAGCTTGGTGTTCCCAACTGCTGGAGAAAAACTGAAGATCGAGCCGTTTGAAGTGTTATCTTCGCTTTGTAAGGTTCTTGGCTTCTTTGTGTTGGCTGAGGCCACCTAAGTAAAGTAAGTAAACAGGAATTCGGGATGTTATGTGTCAACTGCGGTTACTGTCTTTCATAAAAATTAAACACATGTAATGATTTTTAAATTTTTAGACACTTTCAATAATTTATTTTTTATTTTTTATCAATGAAGATTTGCTTTAGTTTTGTGTTAAAAATTTTTTATTATTTGTTGCTATAAATTGAATAATTAAAAATGACTAAATTAACTGTTTTACGGCCACGACAGGCCCACGGTTTGGCTACTAGAATTGTTCAGTTCACAGAGAAGCTTTAGAAAACTGATGGGCCAACAATACTGTAGTAATGGGTAACTTGGTACATGTCGTGACTTCCCCCTTACTGGTTCTCAAGTAGGGTCAAAAAGTACTGCTAATAAAAGAGATTGCAAAGGGGCGAAAAAGTAATGAGGATGGGTCAAACCCCGGTAGTTTCGCGGTCGTTCCTTACGTTTCAAATAATGCAAGTCCGAGTTCAATCTGACCACATTCACCTATTGTTTGTTTAGCGAGGTTGTTTGCCTTTTAAGCTGACATTAACTAAAACATATCAAAAAAGAATCGATGCCCAATTTTTGTTGCATAGATTTTAGGCTGACGGTGGGGCAACGGTTAGTGTGCGCGGCTCTTGTGCGAGAAAACGTGGGTTCGATCCCTGCTCTGGCCACGTTACATTTCTTTCGACGACGGCCACCTTGCTTAGAGACGGCGACACTATCGAGTAATAAGCCATGAAATAGAATCTCAAAAAACTGGTCAGAAGCGGTGTAAAACCGTAGATCCGTAGAAAAACATATATATTTAGGGCATCGATCACTAAAATAAACAGAAAAAAATTACTTCGGCCAAATAGTTATATACATATTAGGGTGGGTAAATTTTTTCCCGACGAAGAGTATAGCAGAAACGTAATCTACGGCAAATTTTATGAAAATGTTGCCAGGAGATCAGGGTACTAAAAACAAAATCGAGCACTCGATTTTTCACATCAAAATTTTTCAAAGCCATACTTTTGAAACTTGATTCGATTTCGATGAAGTTTCCAACATATGACGGGCTGAGATTCAAAAGTGGTCAAGCCAAAAAAAAAAATATTATCTTTTTCTAACTGTCTATGTAGTCTTAGGTTGAAAAAAAAAATTTTCGTTATTTTTTCATTGAAATTGTTAATTTTTAAAAGTAATGAAAATCAAAACTGGTCAATTCCAGCGAGTTCAGTTTTAAAAGTGGTCAAGTCCATTTATTCAGTTTTAAAATGAACAACATCTAAAATCGTTTTTTAAAAAGTTAAATTAGGATGAGAAAACTAAAATTGTAATTGTTTCTCTAACACAAAAATTCCTCGAATTTCAATTATTTTATAATTATTAACGTTTTTTCTTATAAAATTTTGTTTCGCGCCCTGCGATGTTACAAAGTAAACAAACAATTTAACGCTAACAAACCTGTTGAACATAACAAAGTATACAACCTTAACATTTTAAGATTTGTGTTTCTTGGAATAATCAAGTTTTGTTTTTTGAAAACAAGAATGTTGGAACGTCAAAATTTTACTTAGATTTGTTTCAGACGATGACTTTCCACCCTGCCACACCAGTCATGACTGTCGAAGCTTGTTGGTGAAGGGGGTAGAGAACTGAGAGGGGAAGAAAAAGAGTCGCCAGTTATGAATTCAAAGGGATTTTTGACATTTCTCTTTCTCCTCTTTCGTTTATTTACGAGCAACACTAAAATTTGTACACAGATTATGTGACAATACATCAAAAAAAAATCTCGCTAGTTATGTTCCTACTAATTTCCCCAACTCTTGCTCCAACAGGAACAGAGTAAGAAATTTCCGTGATTTTGATCCAGAAAGAAAAGAAGTTGGAGTTCCAGAAAAACCTCAAAACTGAAGGACGTGAAAAGGTAGCTGGAAAGTAATTTTGGTGAAAACTGCAGTGAAAACCATGATATAAATTTGTATAAAAGTTGCTCGAACAGTCAAATTTGTAAAAGTATAAAAAATTGTATTTATAAACTATAAAATGTGTTAATTCTCGACAAAATATTTAAAATGTTTGCACTAATTTTTAGTTTAGACTATTTCACATATAAAAGGGTTTTCAACAGAGACGCTACAAAAGTAAATCGATAGGGACAGAAAACGACGCCATATTTTTTCCCGCTTTTTTGACATTTCTCTTCAGTAAGGTTTGCCATTTCATCATGGAAAGATATACAAACCAACAACGAGCCGAAATTATTAAAATTTACAACCGAAATTTGGAGTCAGTGGCCTCAACTTTAAGAGCGCTACGTCCAATTTATGGTCGTCATAATCGTCCTACCAGATCAACAATTGAGCGTCTAGTGGAAACATTTGAATCCACAGGCACAGTACAAAATATTCCCGTGCCAGTGAGACAAAGAAGTGCCCGTAGTGTCGAGAATATTGCTGCCGCTGAGGCTTCAGTTCAAGAAAGCCCAAATGTGTCTCTCACACGTCGTTCTCAAGCGTTGAGCATCTCTGCCACGACGTTGTGGCGAATTTTCGAAAAGACCTTACAAGATCAAATTGACGCAATAACTGACGCCGCTTGACCACCAAAAGCGTCGTATGTTCGTGAATTGGGCTGAGTAACAACTTGAATATGATTCGGATTTTCATCGGAAAATCATCTTCAGCGATGAGGCTCCTTTCTGGCTGAATGGCTTCGTCAATAAGCAAAATATGCGTTATTGGTCAGACAGCAATCCACACGTAATCAATGAGTCATCATTGCATCCCGAAAAAATTACGGTTTGGTGCGGTTTATGGGCCGGCGGCGTCATTGGGCCGTACTTCTTCCGTGATGATCAAGACCGGCGTATTACTGTGAATGCTACTGTTCAATGATAACCGAATATTTTTGGCCCCAATTGGATAATATGGACTTGGAGGACATGTGGTTCCAACAGGACGGCGCCACAATCAATTTGTTGGAAACCAAGGTTGATGAACGTGTTATCTCACGAAATGGCCCAGTCGATGGGCCGCCTCGGACGTGCTATTTGACGCCGTTAGATTATTTCCTGTGGGGCTACGTCAAGTCTATGGTCTATGCCAACAAGCCAGCGACGATTGATGAACTTCGTACGAATATCGAACGTGAAATTGCAGCAGTATTGGCCGATTTATGCTTGAAAACCGTCGAAAATTGGGTTCAGCGTCTGGACTTCTGCAAGAGTGCCCGTGGTTGTCATGCAAAAGAAATCGAGTACCATACATAATGGCATCCAACGTACTTTCAAAGGAATAAAGAATTTCATTGGTTTCTAAAACCGGTTTTGTTTTATTTAAAAAAACTTTTGTAGCGCTCTTATTTACTATCAAGACTCGTCATAATCAAAAATTAATTTTCAAATTTCCCCAAGTCCATCATTATTCAATCAAAACTGGTCAAGTCCAACGGCTTAAGTTTCAAAAGTGGTCAAGTCCTGATATCGAGTTTCAAAACCAGTCAAGTCCAATCAATTTTTAACGATAAAACCGGTAATTTATCAGAAAAAATCGCCAAAAAGTGGTATGGAAATTGAACACTCGACGACAATCATAACTACTATTTCCTTCTTGAATTTTTAAACATTAAATGCTGTGTATACGTTTTTTGGATTTTATTCAAAAAAGTGAAAGCCAATTTTGCATATAGGCCCCTCATATATTTCAG